>JALDNG010000306.1:0-207500 GCA_024349245.1 Neodontobutis hainanensis | reverse complement strand
CATGCATAGATATATAAAACATATACTCATAAAAAACATATATACATGCATATATATAATACATATACTCATATAAACATATATACATGCATATATAAAACATATACTCATATAAACATATATACATGCATAGATATATAAAACATATACTTATAAAAACATATATACATGCATATATATATAATACATATACTTATATAAACATATATACATGCATAGATATATAAAACATATACTTATAAAAACATATATACATGCATATATATATAATACATATACTTATATAAACATATATACATACATATATATAATACATATACTCATATAAACATATATACATGCCTATATAAAACATATACTCATAAAAAACATATATACATGCATATATATAAAACATATACTCATATAAACATATATACATGCCTATATAAAACATATACTCGTAAAAAACATATATACATACATATATGTGTGTTATCATTCATATTTATTGAAAAATGGCCAAACAATAACAAATTCTGCCAGGATCTGTAAACTTATGAGCACAACTCTAAACAGGAGCTCAGTGGTAGAGCAGTCGTCCTTCAACCTGAAGGTAGTTGGTTCGATTCCCACTCTCCCCACAGTTCATACTGTCGTTGTGTCCTTGGGCAAGACACTTAACCCACCTTGCCTCCAGTGGCTGTAACACTGGTAATTACTGTAGAACAATGTAAGTCGCTAAATGAATAAATGAATAAATGTAAATGTATATAATATTTACTCGTGCCGGACACAGACTGTACTGCACTCACTTTCTCGTTCTGTTTCCTCGGTCTCAGAAATGGCGGCGGTCGCTCCGGAGTCTTCTGCTGCGTCAGTATCATCTGTGAAATGTTGAGGCGACAGAGAAGCGTTGACGTGTTCCACGGCACGAAGACTCTGCGCAACAACAAACCCAACATGGTTGAGCTGCTCGTGAGTGTTTCCTGAATTACAAACGTCCAGGAGATAATGTCACAGAAATGTGGAGAAAATAGGCTAAAAAATATTGCATAAAATGTGGAACAACATCCCTAAAACATTGAAGAACGTCTTTTTTTCCAGGAGCAGTACAAGTTCTGTTATGAAGTGGCTCTGGAATATCTGAGTTCCACCTGAGACTGAGACCAACAGAAGAGAGGATAAAAGGAGAATAAATGAATAAACAACTGAAAAAGCACTACTGAAGATAAAGGAAAAGAACTGTTTATGAAGCAGACATAGATTTAATTTAAACCTCCAACTTGCATCTGAACTCTTTTCAAACAAGCTGCTTTCCTCTGACACTAACCCAGGTCTAAACCAGGTCTAAACCAGGTCTAAACCAGGTCTAACCCAGGACTAAACCAGGTCTAAACCAGGTCTAACCAGGTCTAAACCAGGTCTAAACCAGGTCTAAACCAGGTCTAAACCAGGTCTAAACCAGGTCTAAACCAGGTCTAACCCGGGTCTAACCCAGGTCTAAACCAGGTCTAAACCAGGTCTAACCCAGGTCTAAACCAGGTCTAACCCAGGTCTAAACCAGGTCTAAACCAGGTCTAAACCAGGTCTAACCCAGGACTAAACCAGGTCTAACCCAGGTCTAACCCAGGACTAAACCAGGTCTAAACCAGGTCTAAACCAGGTCTAACCCAGGTCTAACCCAGGACTAAACCAGGTCTAAACCAGGTCTAACCCAGGTCTAACCCAGGACTAAACCAGGTCTAAACCAGGTCTAAACCAGGTCTAAACCAGGTCTAACCCAGGTCTAAACCAGGTCTAAACCAGGTTTAACCCAGGTCTAAACCAGGTCTAACCCAGGACTAAACCAGGTCTAAACCAGGACTAAACCAGGTCTAACCCAGGTCTAACCCAGGTCTAACCCAGGACTAAACCAGGTCTAAACCAGGTCTAACCCAGGACTAAACCAGGTCTAACCCAGGTCTAACCCAGGTCTAACCCAGGTCTAACCCAGGTATAACCCAGGTCTAACCCAGGACTAAACCAGGTCTAAACCAGGTCTAAACCAGGTCTAAACCAGGTCTAACCCAGGTCTAAACCAGGTCTAAACCAGGTCTAAACCAGGTCTAACCCAGGACTAAACCAGGTCTAACCCAGGTCTAACCCAGGTCTAAACCAGGACTAAACCAGGTCTAAACCAGGACTAAACCAGGTCTAACCCAGGTCTAAACCAGGTCTAACCCAGGTCTAAACCAGGTCTAAACCAGGTCTAACCCAGGTCTAAACCAGGTCTAACCCAGGTCTAAACCAGGTCTAACCCAGGTCTAAACCAGGTCTAAACCAGGTCTAACCCAGGTCTAAACCAGGACTAAACCAGTTCTAAACCAGGTCTAAACCAGGTCTAAACCGGGTCTAAACCAGGTCTAACCCAGGTCTAACCCAGGACTAAACCAGTTCTAAACCAGGTCTAAACCAGGTCTAACCCAGGACTAAACCAGGTCTAAACCAGGTCTAACCCAGGTCTAACCCAGGTCTAACCAGGTCTAAACCAGGTCTAAACCAGGTCTAACCCAGGACTAAACCAGGTCTAACCCAGGTCTAACCCAGGACTAAACCAGGTCTAAACCAGGTCTAAACCAGGTCTAAACCAGGTCTAAACCAGGACTAAACCAGGTCTAAACCAGGAATAAAGCAGGTCTAACCTAGGTCTAAACTGGGTCTAAACCAGGACTAAACCAGGCCTAAACCTGGTCTAAACCGGGTCTAAACAAGCGCCCTCTGGTGGACGCTGCAAGTCTACGTCTGCTTCATGAAAGTATTCATTAAGGTTATGCACTTTTTCTGTTTTACTTCGAGCGAGGACTCACTGTAAATGTGTAAGTAGTCACAGCGCCCCCTGCTGTTGTCCGTCTGCACGTCCTCCACTCTTTATACAGCTTTATTATATTATTTTATTATTGTTTCTAGAGGAAGCAAGTGGAGCATATTTAAATGTTTTATGTCATTTTTTTATTTTTGTCACTGTTTGTGTTTTTGACTTTGAGTTCAGTTATATTTACTTTGTTTACAGTGATTTACACCAAGAAGTCAGAAAAGTCCTAAATGTAAAGGTTTCTGTTTTTGGATCAAAGTGAATCTGGGGAGTTTGTTGCAAAAATCCAAATCCTGTTCATTTCTTCTACACAGCACTTTTTGTTTGGATTGTAATTTTTAGTCTATTTATTTAAAGCAGCACTTTCTGTTTTAAAATCATTATAACCTTGAGTTGTTTTCTGCCTAGTTTGCAATTTAACTCCTTTCCAAACAGATTTTGTTCAGTTTATTACAGTTTTCATTATTGTCAGCAAAGTGTCTGCTCAGGACCATTAACATTTTACAAGATTTATTTTCTTTTTAAAATCTGCCAAAACCATGATTGACTGGTCTTTTCTTTATTTGAGGCTTGCATCTTGGATAAAAAATTCACAAATTCAATCATGGCAGACGTGTTCAAACGATGCATAAATATTGTGATTATGTTACATTTAGCAAAACTGGAAAGTAAAAAATCTGAAAATGTTGAAAAAAGACACAAGGACAGATGCACCTGTGAAACCAAGTCCAGATGTTTCCGTCTGAATGTTTCATTGAACTCAGATTTATTCTGTCAAATCAGTCTGGACCCTCCTGAACATTATCTTTGTTCATTTTCTGTATTTGGTTTTATTTGACAGATTATTTAAATAGATTTATTTTGTCTTCCTGAAAATCTAAAAAGTCAAAATGTAATTTTATTATTTCAGATATTTTACTGGACTTTTAAACAAGCAGCTTGTGGACACTATTTCAGTTACATTTGCTTTTGTTTGAAGTAAATTTCTTTGAAAACATCTGCACAAAAACACATTTAAGGAAAGGTGGAAGTGCGTAGTGACTAAAAGCCGAGCAGATCTGGACTGTAGTCTGGGCATTCTGTGAGCAAGTCAAAAATATAGGTGGGATTAAGCCATGTAAAAGTTTTAAAAACATTAATAACAAAATCAATGAAAAAAAATAAAGTTTTTAACATAAAGAATCCTCACCATGACTTTTATTTACCACAGCTCAGACTTTAATTCTTTAAAACTGGAGTTTATTTTGATCCAAAAACAGAATAACACGTTATTTTTTGTCGTCAGTGTAGAATCGGCAGCTGAAGCTGATTGGCTGATGCTGCTGCGTCATGTGACCTGTTGATACTGTACAGAACCTGAACCACACACAGAATATTTATTCCTAAAGCCCGGTGCATTCTGGGAGATGTACTTTTCCTTTTGATGTCGTCATGTTTCTGTGGAGCGAGAAAATAGAGAGAATGGACAATGACCCACACAGGTCCCGCCCACCAGTACGAGCTGCAGTTCTTCTTCTGTGCCCCAGGGGGAGTAGAGAGCTGCTGTCATTCAGACCTCCACCAGGGGGAGTAGAGAGCTGCTGGCATCCACCAGGGGGAGTAGAGAGCTGCTGTCATTCAGACCTCCACCAGGGGGAGTAGAGAGCTGCAAACCCTCAGACCTCCACCAGGGGGAGTAGAGAGCTGCAGACCCTCAGACCTCCACCAGGGGGAGTAGAGAGCTGCAAACCCTCAGACCTCCACCAGGGGGAGTAGAGAGCTGCAAACCCTCAGACCTCCACCAGGGGGAGTAGAGAGCTGCAGACCCTCAGACCTCCACCAGGGGGAGTAGAGAGCTGCAAACCCTCAGACCTCCACCAGGGGGAGTAGAGAGCTGCAGACCCTCAGACCTCCACCAGGGGGAGTAGAGAGCTGCAAACCCTCAGACCTCCACCAGGGGGAGTAGAGAGCTGCAGACCCTCAGACCTCCACCAGGGGGAGTAGAGAGCTGCAGACCCTCAGACCTCCACCAGGGGGAGTAGAGAGCTGCTGTCATTCAGACCTCCACCAGGGGGAGTAGAGAGCTGTAGACCCTCAGACCTCCACCAGGGGGAGTAGAGAGCTGCTGTCATTCAGACCTCCACCAGGGGGAGTAAAGAGCTGTAGACCCTCAGACCTCCACCAGGGGGAGTAGAGAGCTGCAGACCCTCAGACCTCCACCAGGGGGAGTAGAGAGCTGCTGTCATTCAGACCTCCACCAGGGGGAGTAGAGAGCTGCAAACCCTCAGACCTCCACCAGGGGGAGTAGAGAGCTGCAGACCCTCAGACCTCCACCAGGGGGAGTAGAGAGCTGCAGACCCTCAGACCTCCACCAGGGGGAGTAGAGAGCTGCAGACCCTCAGACCTCCACCAGGGGGAGTAGAGAGCTGCAGACCCTCAGACCTCCACCAGGGGGAGTAGAGAGCTGCAGACCCTCAGACCTCCACCAGGGGGAGTAGAGAGCTGCAGACCCTCAGACCTCCACCAGGGGGAGTAGAGAGCTGCAAACCCTCAGACCTCCACCAGGGGGAGTAGAGAGCTGCTGTCATTCAGACCTCCACCAGGGGGAGTAGAGAGCTGCTGTCATTCAGACCTCCACCAGGGGGAGTAGAGAGCTGCAGACTGTCAGACCTCCACCAGGGGGAGTAGAGAGCTGCAGACTGTCAGACCTCCACCAGGGGGAGTAGAGAGCTGCTGTCATTCAGACCTCCACCAGGGGGAGTAGAGAGCTGCAGACCCTCAGACCTCCACCAGGGGGAGTAAAGAGCTGCAGACTGTCAGACCTCCACCAGGGGGAGTAGAGAGCTGCAGACCCTCAGACCTCCACCAGGGGGAGTAGAGAGCTGCAGACCCTCAGACCTCCACCAGGGGGAGTAGAGAGCTGCAAACCCTCAGACCTCCACCAGGGGGAGTAGAGAGCTGCAGACCCTCAGACCTCCACCAGGGGGAGTAGAGAGCTGCAGACCCTCAGACCTCCACCAGGGGGAGTAGAGAGCTGCAGACCCTCAGACCTCCACCAGGGGGAGTAGAGAGCTGCAGACCCTCAGACCTCCACCAGGGGGAGTAGAGAGCTGCAGACCCTCAGACCTCCACCAGGGGGAGTAGAGAGTTGTGAACGAGGCATGTGTCTCTGCTGCTTGTCCTCTGTAAATGTGTTATTTAAGAGTCTGACAATAAAACACTATAAAAACTTTGGTTGTTATCTTTTTTAGAGATAGCTCATACCTTTTCACAATAAATGCTGAAACAAATTAGTCTGAAAGATAAATAATACACTCATGTACAGGTTAATGGGCAACTGTAAAGAGTCCCTAGTGAATGAAAGTGAAGGTCAAAGTTCAAAGTTTATTAAAGATTATTGTCCCTCTTAGGGAAATTCACTTTGCAGCTCCTTAAAAACATTCAACATAGAAATACACATCAACAACTCAAGAGCAGGATCAGCAATGGAAGTCACTAAAAACCCGGAGATAAAAAGTGCAGAAATAAAATTAAAAACATGAATATATACAATGTGCAAACAAGCAGTTACTAATTGTGCAAATGATTACAAAGTGCTAGGTGCCTCACAGCTGTCGGTTTAAACGACATGTTTAATCTTTTAGTCCCACAGCCCAGAGCTCTGTAGCGCCCCCCAGAGGGCAGCAGCTCAAACTCCCTTCTGAGAAATCAGTCTATTGTGATTATATCATCATTATATTAAAATGTAAAACTTTTTTACCCATAAGACAGCAATAAACAGATTTAAATCTGCATCTATTTAATTACATTAGTAATAGCCTTATTAAGATAAGCTGTGAATAAAGAGTTTTACCCACCTGTCTGTCAATGAAGGGCACATGATACTACAGATAAATTACTATTATTGTAATTTTCAAAATGTCACATAACAATAACTTAGCTCTAGAGACCAGAGCCATCTGGTCCAGGCTGGTCCAGCCTGACCCATACCGTCTGAAGCAAACAGAGCTTCAGACGGTATGGGTCACGTGATCGGCAAAAAACAAACAAAGCTTCCAGTAATGAACCCTTCTTGATACACTTGTGTTGAAAAGGTTCATTGCTTCAGAAAGCTTCACTTTTTAATTAAGGCTGAATGACAGACTTTACCGCCACGAGTTAAAGGTAAGGGCACAAGACACTCGCGCATCACATGACCGCCAAAGTAACGTGAGATTTAGACGATAAGCACCGCAGGACAGAAAAGGCAGGCTTTATCTGGGTTATATATTGCAATTTATTTTATTTTAAGTGAGAATCCTTATTGAATTTCTTACCAGCAAACTGTGGCTTATTGATTTAACATTAGACACTGGCTAATGTTGATTCCTGCTAAACTTAAAGATCCACTACAACCTCTCCATTCAACTAGGCTCATCCACCATTACACCGTCCAACACTGCCACAAATCTGGGAGTGTAACTGATGATCAACTAAACTTCACAAGTCATGTCTCCAGCACCAGGTCCTGTAGATTCATCCTCTACAACATCAGGAACATTAGACCTTTCCTATCAGAGCACTCTACACAAATCCTAGTCCAGGCACAACCAAACCGGCGGCAGTAGCTCAGTGGGTAGAGTGGTCGTCCTTCAACCTGAAGGTAGGCGGTTCGATTCCTGGTCGCCCCACCGTTCATACTGTTGTTGTGTCCTTGGGCAAGACACACTGACTCCTGTTGATGCCTGCATCAAGTTCAAAACTATGCTCTCAAGTCCAAGTCACAAAAGAAAGGTCCAAGTCAAGTCCAAGTCACAAAAGAAAGGTCCAAGTCAAGTCCAAGTCACAAAAGAAAGGTCCAAGTCCAAGTCACTAAAGAAAGGTCCAAGTCAAGTCCAAGTCACTAAAGAAAGGTCCAAGTCAAGTCCAAGTCACTAAAGAAAGGTCCAAGTCAAGTCCAAGTCACAAAAGAAAGGTCCAAGTCAAGTCCAAGTCACTAAAGAAAGGTCCAAGTCAAGTCCAAGTCACAAAAGAAAGGTCCAAGTCAAGTCACTAAAGAAAGGTCCAAGTCAAGTCCAAGTCACTAAAGTGAGTAAAAATTCTGAAACCTGTGAGAGCCAAACTGACACTGACTGAGATTTAAATGAACACATTTAATGGAGTCACATTTGGGGGCTGGAGTTAAATGAAATCCCTGTGACCACATGAAACATGTAAGTCCTTTGTGCTCAAGTCCGAGGGTAAGTCCGACTCATCAGTTCTCAAAGTTGAGTCCCGAGTCCTTGTGTCTGAGAAACATTGAGTCCAAGTTCAAGTCCGAGCCTTAAAAAAGCTTGACTTGAGTCCGAGTCCAGGACTTGAGTACTCCATCTCTGACATTAATTCATGTTTATTTTTTTATTCTATGGCTGTACAAAAATATAGTTTCTGTTTTTCTTCAATAAATTGGTTTAACATTTAGTGCAAGACTTAAAAACACAACGTGTGTTTTGGCTACACCTGCAAACTCACACACAGACAAAATATTAAAACCACATTCACACCAAGACAAGCTTTTTTATTGTCACGCATGGTGCAAGGATAAGAGAAACAAGACTCCATTGAAACCATATGTAATGTTTTGAAGGTAGAGACTTGTTCATGGTAAAGGCCTAATTTTACGTGAGGATTACAGTTTATTAAAAACATGTTATGAGTCAATGGGAGTGTAAAATGCACATCTAATCTAACTGGAACTTGTAACTCAAGCGACTGAGCCCAGTTTTTGAATTTCCACAAAGGCTCTGTTTGGCAGCAGCTGGGTCTTTGTATCAGCAACAACATCAGCACCGTTTCCCTGAAGAAAAATAGAAATTCACAGACGATAAATGTAGCGCAGTGCATTCAGTGCATTGAATGATTGTTCCATCAAACACTGAGGAAGTCACAAATGTAAGAATGGAACCTGTGAGGAGTTCAGAGGGCTGCTGGTCCTCTCAGGTCATCAGTGCACGTGTTTCCTCACTTTTCTCCGCTAAATAAAAGACACGGAACATTTTAGAAATACATATTTTGTGAGTCTGTCCTCTCTAAACAATTTATGATAAATTCTTTAAGTCGTTAAACACAATTCACAAAGTCAGTGACGCAAACACATCCTGTTATTACAGAAAGAAAAGGTTAAGGAATTTGAGAAACTTTAGGAATTTCATGGTTTTCTGAAAAAAATTGTCAATTTATAAAATAAAATTTAAATGTGATTTAATCTTTATCTAAGTCAAGGTTATTTACAAACATGTAGATGTCAAAAAAATTCACAAAAAAATAAATAAAATTGGATCTTTTATTTCTTTATTGAACACACTCATTCTGTCATAGTAATTGTATATTCTATATTATATTCGCTCACTCCTGCTCCAGTTCATGTGCTTATTCACAAACACTTCTGACTTCATGTCGTAGTGTGTCTCCGTTTGGCTCCAGACTGATCCAAACGAGACAAAGACAGGACTTTGCTCTACATCTAATCACTGCCAGGGACTCTCTGTCCTGTTCATTTAGTGACATATACAGGTAAACTTATCCACATCTGTGTCTGACACGTCAGCTCAGTACACGTCCATCCACGAGCCTGGAGCTGAGAGCGACATAATGAACATCTATAAAAGCTTCATGTGCTGTAAACATGTTCAACAAATCACCTTGTACCATTGTAGAATGTGTCTGATTTGGTTCATTCTTGTAAGAATTAAACCAGTCTTCCTTTTCTAAATTTACCATGTACGGTCTTTGCGTCTCTTTCGTGTTTTGAACTGAATAATTCAACAAAATGGCAGGTTGACCCCCGCTTGGCAGCATTAACCTCAACCAGACACTTCCTGTAACTGTGGCTCAGATCTGCTCATTGTTGGAGGAGTTTTAGTCCATCGTTTCTGCAGAACTGCTTTAACTCTGTCATATTCTTTGGACGTCTCATGTGTTGTGGACTTGCTTCGGTGTTTTGGGTTGTTGTCCTGTTGCATTCCCCACTGTCATGGCTGCTCATCAGGACACCTGAGCACCCAGCCTCTCCTGCACACCTGTCAGCCATAACAATCAGGCAGGTATATAACCAGCCAACACACAATTCCTGTGCCTTGATTGGGCTTCTGCTTCCAGACAAACACAGCCGCCACCTGTTCCCGTATTCGAATACCTGGTTTGGCTAACCTGTACCGAGTCCTGAGTCTTCTGTAACAGCTTGTTGCTGGCCATACTTTGGGTCCGATCGAACATGTCCAGATTATCCACTCCTCGTGTGTTTGTTACCTGTTGCATCATTAAAGATTATTCATCTTAACAGTCTGGTCCTGGTGTTGTACAGTTTCAGCTGACGTACAAACATCCTCACATTATCCTGAAGAATTGTCTGCTATACTTGGGAATTCTTCTTCCCCTCAGGCCCTGATGCAGCAAAGCAGGCCCAAATCATGATGTTTGACTTTTCAGTTGGGAGGATGTTTTCATGATGTAGCACTGTGTATTTTTTTTCTTTAAAATAGTTCAATCTTAGTTTCTTCAGTCCACAAAACATTTTGCCAATACCACGGTGGCGTGTCAATGTGCTCTTTTGCAAACTTCAGGCGTGCAGCAATGTTCTTTTTAGTAATCGGTGGTAATCAGGCTTCTTCGTCGAGTCCTAACCTTGTTTGTGGCAGAGTAACTGTAGAGGAGTTCCCCATTGTGACCGTTTAGACTGAGGGGACGGAGACCAGCAGAGACCAGCAGAGACCAGCAGAGACCAGGCAGAGACCAGGCAGAGACCAGCAGAGACCAGCAGAGACCAGGCAGAGACCAGCAGAGACCAGGCAGAGACCAGGCAGAGACCAGGCAGAGACCAGCAGAGACCAGCAGAGACCAGCAGAGACCAGCAGAGACCAGGCAGAGACCAGCAGAGACCAGGCAGAGACCAGCAGAGACCAGGCAGAGACAAGCAGAGACAAGCAGAGACCAGCAGAGACCAGGCAGAGACCAGGCAGAGACCAGCAGAGACCAGCAGAGACCAGCAGAGACCAGGCAGAGACCAGGCAGAGACCAGGCAGAGACCAGGCAGAGACCAGCAGAGACCAGCAGAGACCAGGCAGAGACCAGGCAGAGACCAGGCAGAGACCAGGCAGAGACCAGGCAGAGACCAGCAGAGACCAGGCAGAGACCAGCAGAGACCAGGCAGAGACCAGCAGAGACCAGGCAGAGACCAGGCAGAGACCAGCAGAGACCAGGCAGAGACCAGGCAGAGACCAGGCAGAGACCAGGCAGAGACCAGGCAGAGACCAGCAGAGACCAGCAGAGACCAGGCAGAGACCAGGCAGAGACCAGGCAGAGACCAGGCAGAGACCAGGCAGAGACCAGCAGAGACCAGCAGAGACCAGGCAGAGACCAGGCAGAGACCAGCAGAGACCAGGCAGAGACCAGGCAGAGACCAGGCAGAGACCAGCAGAGACCAGCAGAGACCAGGCAGAGACCAGGCAGAGACCAGGCAGAGACCAGGCAGAGACCAGGCAGAGACCAGCAGAGACCAGCAGAGACCAGCAGAGACCAGCAGAGACCAGGCAGAGACCAGGCAGAGACCAGGCAGAGACCAGCAGAGACCAGGCAGAGACCAGGCAGAGACCAGCAGAGACCAGGCAGAGACCAGCAGAGACCAGCAGAGACCAGCAGAGACCAGGCAGAGACCAGGCAGAGACCAGCAGAGACCAGCAGAGGAGGGGCACAGGGGGAAGATGGGGGCCTTGAATGTGAATAGAAGGAGTTTGTTCTTTGAGGTATTGGAAGCCAGTGGAGTTGATCAGGGAGTGATGTGTTCAGTGGCTCTGTTATTTTGAACTTTGTCCTTTTTTAAAAAAATAGGATGAGCTCAAACCAGCTGAATCTCAGAAGGAGCTGATGTCGCTGTAATACTCACCCTGCTCGGTTCCGTCAAGGTACAACCCCACATAGGCCAGTATTTCTGATAACAGCTCCAGGCGGCGAGCTGAGACACATAAGGAGGGTTCAGTGAGGAATAAATGAAATAAAAAAATAAAATGCTCCTTTTTTCAGATATTTTCAGACATTTCTTTCTTTCAACACTTCAGTGGTTCTAAAACCCTTCTGCATTTTCATAAAAGGTAGTTATTCACCAAAACGTTAAGTTTTTGTTTCCAAAGATAATTCTATTTTAGGGGTTTTAGCCTGTTCATACTTTGGGTCATTTTGGCTGTATTGTGTGTAATGGGACCTCTCCAAATTAAAATGATTGCTGTTATTGAACCCCCTGGAATTTAATTACAAGTGTGGGCTCTTTGTAAAGGGAACACTCTCTAGTTTCACTCAGAGCAGTCAGAATCTGTCTAAGTAGTACTGATAAAATTGTATACACTTTGGAACACACAAAAAAAAAAACTTTTTGTGTGCTCGCCTAAAATATTTAGTGAAAATAAAGGTGTCTATAGCTTCAGCAGGTAGTTGAGGACTAAAACACACTGTGGGCCAAAATAATTACTGGATGACTACTCACATTTCAAATTTGAAAAGAATATCTGTAAAAATGAGTATTTTACAGCAGTTTTAATGTTGGTTAATCTAGGCGCTTTATTCCACTAAAATGATTTATTCATTTTTTCAAACTAACACATTTGGAAAAAGTGCAATAAGTTCTGAATGCTTCAACCCAAGACTTCAATGAGGGCTCTTCTGAAAGATTACACCTGGAGGAACCTGGATTTACACACAGTGTAACTATATTAGTTATTAAAATTAATATTCCATAATAATTTACATGTTTACAAATGAAAATAGTCAAAATGAGTGTTTTGTGACAAAATATATATTTTTGAATAATATCCACAAATAAAAACACACTGTAAACTATAAACATTGGTCATAGCACTGCAATTTAGTGTTTTCAAGGCTCCAACAGCATTAGAAAGAGAAAAGGAGAGAACAGAGAGGTGTCAAACCCCTCCTCCTGCCCCTCCTGCCTCCTCCTGCCCCTCCTGCCCCTCCTGCCCCTCCTGCCCCTCCTCCCTCTCCTGCCCCTCCTCCCTCTCCTGCCCCTCCTGCCCCTCCTGCCCCTCCTGCCCCTCCTCCCTCTCCTGCCCCTCCTGCCCCTCCTCCCTCTCCTGCCCCTCCTGCCCCTCCTGCCCCTCCTGCCTCCCTCCTGCACCCCCCCTCACTCCCTCCTCCTGCCCCTCTCCAGTTGCCGTGTTTGGTATCTCCGTAAACCGTAGCTCATTGGCTCTATTTATCGTACTGAGGACGTTCAGTGACGCTTCTAGTCCAAACTAAAGCCGTTCATCCATCTGTGGAGTTCCAAGTCTTCTCATTGGTCAAAGGCTGACCAAAACCCTTTCAATTGGCCAAATAAGGTGTCAATCTAATGCTAACACTTCCTGCTAGCATGTTATTAGCTTTTTTCGGCGGGAGAAAAGGAACGATGTTTTTTATTTACAAAAGAAACGACATAAAGTGTGGCAGCTGACTTCAAGTTGGGAATACTTTTCGGCAGTTTTTGTGCCTTGGAGGCTCTAACATTTCTTTTGGACCTAATTATTTTACTGGATATTATTCCCTGGACCTTTATGAGCAGAATGAGGCCCAGTTTGTGGGATTTTGTAGCGGTTCAGTCCAATAGACCCCGTCAAAGGTAAGACCAAACTTCATCTTTGTGCGTGTCTGTAAAACGGGCTTTGGTGTCAAATATGTGGTTTTAATGTCTTAAAATGGTTTGTATCGTCTGAAAGACGAGACTTTAAGCTTTAATTTGAGATTAGATTAGATATAGATTTTGGGGTTTGCATGACTTAGGAGTTTGCACTGATGGAGGCGCACGCTACTTTGCTCTGTGTAACGTGTCAACTTCCTGGTCTGGAAAAAAAGCCAGACACTTTTTCATCGACACAGTCTGAAATGAGGGTTAGGTGCTGAGTACATTTTCTCCAGTAGAGGGCGCCGCTCCTTCTACATCCTCTGGGTTGTTACGGATGTCATCTTTTTACCAGTATAAACTATAAACTATCCCAGCGTCCTTTTAGCGTTTTTAGTCCAAACAGGACTGTGTAGGTTAGGGTTACAAATCTTTGGAGATAAGTCCTCATTCCTGGAAAGGACAGTTACACGAGGTTTCTGTACATGCCACAAAACCGACGTTTGTCAAAAACTCTGAGAAATACCAAACTGAGCCACACAAGAGTTGAGCAAAAATCAACAAAAAAATATATGTCACAAAATTAAACAGACACGTTTCAGCCCCATCCCATAATAAATAAAAAACACTAAAAGTAACATGTAATTTAAACGGTCTATTATTCAACACAAAGGAAAGAAAGTAAAAAGTAGAAAAGGCAGACCAAGCACCAACATAAGGGACAAACCGTCTCTGAGTCTGCCACTATTCAAGAGCTGGGTTTGGAAACCCCTAACAGGATTAGACGAATCAGATGAATTCAACTGAAATTTACCTCTGAGTGATTCACATTCTTTTTTGAGCAATGCTTGTTCTTCTGAAACCTGCAAAAAGGGGCAGTTTAGTGCTTTGTAGAAACAACTGGACCTGAGTAAATACAAACCCAATTCTGAAAAACATATAAAACAGAAAATATAAACATAAAGCAATCATTTACAAATTTCATGAAACCATATTTTATTCAACATCAGGAATTTCAAACAGTTTTTAGGTTTGTCGCGGTGAACTTTTTATTTTTCAGTCTTTTGTTAGCCCCGTCCCAAGGGTAGCTACATCTAATTCAAAAAGAGCTATTATTTTACATGAAGTGGTCAAATGTCTGATATGGAGTTTTTGTTTTATTGTTGATTAAAGATTTATGAGATTCATTCTGTTTTTATGGATATTTCACACTGTCCTTGTCTTTTTCCGAATTGGGTTTGTACCATTTCTGTTGAGTTCCTTCATAAGGAACTCATTTAGACAAACTCTTAGTTTGTCATTTTAAAGTAGCTGGCTGCTCTGTAAGACTGAGCTTGTGTTAAACTCTGAAACTGTTATCTCCAGACTTTTGAGTCAAATACTAAATGTTTAAAAAATAATGATCCTCTTTATACAGTGTTCTTCCACCTCCTGTAGTAGACACTCAAAGCACTTTATACATTAAACTATTACCAGTGGTACAGAACATCACTGGAGGCAATGTAGGTTAAGTGTCTTGCCCAAGGACACAATGACAGTATGTGGGGGAGAGAGAGATGTTTCAAGCGGGGATTGAACCGCCCACCCGCTGGTCAAAGGACAGAGTCTCTACCCACTGAGCTACTGCCCCCTCTAAAGTGAGCAGCCTGTTTCTGAAGTCGCTCACGTCTCTTTAAGAGTGACTAGGTCAGAATCTGTGTCCATTGAACTCAAGCAAACAGAAATATTTGACAGAAATGAGTGAAAATGTTGAGTTTCTGTTGTTGGTTTAAATGTAAGGGCTGTAACAGTGAGTGACAGGAATAAATGAAGACATCATGTTTTAAAGTTAAGAGTCAGTGAAGGTTCTACAAACCTTTCGATGTTTCTGGAACAGGAAGAGGACTAAGCCGATGATGAACAGAAGGAACAACAGGACTCCAAGCACAAGAAGAACTGCTGTTAACCATGGACTTATGAGATCTGCAGCAGAAACAGAGATTTAAATAATGCCCAGAGATAAAGTCTGGAGTCATTACTAAGAAGGAGCTTACCTTTGATAATGGGTTCTTCTGTGACGTCTGTGCTGCTGATGTGTGTCTCTCTGTCAGAGCTGAGGACACAGCTGTAGACTCCCTGATGATCTGAGCTCAGGTCCTTTAAAGTCAGACTGGACTCTGAGACCTCCTCCACAAACGCTCTCCAGGCTTCATTATAAACTGTGTCGGTCCCAGTCCGGGTTAATATGGTCTGAATGTGGTTGAATTTCCAGATGAGGCTCTTTATTGGAGCCTTGGAGGCAGGGCAGCGGACTGTGACTTCATTTCCTGAAATACTTTTGTGAACTAAAGCAACAGACAAAACAAAAGAGTTAAATGAGCCTTGGCCTCATAAAGACACATGAGACACAGGCAGCAGGCCTCAGGACGTCCTCAGATGTGTGGCAGCTCCAGAGAACACAAAGAGTGTGTTTACATTGAGTCTTCTAGTTCTGAGCCTTGTCCTGGTTCTTTACATGCCTCAGAGAAACCTGCCTGTTCAACCTGTTTCATGACAAATGATGTTTCCTCAATCCTTCTGACTCAATGGGACAAAAACACAGATGTAATAAACTAGTTTCAGTCGGCTCCCACTAATTCACCAGCCCATTATAGCCCTCTGACAATAACCGTTAGCCCATAGACGCCATGGAACGTTATCTTTTCACTGATAAAGTGCAGACACTATGAGCTGGTTTTAGTTTGAAATGATGTCCTTATGGATCCAGTAGAGGGCGCTCTGGCTCTTTCAGGTCCTGCTCCACTCACCTACATTTACATTTATTCATTTAGCTGACGCTTTTATCCAAAGCGACTTACATTGTTCTACAGTAATTACCAGTGTTACAGCCACTGGAGGCAAGGTGGGTTAAGTGTCTTGCCCAAGGACACAACGACAGTATGAACTGTGGGGAGAGCGGGAATCGAACCACCTACCTTTCGGTTGAAAGACAACTGCTCTACCAATTGAGCTACTGCCGCCTCCCTCCAGCAGAGGGCACTAGAGCCCTGCACGGTGTATTTAGTTTACTGGGTATCGTTACTTCATCAAATTTATAAACTAACTTTTCAAAGTTAGGAGCACAATCAAAAATGTACAGTACACATATCCATTCTCGTACCTGAGCCACTGAAATTCTTTAAGCCACACTTTTTTAAAGAAGACCTTTCACCACCTTTGACTACCTTTGATTTTTTATAGGGGGTTGAGAGGGGGAGAAGGAAAAAGTAATAATAATTCATCTAACATATAGCCTACAATATCTTACTGCAGAGATTAAATGCAATTAAATAAGCTGAACTGTGGACCTATAATATCAACAGAAGGATAAGGGATCATTTAATATTCTGTAATTATATTATTTGTGATGACACCTATTCAGCTCTGCCTTCATTTAACAAACAGGGTTTTGGATGAGTTTAATACACTTTACAGAAATAAAAACTTTAACCTCCTTTGAGCCAGCTCAGCTTAGCTAGGCTTGAGAGTAGGCAATCATAACTTCTAGTTTGTGTGCTCCACCCACCTACAGGCTTTGCTACTGGTTACCCACCAAGGCAAAGGCCGTAGGGAGAATTCTACTTCCTGCTGGACAGGCTCACTAATGAATGGCGCATGAAAAACAGGAGCAATGCTAGGCCTAGGTGACAAGACTCTGGTTCAATTCCAACACCAAATGGGTGACAAAACCAGCAGACACATCTAAGAAGTAAGACAAAGGTACAAAGCACAGAGGAAGACACTAAGAGACTGCCAAGCACACAGAATGTCATCTTCAGAAACACCCCACACAGGGCCACCAATGCAGAGACCCCTCGGGTCGAATGTGCGCCCACCACAGCGGAGGGTATCTTCAAAAGAAGAGCAGTCTTAAAGGAGACCAAATAGACATCCAGCTGCTCCAGGGCCTCGAAAGAAAACCCACCGAAAAAACACATCAGGGGAAGGCCTAGAATCCTAAATCTCCTCCCCCCATCATCCAAACCCTGGGCCTGTGGACCTGGAAGGGGTGGGACTGCAGAGTGCCCTGTATATGCAACGATGTGTCAGGCAGATCGGGGAGGGGTCAAGGGTCCATCACCGCCATCTGCACTAGGACTAGGATGTGCAGCTCTGTGACCTCAATCTGTGAAGCAGAGGTGTCAGGAGACGCAGCAGCAGAAAGGCATTGAGGAGACCCCTGGGCCTCAACCAATGGCCAACACATCCATTCCGAGCAGCGGGTCATCCAACAACCTGAGCAAGAACCATATCACAAGTCTATGGATCTAAGATAGAGGGACATTTTACAGAGGCGGACCCTCGACGGATGTGGCAAGGGTTAAATTCTATCATCGCTTGGAAACCGAAAGGAGGATCTACCATTAATGTTGACTCATCCTTACCAAATGACCTAAATGAGTTTTATTGTCGTTTTAAAAGATCAATCATAATTCCAGTGCCCAAGAAGACACCTGTGACGTGTTTGAATGACTATCGGCCAGTGGCCCTCACATCTGTCTTGATGAAAACCTTTGAGCGGCTGGTATTGGACTTTGTTAGAGACCAAATCCCTATGTCTGTGGACATACTACAGTTTGCATACAGGAAAAACAGAAGTGTTGAGGATGCCATTTCCTTTGCTTTGAACTCTGTCTATAAGCATCTTGATGCACATAAATCATATGCTAGAATGCTATTTATAGACTATAGTTCAGCTTTTAACTCAATGATCCCAACAAAGCTGATTCACAAACTGAAATGTCTTGGACTCGATGATGCCATTTGTAAATGGATTTTAAATTTCCTCACTTGTCGACCACAAAGGGTCAAAATTAATGACTGTATTTCAGATGAGCTGTATGTTAGCACTGGTTCACCACAGGGGTGTATCTTGAGCCCCCTATTGTTCACACTGTATACTCATGATCTTGTAGCATCCTATGATAACAATATGATAATCAAATATGCTGATGATACAACTATCATTGGGCTGATCAGTTCAAACGATGAATCTCAGTATCGTAAAGAAGTGGAGAATGTTGTTCAATGGAGTAAAAAAAACAACTTGCTTTTGAACACTTCAAAAACATGTGAACTTGTTATCGATTTTTGTCATAATAGGAATCAGTTGCCTATTACCATCGATGATTCTGACGTGCAGATTATTGAGAAATGTAAATTTTTGGGTGTGACTCTTTCTCTTGACTTGAAATGGAGCTCAAATACGACTAGCATTGCTAAGAAAGCGAGACAGCGCCTCTTCTTTTTACGTAGGCTTCGAGAGTTTACTCAAAATACTAAGATTCTTTTAAATTTTTACTATTGCGTAATTGAGAGTGTTTTAACTAATTGTATTACTTTGTGGTTTGGTAATCTCACCTTGAAAGAAAAGAAGTCTCTGAACAAAGTGGTTCGCTCAGCCAGCGGGATCATTGGCTGCACTTTGCCACTCCTGGAGGCTACATATAAAGCTAGACTCTTGAATCGTGCTTTAAAACTTGCTAACGATGCCTCAGGCCATCCTGCAAGGACTTTTAAGATGCTTCCCTCAGGGAGAAGGTATCGATCGATCAAATGTACTACTGATCGCCATTTAAACAGTTTCTTTCCCAAGCTGTAATCACTTTAAACAAAGCACTTTAAACTAGGCACTTTATATTTATGTCTGATTTTTAATACAGAATTTTACTTTTGAGCTTTTATGTGGCACTTGCTTGTCTGTTTTATGTTATGTCTTTTATATGTCTGACTTTGTACTTTGCACTTTGAGCTTCTGGCACATTTTTTTCCAATGTGGTTTTATACTGCAAATGGCAAATAAAGTGAATTGAATTGAATTGATATCAGGCACTGTGAAGTTTCTGCACTTGCAAAAAGGTTGGCCACAGGGTGACCGAATTGGTGCCATCTTTGAAGCGCTACCTTGTGCACCAAGCCCTGCTCCTCGGGCAGAAGACCCCCTTGGAACATCCTGTCTGCCCCAGAAATGATTGTCCGCACACCACAGCCAGAGTCCCTGCCCCCTGGTCCAATGTACCGCACCGCACTGGCAGCACAGCTAACATGCCTGCGGCCCCGCCCATCTGTGCCATGCCCTTGGTCCACGCTTTGGATGCACGGGAGCGCACAAAGGAGTCTCTTAAGCAATTCTCTCTGTAGCATGGACACCGCTGCCACAGTCACGAAAGCATTGAGGCTGCTTGAGTTGAGCAAAATGTGCCTGTTTGGCGTAGCCATAGAAGACGGGCAGAAAAGAGCTCAGGCCTCCAGAATGGTGGTGCACACATGCTCCAGAGATGGAGCAGAAGCGTGCTCTTTTTGTAGGAAGGAATGGGCCCCTCCCCCGGCAATAGCTGTCTTTCTTCCCAAAGCCTCTCTGCCTCGTACCACCTTGAGACTTGGGAAGAGTAGAGTGGATTCTAACATACTCCCGGTATTCCACAGATGTATGACCATCAGGGCCAAACAGAGAAGAGGTGGATAATGGCAGGTTAAGTCTCTGTTCCTGCTCCTTCAGGATAGACAGGCTGAGCCATAAGTGCCCAGCGCCAAGCTTTGTGGCACCTCAATGGGTAATATGCCGTAACCCCCATAACCTTAACCACCTAAGGCTAACCACCGAAAGCTTTGATTTGTCAGAGGTGCTTGCATTCCCCGGGGATCTCTCTGATTATTAACACTCTTATTGAGAAAACACTGGACTCTTTGTGAACTTGTGTTGGACATGAGCAGACCCACCTTCACTCTGTCCTTGTCTTGAACTAAAGGCAGTACTCACGCTGCAGCCTGTAGGTGGCGCTGCTCCAGCTGTTCTCAGTGCTGATGTTACAGCTGTGTTCCTCTGGAGGGCTGTGTGAAAGTGTGACAGAGCTGAAGATGGAGTAAAGACCCTTCTGTGTTTCACTGACTGATGTTTTGGCCTCAGTTCCATCAGGTCCAGACCAGGTCACAGCAGGTTTTAGGTAGATATTTTTGGAGCTGCAGATCAGTTCATCTCCTTTCTGCTCTAGCTTCACAAAACTAACAGAACCTGCAACAAAAGACTTCAGTCAGACTCAGCTCCATCAGAAGAAGCCTTTAAACTGAATTATGTTCTTACCCCTGACTCTCAGATCGATAAAGGAGTTCTTGCTGTCACTGTCGGCTGTGCTGGTGTAACACCTGTAAGTGCCTTCATCCTGGACCTTCACCTCTCTGAGCAGCAGTGAGGCGTTTCCTCTGGAGATCTGATCCTCAGACAGAGAGGTCCGCTCTCTAAAGTCCTGGTTCTGGAGTGAGAGCTGGTCCTGATCGTAGTAGTAGCTGTGAACAGGAACATCTCCTGGAGTCTTTGACCAGTGGATGACAGGGTCAGGCCCGCTCTGAAAGCTGCAGGGCAGGACACAGCTCTCCATAAAAACACAGGACACTTGAACATCTGAGAAACATCAGAGACAGAAGGAGTTGTAAACATGAGACAGACTTTTACCTAAAACCTGTGATTATAGAAGGACACATTCACATTGAGTTCACTTTCAAAATCCCAGTTAGCATAAGCCACAACAAATGTGAAAGAACAAAAGTTTTGGCAAAAGACAGAATGTACTTTATTTCCAGGATAAAGAGCATCAGTGTCCATTTTTATCTGTTTTTGTTGTTGGGTGAATTCTTGCTCAAATAAAAAAATGCCAGCCTTGTGGATGCAAAACAGGTTTATTTTTATTCATGTAGATCCCAGATGAAAGTAAAAGCAGATAAGTCAGGTCACAACAGTTTCCAAAAGGAACCATAATAAAGCTGGAGACAGCTGACAGTGTAACAGTATTAAAGAGGGCCCAGCCCATTGTTGATGTGACCGACTCTACTTGTGTTCATTTGGGCCTAAGCAGGACAGGTCAGGGGATTTATTGAGACGCTGTTCATTAACAACTCCACAAATTCAAAAGTCTGCTCTGTCAGTAGCTCATTACAACAATTGTACAGTTCCTTTAGGCCAACGGGTCCTACCAAGTCATTGTGTCTTTGTTCAACCTAAATTCTAGCATTCATTTGGAAAACACAAAGAAGAAGAAGAAGAAAGTTTATTTATACAGTATAGCACCTTTCACAGACAAAGTCACATAGTGCTTCTCGTGCAGCCATTTTTCAGCCATTTTTTTTGGGTGGCAGGCGGAGGCCTCAGCGACCCAATCCCCGTACCCGGCCTTCTTGGAGTCTCCATCGCCTGGAGGGGCGTCCCCCCGGATCTGAACCGGCGGTGTTCTGTTATTGGACTTCTGTGCTAGTCACAGTTTGTCCATAATGAACACCATGTTCAAGCATAAGAGTGTCCATCAGTGAACGTGGCACCAGGACACTCTAGGTCGGAGGTCGATGATCGACTTTGTAGTTGTTTCATCTGACCTCCGACCGTATGTCTTGGACACTCGGGTGACGAGAGGGGCGGAGCTGTCAACGGATCACCACCTCAGGAGGGGGAAGCAGTGCCAACACCGTTTACAGTGTTTACTGTTGTTGGACAGTGGAAGGAATACTTCGAGGATCTCCTCAACCCCACCAACACATCTTCCACTGAGGAAGCAGAGGCAGAGGGCTCAGAGGTGGACTCGTCCATCACTCAGGCCAAAGTCACTGAGGTATTTGGGAAGCTCCTCGGTGGCAGGGCACTGGGGGTGGATGAGATACGCCCTGAGTACCTCAAGTTTCTGGATGTTGTGGGGCTGTCTTGGTTGACACGCCTCTACAACATTGCGTGGCGGTTGGGGACAGTACCTCTGGACTGGCAGACCGGGGTGGTGGTCCCTCTTTTTAAGAAGGGGACCAGAGTGTGTTCCAACTACAGAGGGATCACACTCCTCAGCCTCCCTGGGAAAGTCTATGCCATGGTACTGGAGAGGAGAATACGGCCGATAGTAGAACCTTGGATTTAGGAGGAACAATGCAGTTTTCGTCCCTGTCCACAGGATCTCAACTCTGCTTTTTGCAGATGATGTTGTCCTGTTGGCTCCATCAGACCAGGACCTTCAGCTGCACTGGGACGGTTTGCAGCCGAGTGTGAAGCGGCTGGGATGAGGATCAGCACCTCCAAGTCTGAGACCATGATTCTCAGTCAGAAAAGGGTAGCTTGAAAAATGACCAGATTCCTTCTGTTACATCCGTCTATGACTCACTCTTGACGCTTGTCCCGGTCACGTGATACGTTGCCGCTAAAATTAAACCCCCAAGCTAACGTTAGCAACATGAGTAAAAAACAAAGGTCTTTGGAAAGTTTCTTGACAAAGGGGAAAAGAGCCAGTGAGGGACAGAAGAAGAGCATATGACTTCCAAGACAAAGTAAGCTGCATTTAACAGACAACACCAAGAGTCCTATTTAAAATATTGATTTATATCGACAGGTGAGTCCTGCACCAAGCCTCTGCAGAATCTGAGGCCGGCTCTAATGAGACAATGAAACCTTCAAAACTGCTACTTCACTTGGTGACCAACACCCTGCATTAAAAGACACGTTTATTAACATTTCTAGAAAATATTAAAATTTTTATACTGCTTGTATCATTTTATTTTGTGTATTTATTGGCTACACCAGGTTAAAAGGTTGGGGACCGCTGCTGTACAGGACCAATGTGAGATCAAGTGCAACTGTGAATTTAGTGTGTCATTGACGATATTCCTGTTGTAATTGTGAGTCCAGGTTGAGGCCTGAATCTTCAGCTGTAATCATGCTGGTGTCTATGTGCAGGTGGAGCTGTGGGCGGTTCATGTTGTACCTGGAGCGTCAGGACCCACCTCCAGCTTTCTATCTGCCTCCAGAGGCTGTCACCAGCACCACTTTGACTTTTGTTTTCTTCTTAGTTTCAGTTTGGATCATACAACGCTACACACACCATAAACTCTCACACACCTGCTCTACTGATTTTACAGACAGCTTCATTTTTATGCAAATGTAATTATTAATTAAAATTATTTTTAATAAAAAGCACTATTCTGTTATGTATATTTGTTTGTCTGGTCTGTCACGGCTTTGAGCCAATGTTATGACACACCTCAAAATAACCATTATTATTTTGAAATAAGTCTTCACTTTGGACTAACATCTATTGTTAAGGCACCCTCCACTTGTGAGAATATTCATTATGTCTTTATAAATATTTAATAAATATAAATGTTTAAGGTACTCTTAGTTATTCAGCTTAAGGCTGTGTAACACAGAAACAGCATAAACACATTATTCTAAATTAAATAGAAGCCAGTCCTGTCAACATAAAGCTCATCAGTAAAGGTTCCTCTTGTTCAACCCTCTTCTTAAATTTTACTCATTTCACTTTTAAAGGCCTTAAAGTGAACTTACTTTGTCCTTTTGTCGTCCCCCACAGAAGCACAAAGAGAAGAGTGAGTGCACGGACTGAAGACATGTTCTCCTTTACCTTGTGTGCTCTCTGGGTTTACCCTGAAAGGATTCTCACTTCATCAGGTTGGCCTCAGTCCGACTGAACAGGTTCAACAGGAAACACAAACAGTTTCTCTTCTCAGTGTTAATGTGCAGCTCTAATAATGACTCTGATGGAGTTAAACTCTGAGAGAAGGATGGAGGACTGTTTAGACCTTTCTCAGTCGTGTTTTTGCTCTCGTCTGGGCCTTTCTTCTTGAGGAGCTCCACTCCTGAAGCTATAATTAAAGCTCACCTGATCATCCCTTTGTCCTCAGACAATGGACCTGACCTGGAGTCCATCAAAGTCCCTTCAACACAGTGTGTACTTGAGTCACAGTTCTACAGAGCTGACCTGTTTGGACCATCAACTATAAACCCATTTGAACAGAACTCTCGACGCATTAGAGCTGAAGAAAACAGGCTGAAGACTAAAGTGTTGAGATTTGTTGAGGTTATGGCAGCACCAGAGCCACTCAACACAGCCATGTGACTGTTTCAGAAAGTGTTTCTCACTTGAACAGTAATCCTCAGGAATGACAACAGCACAGGTGTAAAATACCCAAGTGTTACCTGACCACATTCCAGGTGCTCTGAACAAAGAGAAACACATCTACATTTACACTCCTTCACTCTTTCACATTAAAAGCCCTTTAGGACTTCATGTTGGATTTCCACTGGTCTTTAGTTTGACTCAAGACTTTGTTCTAACGTGCTTTTAGAGCGCTCCAAAGACAAAACTCTGTCTGGTTTCAAGCCCAAAGCCTCTAGAGACTCGTCTGTTCAAGTGAGTGACTCTAGTGACGTTGACTTCATTGTGAGCTCATTAAACTTGCACAAGAAGAGAGGCACACAAAGATTAGATCCATTTTCATTTAAAACTGAGTGAAAAACAGAGGTTTACAAAGTCCACAGCAAAGGTTTTTACAGCGTCACAAACCGGTCCAACAACTGGAGTAAAAACAAGAAGGTTTAAAAGAAACTTTATAGAAAACGTTAAAGTCAAGAGACTTTATCAATTCTGAGTTCAACTGTAAGAGAGCTGAGCTTAATCTCTAGAGGGAGGGGCTTAGCCTGAAACTAACTCTGATTGGACCAGGCTGTTCTGGTCTCACAGTCGTTAACTCTGAAAGGACAGTGTGACTCTGATGTGAGAGTTGTTAAGGCTCAGGAGAGTCATTAGTGACACAGGTGTTGTTGTTCTAGAGTCAATCAGTTCTGGTTTAAACACTGTTATAAAAACTAGGAAACATGAATCTGAGGCCCCTCCTCTGTTCAGAGAGGGCTTTTCCATTTGGACAAGCATCTGGCCTCTAAACTAGGTCTAAACCAGGACTAAACTAGGTCTAAACTAGGTCTAAACCAGGACTAAACTAGGTCTAAACTAGGTCTAAACTAGGTCTAAACCAGGATTAAAACCAGGATTAAAACCAGGACTAAACCAGGACTAAACTAGGTCTAAACTAGGACTAAACCAGGTCTAAACCAGGTCTAAACTAGGTCTAAACTAGGTCTAAACCAGGACTAAACCAGGTCTAAACCAGGACTAAACCAGGACTAAACCAGGTCTAAACCAGGTCTAAAACAGGTCTAAACCAGGACTAAACCAGGACTAAACCAGGACTAAACCAGGACTAAACCAGGACTAAACCAGGACTAAACTAGGTCTAAACTAGGTCTAAACCAGGACTAAACCAGGATTAAACTAGGTCTAAACCAGGACTAAACCAGGACTAAACTAGGACTAAACCAGGTCTAAACTAGGACTAAACCAGGTCTAAACTAGGTCTAAACCAGGACTAAACCAGGACTAAACCAGGTCTAAACCAGGTCTAAACCAGGTCTAAACCAGGTCTAAAACAGGTCTAAACCAGGACTAAACCAGGACTAAACCAGGACTAAACTAGGTCTAAACTAGGTCTAAACCAGAACTAAACCAGGACTAAACCAGGATTAAACTAGGTCTAAACCAGGACTAAACCAGGTCTAAACCAGGTCTAAAACAGGTCTAAACCAGGACTAAACCAGGACTAAACCAGGACTAAACTAGGTCTAAACTAGGTCTAAACCAGGACTAAACCAGGACTAAACCAGGACTAAACTAGGTCTAAACTAGGTCTAAAACAGGCCTAAACCAGGTCTAAACCAGGTCTAAAACAGGCCTAAACCAGGTCTAAACCAGGTCTAAAACAGGTCTAAAACAGGCCTAAACCAGGTCTAAACCAGGTCTAAAACAGGTCTAAAACAGGTCTAAACCAGGACTAAACCAGGACTAAACCAGGACTAAACTAGGTCTAAACCAGGTCTAAACCAGGTCTAAAACAGGCCTAAACCAGGTCTAAACCAGGAGTCTGGACTACAGTCGGTCCAGAGAAGGAAATAAAAGAATTCCATGGAGACATTGGAGTGTTTAATTCCTAAAGCCAGCTGTTGTTGGGACAAAGCTAAAATGGCTAAATGCTAAAGTTTGATTACACACGTTCTTCTTCATGCGATGTTCTGTTTGACTCAGTGCTTGATCTTCCACAAAGGCTCTGGGTCTTTATCACAGACGACGTCACTGAAGTCGAACATGTCAGAATCAAGCCGGGACTGGAGTTCAGAGGACTTCTGTTCAATCAGAGGAATTTCTTCTGCTGTTTGTGTCTCGCTTTTCTCTGATGAGTTTAAGACATAGAACATTTTAGAAATATACATTTTATAATAATAAAGTAAACTATTGAATAAATTCCTCCATTAGGCTTATTTAAGTCTGTTGTTTTAAACTTAATCATATATTCTGCAGCTGCAGTAAAATAGGATGAGTTATAACCAGGTTTGTCTCAAGACAAGCTAAAATCATTGTAATACTCACCCTGCAGGGTTCGCCGCTCTGCTCCGTCAGATGGAGACCTGGATATCTTTGGGTACAATCCCTCAGAGGCCAGTATTTCTGATAACAACATTTACACATTTACACAACACTGTGGCTGGACTCTTTCCTTACATATTGTTTTTTGCAGAAGAAATCCAGACTCCGACCGTTCTCCACTGACTCCACACTTCTACAGGACAACTGCTCACTAAATATCTGTCATATTCACAAAGATTTAAAAGCAGTAAGTAATGTCAAACTTTACTGTCCATGTATTATAATTATCTCCAATCGTGCTGATACCCTGGTAGAATGTGATTCTTTCACTAATACTGGATATGTTAGAAATAGTTGGGTGAAGACATTCACTGTCAAACAATTGTTTTTACTCTTTTTAAATCAGAATGACAAGAGAAACTACCCAAATGATGTAAAGTTGACTTTTCTTATTGCCATGTAAGCCACCTTTAACGTCAGTGACATTGAGGTCTTTTCTGATAGTTGTTTATAAAGCTCTTTATTTTCTCAGACGGTAAAGCTGTCCAGTCCGCTTCCTCTAGTTCTGGTAAATTCTTTGGCTGTTGGACCTTTTATGCACACACTGATTACACACAGGTCACAGGTGAGGAGGGCATGTTCTCAGGCCAACATCTCCAGGGTCTGTAAACTTGTGATCAGAGTCATTTGGGTAGTTTCTGTTATCATTATGATTTCAAAATAAAATCATCCAAACATGAGTATCATTCATTTGTTCTAAAAAATGGCCAGAAAAATCACAAATTGTGCCAGAGTTTGTAAGCTCTGACCCTGGTCCCTGGTCAAACAAGGTGGGCCAACCAGAGCCCCTCAATTAGAAATGGGGAACAAGGCTCTGTTGGAATGCTACTACTCTAGAAACCCTACATTGTTACTACTTCAAAACCCACAAAACTAACAGCAAGAACTGTTGGCTCAGTGTTCCAACATCCACAAACAGCACCTGCCATCCCAGCTCCAGACTGATGAGGACCGAGAGCTCTAGTGTTCCAACATCCACAAACAGCACCTGCCATCCCAGCTCCAGACTGATGAGGACCGAGAGCTCTAATGTTCCAACATCCACAAACAGCACCTGCCATCCCAGCTCCAGACCGATGAGGACCGAGAGCTCTAGTGTTCCAACATCCACAAACAGCACCTGCCATCCCAGCTCCAGACCGATGACGACCGAGAGCTCTAATGTTCCAACATCCACAAACAGCACCTGCCATCCCAGCTCCAGACTGATGAGGACCGAGAGCTCTAATGTTCCAACATCCACAAACGGCACCTGCCATCCCAGCTCCAGACCGATGAGGACCGAGAGCTCTAGTGTTCCAACATCCACAAACAGCACCTGCCATCCCAGCTCCAGACTGATGAGGACCGAGCTCTAATGTTCCAACATCCACAAACGGCACCTGCCATCCCAGCTCCAGACCGATGAGGACCGAGAGCTCTAGTGTTCCAACATCCACAAACAGCACCTGCCATCCCAGCTCCAGACTGATGAGGACCGAGAGCTCAAGTGTTCCAACATCCACAAACAGCACCTGCCATCCCAGCTCCAGACTGATGACGACGAAGAGCTCTAATGTTCCAACATCCACAAACAGCACCTGCCATCCCAGCTCCAGACCGATGAGGACCGAGAGCTCTAGTGTTCCAACATCCACAAACAGCACCTGCCATCCCAGCTCCAGACCGATGAGGACCGAGAGCTCTAGTGTTCCAACATCCACAAACAGCACCTGCCATCCCAGCTCCAGACCGATGAGGACCGAGAGCTCTAATGTTCCAACATCCACAAACAGCACCTGCCATCCCAGCTCCAGACCGATGAGGACCGAGAGCTCTAGTGTTCCAACATCCACAAACAGCACCTGCCATCCCAGCTCCAGACTGATGACGACGAAGAGCTCTAGTGTTCCAACATCCACAAACAGCACCTGCCATCCCAGCTCCAGACCGATGAGGACCGAGAGCTCTAGTGTTCCAACATCCACAAACAGCACCTGCCATCCCAGCTCCAGACCGATGAGGACCGAGAGCTCTAATGTTCCAACATCCACAAACAGCACCTGCCATCCCAGCTCCAGACTGATGAGGACCGAGCGTTCTAGTGTTCCAACATCCACAAACAGCACCTGCCATCCCAGCTCCAGACCGATGACGACGAAGAGCTCTAATGTTCCAACATCCACAAACAGCACCTGCCATCCCAGCTCCAGACTGATGAGGACCGAGCGTTCTAGTGTTCCAACATCCACAAACAGCACCTGCCATCCCAGCTCCAGACCGATGAGGACCGAGAGCTCTAGTGTTCCAACATCCACAAACGGCACCTGCCATCCCAGCTCCAGACTGATGAGGACCGAGAGCTCTAGTGTTCCAACATCCACAAACAGCACCTGCCATCCCAGCTCCAGACCGATGAGGACCGAGCGTTCTAGTGTTCCAACATCCACAAACAGCACCTGCCATCCCAGCTCCAGACTGATGAGGACCGAGAGTTCTAGTGTTCCAACATCCACAAACAGCACCTGCCATCCCAGCTCCAGACTGATGAGGACCGAGAGCTCTAGTGTTCCAACATCCACAAACAGCACCTGCCATCCCAGCTCCAGACCGATGAGGACCGAGAGCTCTAATGTTCCAACATCCACAAACAGCACCTGCCATCCCAGCTCCAGACTGATGAGGACCGAGAGTTCTAGTGTTCCAACATCCACAAACAGCACCTGCCATCCCAGCTCCAGACTGATGAGGACCGAGAGCTCTAATGTTCCAACATCCACAAACAGCACCTGCCATCCCAGCTCCAGACTGATGAGGACCGAGAGCTCTAATGTTCCAACATCCACAAACAGCACCTGCCATCCCAGCTCCAGACTGATGAGGACCGAGAGCTCTAGTGTTCCAACATCCACAAACAGCACCTGCCATCCCAGCTCCAGACTGATGAGGACCGAGAGCTCTAGTGTTCCAACATCCACAAACATCACCTGCCATCCCAGCTCCAGACTGATGAGGACCGAGAGCTCTAGTGTTCCAACATCCACAAACAGCACCTGCCATCCCAGCTCCAGACCGATGAGGACCGAGAGCTCTAGTGTTCCAACATCCACAAACAGCACCTGCCATCCCAGCTCCAGACCGATGAGGACCGAGAGCTCTAGTGTTCCAACATCCACAAACAGCACCTGCCATCCCAGCTCCAGACCGATGAGGACCGAGAGCTCTAATGTTCCAACATCCACAAACAGCACCTGCCATCCCAGCTCCAGACCGATGAGGACCGAGAGCTCTAGTGTTCCAACATCCACAAACAGCACCTGCCATCCCAGCTCCAGACTGATGAGGACCGAGAGCTCTAATGTTCCAACATCCACAAACGGCACCTGCCATCCCAGCTCCAGACCGATGAGGACCGAGAGCTCTAGTGTTCCAACATCCACAAACATCAGCTGCCATCCCAGCTCCAGACTGATGAGGACCGAGAGCTCTAGTGTTCCAACATCCACAAACGGCACCTGCCATCCCAGCTCCAGACCGATGAGGACCGAGAGCTCTAGTGTTGTTAGCCTCGAGTTGGTTGAGTAGAGAACAGCTGGTTTATTCACCTGGGGTCATTTTCTCTCAGGTATTTCTCCAGACGGCTGGCCAAGGCTTGGAGCTTTTGTTTGGCAGGTTCCAATGTTTCCGGTATGGACATCTGAATGTACCTCTTGGTACCTGTTCTTTTATTACACCTGTCTGGAGCATTCCAACAGAGCCTTGTTCTCACATCTCGTCCATTTCTGTCTTGTTCCAGTAACCCATTTCTCACCAAGGTCTTCTGGTTCCCCAGCACCTGACTTGAACCTTGTTTGACCGAGCATTTGAACTCACGACCTGGGAGACCCGGGTTGTGAGTTAAGTGTTAACCCTGTGACTAACTGGCCATTGTCCAAGGTGTATCCCGCTTTATGCCTAAAGCTGATGGAATAGGCCCCAGTCAACCCCAAGCAGGACTAAGAGGAACAAGATGAATGAATTAAACTGAAATTTACCTTTAAGCTTTCTATGTTGATATAATCTACGTTCTTGTGAGCTACGTTCTTGTAAAACCTGCAAAAAGAGAAAAAGGACTAGTTCAGTATTTATGATTTCTGCAGACACACAACAAAACACGAACAGTTTGTAGACAGGACCTGTGTAAATACAAACCCAATTCTGAAAAACAAGTGTAAAGTGTATACATTGTATTATAAAAAATAATAGCTCTTTTTGAATTTATTCAGCAACACATCTCAGAAAAGTCAGGAAATGGTCAACAAAAGGCAGGAAAGTGGTGCTAAAAAATAGCTCTGAATATAAAAGAGCTGGAGGAGAGACAAAGATCATTTAAAATGGACTGAGGCTAAATGGAAAACTGTTGTAGTGAGAGATTAATCAAAATCTCACTTTGTTTTTAACGTCTCAACCTTCCTCCCAGAGAGGACGTGGTGTTCCTGACGGTGTTCCCATCTGGCTTCTTCTTTGAGCAGCTCTAACTCTCACTACAAGATGGTTTAATCAGATTAATTCTGTTTTTTTTATATATATTTGACAATGTCCCTGTCTTTTTCAGAATTGGGTTTGTACCATTTCTGTTCATTTTTAATAAACTCATTCAGAATGATAGAATGTCATCAGTCATTTTAAAGTAGCTGGCTGCTTTGTAAGACTGACATTGTGTCAAACTCTAACAGTTATTTCCAGACTTTTGAGTCACATAGAAAATGTTTTAGTCTAAAGTGAGCAGCCTGTTTCTGAAGTTGTTAACGTCTCCTTTTAAGACGTCAGAATCTGTGAATAATAATAATAATAATAATAATAATAATAATAATAATAATAATAATAATAATAATAATAATAATAATAATAATAATAACAATAATAACAATAATAATAATAACAATAATAATAATAATAATAATAATAATAATAATAATAATAATAATAATAATAATAAGTGGTGGAGATGTGGTAGCCATTTTGCACCTTCGGACTCTCCGACCTCCGAACATTCTCACACATTCATCACCAGAGCTGAGGCACTGGAGGCAAGGTGGGTGAAGTGTCTTGCCCGAGGGCAAACAGAAATATTTGACATAAATATGTCAATATGTTGATTTTATTTTAATTTTTTTAATGTAAGGGCTGTAACTGAGTGACAGGAATAAATGAAGACATCATATTTTAAGGTTAAGAGTCAGTGAATGTTCTACAAACCTTTCGATTTTTCAAGTACAGGACCAAGACGAATAAGCCGATGAAGAACAGAAGGAACAACAGGACTCCAATCATGACATAACCTGCTGTTATCAGTGGATCTGAGGGATTATCAGCAGAAACAGATATTAATTACCCGCTTCTGTGACGTCTGTGCTGCTGATGTGTGTCTCTCTGTCAGAGCTGAGGACACAGCTGTAGACTCCCTGATGATCTGAGCTCAGGTCCTTTAAAGTCAGACTGGACTCTGAGACCTCCTCCACAAACGCTCTCCAGGCTTCATTATAAACTGTGTCGGTCCCAGTCCGGGTTAATATGGTCTGAATGTGGTTGAATTTCCAGATGAGGCTCTTTATTGGAGCCTTGGAGGCAGAGCTCCAATACCTAGGTTATGGGTTCCTGTTCTCTTCAGGTCAGGTCATGTCCTTCTGGGACTAGCCGAGACGGGACCTGCTCTCTGCAGCTGGGGCCTTGGGGAGTGTGTGTGTACGATACGCCCCCCTATGACCTCCACTTGTAATGTGGTAATCTAATCTTTTCCTTTGTTCCCCAAGAAAACCTTCCCTGTACCACTGATACGTGTGAGTCTGCTTTGCTTCTTCTTGCACGAATAAACCTGGCCATGGCTTTTAAATTATAATCTGTCTACGTGTCTCTGGATAAATATAACGGCATAAAGAATTCTTATTACAGTTCATTATTTGCATTACTTTCTGTTGTATTTTGCCACTTGACTAACCTGCCTTGTCTTTTCAGATTGACCTTCCTCTCTTGTATGTTTTCCCTCCAACTATTGCTCCACTACAGCTGCTAGGACGCTGGGACAGCAACAGCTCACTCTGTCCTCGTCTTGAACTAAAGGCAGTACTCACGCTGCAGCCTGTAGGTGGCGCTCTTCCAGCTGTGCTCAGTGCTGATGTTACAGCTGTGTTCCTCTGGAGGGCTGTGTAAAAGTGTGACAGAGCTGAAGATGGAGTAAAGACCCTTCTGTGTTTCACTGACTGATGTTTTGGCCTCAGTTTTATAGGATGTAAACCAGGTCACAACAGGTTTAGGATAAATCTCTTCAGAGCTGCACTTCAGTTCATCTCCTTTCTGCTCTAGCTTCACAAAACTAACAGAAGCTGCAACAAAAGACTTCAGTCAGACTCAGCTCCATCAGAAGAAGCCTTTAAACTGAATTATGTTCTTACCCTTGACTCTCAGATCGATAAAAGAGTCCTTACTGACACCGTCTGCTGTGCTGGTGTAACACCTGTAAGTGCCTTCATCCTGGACCTTCACCTCTCTGAGCAGCAGTGAGGCGTTTCCTCTGGAGATCTGATCCTCAGACAGAGAGGTCCGCTCTCTAAAGTCCTGGTTCTGGAGTGAGAGCTGGTCCTGACCTTGGGAGTAGCTGTGGACATGAACCTCTCCTGGAGTCTTAAACCAGTGGATGACAGGGTCAGGGCCGCTCTGAAAGCTGCAGGGCAGGACACAGCTCTCCATAAAAACACAGGACACTTGAACATCTGAGAAACATCAGAGACATGTTCAGGACAAAACAAGACAAGTAGAAAACAGCAGTAAACCTGAATGGTCCAGAACCTGAGAATAAAAACACATATTTTTCCAAAACTAATTTGTTACAAATAAATGAATAGTTTTGTAGTTCAGTGTTCATTTTTGATAAAGGACTTAATATTTAACCATCTAAAATTTAACGACAGTTACACAATTATACGGAGCAATTAAGTATTAAATTATTAGTATTAATATTAACTAAACATTTACTTAATTCATTTTGGAAAAACAATAAAACAAACAAAATAGTATATATTAAGTTGTGAAAAATCAAAAAGACTTTAACTTAATTATTTTGAAGCCAGCCCTGTCAACGTAAAGTTTATCAGTAAAGGTTCCTCTTGCATTTTACTCATTTCACTTTTAAAGGCCTTAAAGTGAACTTACTTTGTCCTTTTGTCGTCCCCCACAGAAGCACAAAGAGAAGAGTGAGTGCACGGACTGAAGACATGTTCTCCTTTACCTTGTGTGCTCTCTGGGTTTACCCTGAAAGGATTCTCACTTCATCAGGTTGGCCTCAGTCCGACTGAACAGGTTCAACAGGAAACACAAACAGGTTCTGTTCTCAGTGTTAATGTGCAGCTCTAATAATGACTCTGATGGAGTTAAACTCTGAGAGAAAGATGGAGGACTGTTTAGACCTTTCTCAGTCGTGTCTGGAAAATCTCACTTCTTTCTTTTTTGCTGTCCTGGGCTTTCTCTCCCCTGTGCTCTTAGCTCACTCTGGAGGATATTAAGGGTCTATTCGTAAAAGTGAAAGCATCATCAGGCCCTTGTGACGAGGACCAAATGTTGTTAAACTGACCCACCTTTCTCTTTTGACTGTGCCCAGATTTTGAAAGCAGCAGTTGTCAGTTGTTCTGAAGAAACCCAAACCAGATAACAACAGTCCTGTCTCTAAACGGCCTTTTTATCTAAAATCCTGGAGAGACTGGTGGCAGCTGACTTTGATTGATGCAAATCATTTTATGGATAAATTTCAGTGAGCTTTCTGAAACTAGTATAGAGTGACATTATGAGTGCTGCTGACTTTAGACAAGGCACTGTTTTCATTCTTGATTTATTGTCTGCGTTCGAGTTTCTGGATCATAATGTTTTGATAAATTATCTGTAAAATAAAACTCTAAACCATATTCATCGCGTGTACCCTAAACCGATTCTGGAGGACCTCAACACTTAAACTTTGTTTTCTTCTTTCATCAACGTTCTTATAATTTTTACCAAAATTATGGACAACATTAGCATATTTTTATGGTTTCTCAAAGTGATTTGTGGAGACTAACCCCACTAACATTTAAAGATAAAGACAGACTATGTGCCTCTGGGAGGAACCGTATCTGGCCAAAACACCTACCAACGCTTTACAACTAAGAAGTTTATTGGCTCTTTATAGTGCGCCATGATGCATGTTTAAACAGACACTTCGGGGAAATGTGGAAACTCTGGTTTAACAGTTCTTGTTGACATTACTGACATATTCTCCAGAACAACCAAAACTCCACTCCTTTCTTTGGAAGAATAAGGTTTTAAGTAAGGCATGTAAACAGCACAATATAAAACCTGTTCTACAATAATACATGACTCCAGACATCTACTGGTCACACATTATTACTACACCCATGCTGAGACAAAATTAGACTAAAGTCACTGATGAACTCTTTCGTAATTGTTTACAGAGTCAGAAGACCACATTGAAACAGCAGGGCAGCAGTAGCTCAGTGGGTAAAGCAATTGTCTTTCAGCCGGAAGGTAGGTGGTTCGATTCCCACTCTCCCCACAGTTCATACTGTCGTTGTGTCCTTGGGCAAGACACGTAACCCACCTTGCCTCCAGTGACTGTAACACTGGTGATTCGAAGCTCAATGTAAGTCGCATGAATAAATGTAAATGTAAAACAGTAAAGTGCCAAACCAAGTCAACAATTATCCTATAATCGGCTCATGAATAAGTCGGAGCCGACTGAAACTAGTTTATTAGAGCTGTGTTTTTCTAAAGAACCAGGATAAAATGAGGACAGTGCTGTTTTATGTTCCTTTACTCTTGAACTAAACCAGCTCTAAACCAGGTCTAAACCAGGTCTAAACCAGGTCTAAACCAGGACTAAACCAGGACTAAACCAGGTCTAAACCAGGTCTAAACCAGGACTAAACCAGGACTAAACCAGGTCTAAACCAGGACTAAACCAGGTCTAAACCAGGACTAAACCAGGTCTAAACCAGGTCTAAACCAGGACTAAACCAGGACTAAACCAGGTCTAAACCAGGACTAAACCAGGTCTAAACCAGGACTAAACCAGGACTAAACCAGGTCTAAACCAGGACTAAACCAGGTCTAAACCAGGACTAAACCAGGTCTAAACCAGGTCTAAACCAGGACTAAACCAGGTCTAAACCAGGTCTAAACCAGGATAAACCAGGACTAAACCAGGTCTAAACCAGGATAAACCAGGTCTAAACCAGGTCTAAACCAGGACTAAACCAGGACTAAACCAGGACTAAACCAGGTCTAAACCAGGACTAAACCAGGTCTAAACCAGGTCTAAACCAGGACTAAACCAGGACTAAACCAGGTCTAAACCAGGACTAAACCAGGTCTAAACCAGGACTAAACCAGGTCTAAACCAGGACTAAACCAGGACTAAACCAGGTCTAAACCAGGACTAAACCAGGTCTAAACCAGGACTAAACCAGGTCTAAACCAGGTCTAAACCAGGACTAAACCAGGTCTAAACCAGGTCTAAACCAGGATAAACCAGGACTAAACCAGGTCTAAACCAGGATAAACCAGGTCTAAACCAGGTCTAAACCAGGACTAAACCAGGACTAAACCAGGACTAAACCAGGTCTAAACCAGGACTAAACCAGGTCTAAACCAGGACTAAACCAGGACTAAACCAGGTCTAAACCAGGACTAAACCAGGTCTAAACCAGGTCTAAACCAGGACTAAACCAGGTCTAAACCAGGTCTAAACCAGGATAAACCAGGTCTAAACCAGGACTAAACCAGGTCTAAACCAGGATAAACCAGGTCTAAACCAGGACTAAACCAGGTCTAAACCAGGTCTAAACCAGGACTAAACCAGGACTAAACCAGGACTAAACCAGGTCTAAACCAGGACTAAACCAGGTCTAAAGCAGGTCTAAACCAGGACTAAACCAGGACTAAACCAGGTCTAAACCAGGACTAAACCAGGACTAAACCAGGACTAAACCAGGTCTAAACCAGGTCTAAACCAGGACTAACCCAGGTCTAAACCAGGATAAACCAGGTCTAAACCTGGTCTAAACCAGGACTAAACCAGGTCTAAACCAGGACTAAACCAGGACTAAACCAGGTCTAAACCAGGACTAAACCAGGTCTAAACCAGGACTAAACCAGGACTAAACCAGGACTAAACCAGGTCTAAACCAGGTCTAAACCAGGTCTAAACCAGGACTAAACCAGGTCTAAACCAGGTCTAAACCAGGTCTAAACCAGGATAAACCAGGTCTAAACCAGGTCTAAACCAGGACTAAACCAGGACTAAACCAGGACTAAACCAGGTCTAAACCAGGTGTAAACCAGGTCTAAACCAGGACTAAACCAGGTCTAAACCAGGACTAGACCAGGACTAAACCAGGACTAAACCAGGTCTAAACCAGGACTAAACCAGGACTAAACCAGGACTAAACCAGGTCTAAACCAGGACTAAACCAGGTCTAAACCAGGACTAAACCAGGTCTAAACCAGGTCTAAACCAGGACTAAACCAGGACTAAACCAGGTCTAAACCAGGTCTAAACCTAAAGGAAGTGAAGTGAGCGCCCTCTGGTGTCTCCTCCGGTCTGTCAGTTCTAAAATGACGGCAGTGAAACTCAGTGATGAAGCTGAGACTGAGGAAGGACCACTGTTTTATCACAGTTTATTTTGTATTGTTTTTGTTTGTTGTCGTGTTTTTTTTTTTGTTTCTTTTTTTTATAAATTGAAGAAGTGTTTAAAACCTTTTCCGGCGTCCGTCCCACGAACCGCCCCTTTAACGGGTGACGCCGTGTGTCACGTGACCCGTCTGTGAGGAAACCTGTGGCTCGTGCCCTGTGGCGGATGAACGTGATTTACCGGGAATCATCGTTACCGACCACCGTCTACCACAAACCGTGAGTCTTTAAGGCCGCTCTCCCTACACCAAACCCGGCCAGCGCTGCACCTGACACCTGCTGTCCTCCACGGAGCTCTCCCAGTGGATTCCATTATCGGACACGGTTTCTTTTATGGCGTTTGTTCAAAAAACAAGGCAATATCCAAATGTTTACAGAGATTTAATATCCTTCTAGCACTCTTTTGTTGCGACAATAACCTGTTTATGATTTGTTATTCATTTAATTTATAAAAAATATCACGTAACGACATAACAACGTTAGTTCGAACATTTCCGAGTCTCCGTTTAAAAATAACTTACTTCTTATCAAATCTAAAATTTACAGCATCGCGTTTTAATCCACGCATTTCCCTTCAAAACTTTTATTAAACATAAAATCCTAGTAAGTAATTCGGTAGAAATTGTGTTTGTTTAAAAGCAAACTTTAAACTTAAATTCTACAAAATGTTAGGTCGAGCCAACATCAGTGTAAATCGAACGGACTCTAGAAAACAGTAGTTTTAACCAAAACCTGGCGAAATTTAACGTTGACTGTTTACCTTGTTTTTAATCATTATTTAAAGTTGTCTCAAGCTAAAATCACCAGTCTTTTTAATGTTAATTATTTGTCCAAAATTGTAAGTCTTACTGAAGACAATCCTTTACGAATCTCTTTAAACTTTTAACATGTATAAACAAATGTAGCCCTTAAACAGTCGTGCTTGTGAATGTAATTTATGCTTTTCGGAAACAGAGATAACGTTAAATACGGTTAAATTCAGCAGAGGTTTATTGAAAATATTAGAAATTCCTGAAAACATGCAAATGTCGCTTAAAATTCATAAATTTAGCAAAACCCTATTGTTAAACTCTAATCTTTTTTTAGTAAGATGAATGTGGAACTGTTTCTTATAACCTAAAATCTGTATTCTCTAGTTCGGCATTAATTAGAATTTCCCAGAAAGAAAGGCAACCTTTTTATTCAACAAGTTTTACCACAAACTCCAAGTTTGTTAAACATTTTTAACAGTAATGGCTGTTTTCTACGCTGTATTATTTATTAAATAACGTATTTATCGGTTTTCTAAAGTAAAAATGTGTAATGTCAAATTCGGCACATGACTGATTTGAGTAAAACACTGTACTTTTATAATAAATATGATTTTATTGTGTGTTTACAGTGATGCTAATGCTACTTAGCAGCTAATGCTGAGTCCCGATCTGAAGCTAAAAACATTAAACATCCGCAGTTAATCTCTTAAAACCGAGTCAGCGCTTGGTTAGGGATTAAAAGAAAAGGTCAGCAACCACATGAACAGTTTATGGAGGAGTCTGTAGACATTTGGACCCAAAAAGTGTCGTAAAAGCTGCTAATGGTTTAACATTTAACCGCTTTGGATTCAGCGTTCACCCAAAACAAGGAACTGAGCAAAAAAAGATTGTTCATCCGTTTTTGTTTTTTTTTGTTGTTGTTGTATCGTTAAGTTTTAATGGGTCTGAGTTAAAGAGCTGTAAAAGTCACCTGTCACCTGAGCTGTGTGTCATGTGAGTATTTACTATCTAACCTCAGGTGTCCAGCTGCATCAGGACCACACTGAGCCTAACCCGGTTCTGTTCACACTGATGGGTCTAAACTGAACGTGTGCTGGTGCAGACTGAGTGTTGGTTAGTGTCAATGCAGCCCCTTCCACACTGAGCCTAACCTGGTTCTGTTCACACTGATGGGTCTAAACTGAACGTGTGCTGGTGCAGACTGAGTGTTGGTTAGTGTCAATGCAACCCCTTCCACACTGAGCCTAACCCGGTTCTGTTCACACTGATGGGTCTAAACTGAACGTGTGCTGGTGCAGACTGAGTGTTGGTTAGTGTCAATGCAACCCCTTCCACACTGAGCCTAACCCGGTTCTGTTCACACTGATGGGTCTAAACTGAACGTGTGCTGGTGCAGACTGAGTGTTGGTTAGTGTCAATGCAGCCCCTTCCACACTGAGCCTAACCCGGTTCTGTTCACACTGATGGGTCTAAACTGAACGTGTGCTGGTGCAGACTGAGTGTTGGTTAGTGTCAATGCAGCCCCTTCCACACTGAGCCTAACATGGTTCTGTTCACACTGATGGGTCTAAACTGAACGTGTGCTGGTGCAGACTGAGTGTTGGTTAGTGTCAATGCAACCCCTTCCACACTGAGCCTAACCCGGTTCTGTTCACACTGATGGGTCTAAACTGAACGTGTGCTGGTGCAGACTGAGTGTTGGTTAGTGTCAATGCAGCCCCGTCCACACTGATCTCCACACTGAACTGGTTTTGGGACAGCCCTTCAGCTCGACATTAACAAAACACCTGTGAGTGTTTCTTGAGAACGGAACAAATGGAGCTGACAGGATCAGAACCAGACATGTGCAGAAGTCCATCAGACCCTGGAGTTACCTACGAGGAGCGGTACAGAACGGACCTTTGTGGACATGCTCTCTAACCTTTTTAATACCACGGACCACTTTCAAACTCAGCAATGTTTTCACTGTTTTATTACTACTTTAGTTGTAGTAATAAAATTACTTAAGTAAATTTAACAAAAATTACCATAATGTTGAGTCTGTGGGAGCCCAGAATATTCTGCCTTGACTTTTATCCAGAATGTTGTGGCGTGGAAGTCGAATATATTTTTCAAGCCACCGTCTTTTGTAATGTCAGGCAGTTCTTCCTGGCGCACAAATGGGTAATGGATCCATTCATTTTGAGTTCAAGGGTCTTTTGTGGAAAAAGTATTACACAGAGCGGGCTTAGCCATAATGTGTGAAGCCATAATTTGTGTAGGACTCATGGTATTTTCTCAAGCGTGGGGAAGAGCTTCTGGTGGAAGTTTTCAAAATAAAACATCTGCACTATCCTGAACGCCTAAAATTTCACTCTCTGTGGCCCTTCAGGTCCCGTGGTGGTGATGATGACCCCTGGGGGCCCCTGTATCCCCCTCTGACTGTCTCTGAGGCTCCTGGGGGGCCTCTGCAGATATGGCGAGCCTGACTCTGAGGTACTTCTGTTACGGATGCCTGCTCACGTCGGTCGCCTGGTCTCTTCTGCTGCTGCTCTACTTCTCCTTAGGCTCCTCCCACCGGCGCAGCTCTCAGCCAATTACAGGCATCCTGGACCGCAGGGGGGCGGGTCGTCGGGCCCCGGTGGCCAATCAGGATCCAGAGCTGTCTCCAGAGATGGGTGAGTTTAAGACTGCAATTATTCTTAACAGACCTTGTTTAGTCCCGTTCTGGACCCGGTTTGGACCCGGTTTGGACCTGGTTTAGTTGTGGTTCTGTCTGTTTCAGGGATGATCTTTACGGAAGAGGACCAGCAGGTCAGAGACACGGGTTACCATCGACATGCTTTCAACGTCCTCATATCCAACAGACTGGGACCCCACCGGCCCCTGCCTGACACCAGGGGCCCCCAGTGAGTCTGCACACACAGACAGAAGCCCCCAGATAGGAACAGGTTTTAGTTTCAGTAAAACCCTTGAGGGCTTTTCCTTGAATTGCCACCTTATTGTGGGGGAGGGTTTTGAGCCCAAATGATCCCAGGAGCAATGTGCCCCTCGTAGGGTCTTCCAAGACAGGTCCTAGGTGACAGGTCAGACTAAGAGCGGTTCAGAAGCCCTTTTATGCATCAAGTTAAAGCAAGGACTGTGGGGTCCCTGGGCATGGTGCTGCCGGGGCCCCAGAGAGAGGTCTAGTCGGGCTCACCTCCACACACAGCACCGGAAGTCAGACCAGAGTCGTCCTATCAAGCCTTGTTGGCTTGTGGGACTCAGGTACCAGCAGGACAAGCGGGCTGAAAGCCTAGTGGTTGTTGAGGCAAAAACTTGGGCCCTGGGAGGAGTTATGTGAGGGCATGGAGAAGGATTATCCATTGACCTTGAAGAGATTCTGGCAAATCGTCCGGTGCCTCAGGAGGGGAAACAGTGCCCTGCCAACACTGTTTACAGTGGAGGTGGAACTCTGCTGACTTCAACGAGGGACATTGTGGGACGGTGGAAGGAATACTTCAAGTATTCTCATCCGTGCCGAGACGTCTTCCACTGAGGAAGCTGAGGCCGTAGGCTCGAAGGTGGACTCGTCCATCGTCCGGGCTGAAGTCACTGAGGAAAGCGTAGCTTGTGATGGAGAGCGCCTGCCTCAGGTGGAGGAGTTCAAGTACCTCAGGGTCTTGTTCACGAAGAGTTAGGGAAGGATGGAACGGAAGGTTTACAGACGGAACTGCGGTTCCTGCAGTGATGCGGTCAGTGCATTGGTCTGTCGCAGTGAAGAAGGAAACAGGCGACTGAAACGAGTTTCCTCTGCAGGGTCCTTAGAGATAGGGGAAAGAGCTCGGAACACTCAGAAGACCCTCTCTGGGGAGGTGTCTGGCGCGTTCACGCTGGTGGGACTGTCTGTCGGCTGGCCTGGGAATGCCTCAATATTCCCCCGGATGAGCTGTAGGAAGTGTCTGGGGAGTAGGAAGTCTGGGCGTCTCTGCTTACATTGCTGCCCCACCGACTAGGCCCCAGATAAGCGGTAGAAGAGGGATGAATGGTTGAATAAAACCCTGGGTGTGCCCTCTTTTTTAGAATTGTGATAAAAGAAAATAATCTATTTTTTTTTTTTTTTTTCCTCTTTTCCTTTCCCTGTCTCCTTCCCTTGTCTCCTCAGGTGTCGGCTGAAGTCCTACCCCTCCTTGTTACCGTCGGCGAGTGTCGTCATCTGTTTCTTTAATGAAGCTCTGTCGGCTCTGCTCAGGACCGTCCACAGCGTCTTAGACCGGACTCCGGACTTCCTCCTCCATGAGATCATCCTGGTGGATGACCACAGCGAGCTTGGTGGGTACTGAAGGAATCTGAACTGGTCTTAAAGGGTTTTAGGCTTTAGGTTTCATTCGGTTTTATTTGGATTTCTCTCTCTGTAGATGAGCTGAAAGAGGACCTGGACCGATATGTGTCTGTGGAGCTTCAGAATAAAGTCAAACTTGTTCGTAACGAGAAACGAGAAGGGCTCATCAGAGGACGGATGATCGGAGCCTCACACGCCTCAGGTACTGCTCTGTGATTGGTTTCAGAGCCTCAGGTACGGCTCTGTGATTGGTTTCAGAGCCTCAGGTACGGCTCTGTGATTGGTTTCAGAGCCTCAGGTACTGCTCTGTGATTGGTTTCAGAGCCTCAGGTACTGCTCTGTGATTGGTTTCAGAGCCTCAGGTACGGCTCTGTGATTGGTTTCAGAGCCTCAGGTACTGCTCTGTGATTGGTTTCAGAGCCTCAGGTACTGCTCTGTGATTGGTTTCAGAGCCTCAGGTACTGCTCTGTGATTGGTTTCAGAGCCTCAGGTACGGCTCTGTGATTGGTTTCAGAGCCTCAGGTACGGCTCTGTGATTGGTTTCAGAGCCTCAGGTACTGCTCTGTGATTGGTTTCAGAGACTACTGTATTACTGTTCTGTGAAGTTCTGGTTCTGACCCGGTCTCTTGTCTCAGGGGAGGTGCTGGTCTTCCTGGACAGTCACTGTGAGGTGAACCAGGTCTGGCTGGAACCGCTGCTGGTCCCGATCCACAGAGACCGGCGCGGTGGTGTGTCCAGTCATTGACATCATCTCGGCCGACACACTGCGGTACTCGGCCTCGCCCATCGTTCGAGGGGGCTTCAACTGGGGCCTGCACTTCAAATGGGATCCGGTTCCCCCCAACGAGCTGAACGGACCTGACGGAGCCTCCGGACCCATCAGGTACAGAGGTTTAACTCTTTTAGTTCTCCTCAGGTTCTGTACGGTCTTGACCTGCATTTCTCTGGTCTTTCCTCAGGTCTCCAACAATGGCTGGAGGATTGTTTGCAATGAACAGACTGTATTTTAATGAACTGGGTCAATACGACTCTGGGATGGACATCTGGGGAGGAGAGAACCTAGAGATCTCCTTCAGGGTCAGGCTCTGCTCACGACAGTCATCAGGCTACTCCAACTCTGTTCTAGCTCTGGTGAACCCTGGTCGAACCCTGGTCGAACCCTGGTCGAACCCTGGTCGAACCCTGGTCGAACCCTGGTCGAAACCTGGTCTGACTCTGGTCGAAACCTGGTCTGACTCTGGTTTGACCCTGGTCTTGCTCTGGTTTGACCCTGGTCTAACCCTTGTTTTGCTCTGGTTTGACCCTGGTCTTGCTCTGGACTGGCCCTGTTCTTGCTCTGGTCTGACCCTGGTCTGACCCTGGTCTTGCTCTTGTTTGACCTTGGTCTAACCCTTGTTTTGCTCTGGTTTGACCCTGTTCTGACCCTGTTCTGACCCTGTTCTTGCTCTGGTCTGACCCTGGTCTAACCCTGGTCTTGCTCTGGTTTGACCCTGGTCTTGCCCTGGTCTTGCCCTGGTCTGACCCTGGTTTAACCCTGGTCTTGCTCTGGTTTGACCCTGGTCTGACCCTGGTCTAACCTCATTCTTGCTCTGGTTTGACCCTGGTCTTGCTCTGGTTTGACCCTGGTCTTGCCCTGGTCTGACCCTGGTCTAACCCTGGTCTTGCTCTGGTCTGACCCCGTTCTTGCTCTGGTTTGACCCTGGTCTTGCCCTGGTCTGACCCTGGTCTAACCCTGGTCTTGCTCTGGTTTGACCCTGGTCTAACCCTTGTTTTGCTCTGGTTTGACCCTGGTCTTGCTCTGGACTGGCCCTGTTCTTGCTTTGGACTGACCCTGTTCTTGCTCTGGTCTGACCCTGGTTTAACCCTGGTCTTGCGCTGGTCTGACCCCGGTCTGACCCTGGTCTGACCCTGGTTTAACCCTGGTCTTGCGCTGGTCTGACCCCGGTCTGACCCTGGTCTAAACCTGGTTTTGCTCTGGTTTGACCCTGGTCTTGCTCTGGTCTGACCCTGGTCTGACCCTGGTCTAAACCTGGTTTTGCTCTGGTTTGACCCTGGTCTTGCTCTGGTCTAACTCTGGTCTTGCTCTGGTCTGACTCTGGTTTGACCTTGGTCTTACTCTAGTCTGACCCTGGTCTAAACCTGGTTTTGCTCTGGTCTGACCCCATTCTTGCTCTGGTTTGACCCTGGTCTGACCCTGGTCTTGCTCTGGTTTGACCCTGGTCTAACACTTGTTTTGCTCTGGTTTGACCCTGGTCTGCTCTGGACTGGCCCTGTTCTTGCTTTGGACTGACCCTGTTCTTGCTCTGGTCTGACCCTGGTCTGACCCTGGTCTAACCCTGGTCTTGCCCTGGTCTACCCTGGTCTTGCTCTTGTTTGACCCTGGTCTGACCCTGTTCTTGCTCTGGTCTGACCCTGGTCTGACCCTGGTCTAACCCTGGTCTTGCTCTGGTTTGACCCTGGTCTGACCCTGGTTTAACGCTGGTCTGACCCCGGTCTGACCCTGGTCTAAACCTGGTTTTGCTCTGGTTTGACCCTGGTCTTGCTCTGGTCTGACCCTGGTTTGACCCTGGTCTGACCCTGTTCTTGCTCTGGTCTGACCCTGGTCTGACCCTGGTCTAACCCTGGTCTTGCTCTGGTTTGACCCTGGTCTTGCCCTGGTCTGACCCTGGTTTAACCCTGGCCTTGCTCTGGTCTGACCCTGGTCTGACCCTGGTCTGACCCTGGTCTGACCTCATTCTTGCTCTGGTTTGACCCTGGTCTTGCTCTGGTTTGACCCTGGTCTTGCCCTGGTCTTGCCCTGGTCTGACCCTGGTCTGACCCTGGTCTAACCCTGGTCTTGCTCTGGTTTGACCCTGGTCTAACCCTTGTTTTGCTCTGGTCTGACCCTGGTCTGACCCTGTTCTTGCTCTGGTCTGACCCTGGTCTGACCCTGGTTTAACCCTGGTCTTGCGCTGGTCTGACCCCGGTCTGACCCTGGTCTAAACCTGGTTTTGCTCTGGTTTGACCCTGGTCTTGCTCTGGTCTGACTCTGGTTTGACCCTGGTCTAACTCTGGTCTTGCTCTGGTTTGACCCTGGTCTTGCCCTGGTCTGACCCTGGTCTAACCCTGGTCTTGCTCTGGTTTGACCCTGGTCTAACTTTTGTTTTGCTCTGGTTTGACCCTGGTCTTGCTCTGGACTGGCCCTGTTCTTGCTTTGGACTGACCCTGTTCTTGCTCTGGTCTGACCCTGGTCTAACCCTGGTCTTGCTCTGGTTTGACCTTGGTCTTTCCCTGGTCTGACCCTGGTTTAACCCTGGTCTTGCGCTGGTCTGACCCCGGTCTGACCTTGGTCTAAACCTGGTTTTGCTCTGGTTTGACCCTGGTCTTGCTCTGGTCTGACCCTGGTCTGACCCTGGTCTAAACCTGGTCTAAACCTGGTTTTGCTCTGGTTTGACCCTGGTCTTGCTCTGGTCTGACTCTGGTCTTGCTCTGGTCTGACTCTGGTTTGACCTTGGTCTTACTCTAGTCTGACCCTGGTCTAAACCTGGTTTTGCTCTGGTCTGACCCCGTTCTTGCTCTGGTTTGACCCTGGTCTAACCCTGGTCTTGCTCTGGTCTGACCCTGGTCTAACCCTGGTCTTGCTCTGGTTTGACCCTGGTCTAACCCTTGTTTTGCTCTGGTTTGACCCTGGTCTTGCCCTGGTCTGACCCTGGTTTAACCCTGGTCTTGCGCTGGTCTGACCCCGGTCTGACCCTGGTCTAAACCTGGTTTTGCTCTGGTTTGACCCTGGTCTTGCTCTGGTCTGACTCTGGTTTGACCCTGGTCTAAACCTGGTCTTGCTCTGGTCTGACCCTGGTCTGACCCTGGTCTGACCCTGGTCTTGCTCTGGTTTGACCCTGGTCTTTCCCTGGTCTGACCCTGTTCTGACCCTGGTCTAAACCTGGTTTTGCTCTGGTTTGACCCTGGTCTTGCTCTGGTCTGACCCTGGTTTAACCCTGGTCTTGCGCTGGTCTGACCCCGGTCTGACCCTGGTCTAAACCTGGTTTTGCTCTGGTTTGACCCTGGTCTTGCTCTGGTCTGACCCTGGTCTGACCCTGGTCTAAACCTGGTTTTGCTCTGGTTTGACCCTGGTCTTGCTCTGGTCTGACCCTGGTCTGACCCTGGTCTAAACCTGGTTTTGCTCTGGTTTGACCCTGGTCTTGCTCTGGTCTGACTCTGGTTTGACCTTGGTCTTACTCTAGTCTAAACCTGGTTTTGCTCTGGTCTGACCCCGTTCTTGCTCTGGTTTGACCCTGGTCTTGCCCTGGTCTGACCCTGGTCTAACCCTGGTCTTGCTCTGGTTTGACCCTGGTCTAACCCTTGTTTTGCTCTGGTTTGACCCTGGTCTTGCTCTGGACTGGCCCTGTTCTTGCTTTGGATTGACCCTGTTCTTGCTCTGGTCTGACCCTGGTCTGACCCTGGTCTTGCTCTGGTTTGACCCTGGTCTGACCCTGGTCTTGCTCTGGTTTGACCCTGGTCTGACCCTGGTCTAACTCTTGTTTGACCTTGGTCTAACCCTTGTTTTGCTCTGGTTTGACCCTGGTCTGACCCTGGTCTAACTCTTGTTTGACCTTGGTCTAACCCTTGTTTTGCTCTGGTTTGACCTTGGTCTAACCCTTGTTTTGCTCTGGTTTGACCCTGGTCTTGCTCTAGACTGACCCTGTTCTTGCTCTGGTCTGACCCTGTTCTTGCCCTGGTCTGACCCTGTGTGACGGAGCGCGTCCACCTCTGATAGAATGCCAGTACGACGGCACATACACATACACACGCTTTCATTCATTCGCGCAGTAACCCCACGCGAGCGCGCACACACACACACGGGTTTTTATTATAAAGTACCGTCGCAGTTAACGCCTTTTCTTTTCCCCCTCTGTGCTGTGGTAACGCGACCAAGGGTGCACACTTGGAAGTGTTTTTTCATTGTTTCAATCATACACACAGACATAAGAACACACAGAGACTCACGTACCTTTTTGCACGTCTTCCTGGGTGAGGAGCATGGTCAAACCGGGGCATAACTTCCGGGTGCCTTAAATGTATTGTGTTCGCGCTGTGGCGCGCATCACGTGACTAGCGGCAGTAATTATGTTTCTATGTACATTTTCTCTTTGGTTTTATTGTGTTTGTAGTATTTATTATGTGTTTAGAGTGAATACACGGTGTAGGTGTTTATGTCAAGAGACAATCAATGTCTTCTCTCTTTATTTTGTATTAACAAAATACTAAAGCCCAGTGGGAGGGGCAAAGGGGTATAAAAGAGGGCCTGTTTCAGACTTTGAGAGAGTTGACAGCAAGTTACAGGGAAGGTAACATGGCTGCTGTGGGTCCTGCTGAGACCAGTTAAAGGTGCTCTAAGTTATGATTTCTGAGTTTGAATTTTTGGATATTATTACTTATTGTATATTTATTTTTGGAGATATTGGACTAAGCAAGGTAAATATGGACATTTGGGGATTTTTGCTTTTTCTGCACTTTGGAATTGACCCAATAAACACCCTGGAAACTCATTTTCTGGCTACGCCTATATAATTGAAAGAACTCCGTAACAGATGGTGCCAGAAGTGGGATGGCTAGTCGGAAAAAGAGTATACGCCCTCCAAAGCGCACGGGGCTGAGGTCACAACGCCTGGCAAAGCCGGAGGTGGAATCGGCTACAGAGAGGACATGGGAGACGGAAACGGAGGAGGAGGAAGACGCAGAAACAGGGTTTCAGCCTGGAGGAGAAATGCTGGCCCTGATGAGGGAATTTCTCGCAGGTCAGCAGAGAAGGGAGGAGGTCCTGCTGGGAACTACAGGGACTGAGGGCTTCCCTTCCAGGAACAGAACAACAGTGGTCTCAACCTGCATCCCGCAACCTGCATCCCGGTACCCAGCACGCCGCCTGCACGAAGCGTAGCTGACCCACGAGACACGCCAAGCACAGGTGTTGGCAGCAGCCCCAGAAGAGGACTACCGACCCGGGAGGCCAAAGGACTGTGTCCCATGAGAGAGACTTGGGGCCGAGGCAAATCGGATGTCCGTTAACATGGTGACGGACCCCGATAATAGACCCAGACATTATGGTGAGCCTAAAATTCCACAGTACCAAATTGGGGAAGATATTGAGAATTACTTACTGCGATTTGAGCGGATAGCAAAAACCTGGCGGTGGCCAGAGAGCGAGTGGGCCTGTAGGCTTGTGCCCCTGCTAACGAGCAAAGCGCTAGAGGCCTACACAGCTATGGACGAGGAGAGAGCTCATTGTTATATGGACTTAAAGGCAGCCCTGTTGGCAAAATTTGATATTTCCCCTGAAACCTACCGCCAACAGTTCCGGTTTTCATCAGTTCCATCGGGCGAAAACCCTACAGAGACCTACCACCGCCTCAAGGGTCTTTATCGGCGCTGGGTGAGGCCAGAGGAACACACCAAGGAAGAAATCGGCGAGGCCATCATCTTGGAGCAGCTCCTGCGAGTGTTCCCGGCGGAGGTGAGGACCTGGGTAAAGGAACATGAACCCGCGGATGGTCGCATGGCAGCCAAGCTTGCTCTCCAATACCTCAACGCTCGCAAAGGAGGACCTGCTGTCCGGCCTGCCATCACCTCTTATCAAGTACCAGCCCAACGATGTTCATCACGACCCGCCAGGCGAGAGGCAAGCTACGAACAACCAGGTGGCACTACCAACACTGTCTCTAACCAACGAGGACCTGGTAAGGATCTGATTTGTTTTTATTGCCAGCAGCCAGGGCACAAGGCCTCAGTCTGTCCTGTCAGAAAAACTAAAATGAGTGGTGCATGTTATCCGCCTCGATCAGAGTCGGGTGGTTATGATCGACATGAGGGGGGAGTGCAGCGATTTAGAACAATTTACATCAATGGACAAAGGTTACAGCATTGTTGGACACTGGTAGTTTTGTTTCACTTGTTAAGCAAAGCATTGTGCCAGTAGGCAGTGTGGACTACAGTAAACCTGTGGACATTTTGTGTGTACATGGGGATAAGCATCCCTACCCCACAGTTGAGGTCACTGTAAACATTGCGGAACAACCCTACCTATTGACAGTTGGAGTGGTAGAGAATCTACCAGTGGACGCTATTATTGGCTGGGACTTTCCAGTGCTCATAGACTTATTGCATGAAAATGAACCTGTGAAAGAAACAGATCCCAGGGGGAATGAAGAATCTGTGGGGACGGTTTCCTGCCCTGTCATTACACGAGCCCAGGTAAAGGCGGCGCCCAACCTCTCCCGGACTTGGATGGTAGTCTGTGTGAGGGGGCACCAAAGGGCCAAGAAAGTCGCGCCGCCAACGGCGATTTGAGAAACAGTTGTGGGCTGAGAAACCAGAAAAAGAGAACTTGTTGTTAACTAACATGTGGGAGGTGCCTGAAAATATTTCGGTGTTGCAATACAAAGATGAAACTTTAAAACCCTTGTTTGCTAAAGTGGGAACTGAAACCAGAAAGTGTGGGGAAAGAGAGGTTGGTTTTGGACAATGGAGTATTGTACAGTGTTGATGGTGAATGTAAACGCGTCTTGTGGTGCCGGTAAACTGTAGAACCCTTGTAATGCACCTAGCACACACACTCCTTGGGCGGGACACCTTGGGCGACATAAAACCTTTTTGCGCATTAGCTCACGGTTTTATTGGCCGTCAATGTATAGGGATGTCCAACACTATTGCGCCACATGTCCCACATGCCAGACAACATACTCTCCACGTAAGTCTGAGCGTGCTTTCTTGCATCCTCTCCCTGTAATTTCAACTCCCTTCCAGAGGATAGCCATGGACATCGTGGGGCCCCTGGTGAAAAGCAGCGGTGGTCACCAGTACATCTTGGTCATCTGTGACTACGCCACCCGGTTTCCAGAGGCTTTTCCACTAAGGACCATCACTGTGCCTGCTATCCTTGAGCCCTGGTGCAGTTGTTCTCACGGGTAGGAATACCTGATGAGATCCTGACTGACCAAGGCACCAACTTTACATCCAGACTGATGTACCTCTTCCAGAAACAACTTGGCATTACCTCCATCAAAACCACTCCATACCATCCACAAACTGATGGACTAGTGGAGCGGTTTAACCAGACACTGAAACGGATGTTACGGAAGTTTGTGGATGATACAGGCAAGGACTGGGACCGTTGGCTGCCGTTTCTGCTATTCGCCTATCGAGAGGTCCCACAGGCATCAACAGGATTTTCCCGTTTGAACTATTATGCGGCTGGGATGTTCAGGGGCCATTAGATCTACTCCGCAAAGAATGGGAGGGCCCTCCTGCAGTGCAAAAGGACAGAAGCATTGTCCGGTTTGTCTTGGAGATGAGAGAGAGACTGGCAAAATATTTGGAGGACGCTAAGGAGAACTTGCGGGAAGCTCAGAAGTCCCAAAAGACCTGGTACGACCGCCAAGCCCGGAGCCGTCAGCTGCAACCAGGCCAGAAAGTGTTGCTGCTCTTGCCGTCGTCCACCCACAAACTTTTGGCCAAGTGGCAAGGTCCTTACACTGTTACCCGGAAAATGGGTCCAGTCACCTACGAGGTGTTGCACCCAGATAAGAAGAAGCCTAAACAGACATATCATGTTAACTTGTTAAAGGAGTGGAGGGAACGCAATCCATCCACCGGCAGAAGTCCTGTTTATTCAAAAGTTGAACCGGAGGAGGAAGAGGAGGAGCTGGAGATCGGACTGGAGAACCTGACCACTTTGGCTTCCCATCCCTGGTCCATCTCACCCCAAAGCAAGCCACACAACTACTACACATTCAAGAAGGTATCCTCGCTGTTCAGTGCAAGTCCTGGCAGGACTACAGTGGTGGAGCATGTCATCCGATTGAAGGATGGACGACCAAGCCGCCAGAGGCCTTACCGAGTTCCACAGCAGCTGGTGGGGAAGCTCCAGGCGAAATCATGGAGATGTTGCGGCTCGAGTCATTGAACCGTCCCACTCTAAGTTTTGTAGCCCTGTGGTCATTGTGTTAAAAAAAGATGGATCACTGCGGATTTGCATCGACTTCAGAAAGCTGAACTCCATGTTCTAATTTGACGAGTATCCGATGCCAAGAACTGATAATCTTTTGGAGAGAATTGGATTGGCCAAATACATTACCACCTTGGACCTTTGCAAAGGATACTGGCAAGTACCCCTTGGAGAATCGTCCCGCCATATACAGCATTCCAGACCCCAGCTGGACAGTATCAGTTCACCGTGATTCCATTCGGTCTACACGGAGCATCTGCCACGTTCCAGCGCCAAGCTCCAAGGCAGTGAGCATTGCAGTTTGGCTTACCGTGATGATGTGGTTATATTCAGCGAAACCTGGGAGGACCACGTCCAACACCTCTCTGGTCCTGAAGAAGATCATGCAGGCTGGTCTCACGCTGAACCCGTCGGTGTGAGTGGGGCCGGCAGGAGACGCGCTACCTCGGCTACCAGATGGATCGTGGGGAGGTGAGGCCTCAAGTCGACAAAGTGGAAGCTGTCCTGAAGTCCCCGCAACCACGCACCAAGAAAGAGGTGCGATCCTTTCTTGGGTTGGCTGGATGGTACCGACGGTTCGTGCCACACTTTGCCACCATTGCCGCACCCCTCACTGCACTCACAGCCAAAGACCAGCGAAACCCAGTCACATGGACCGAGAAGTGCGAGAAGGCTTTCACCACTCTCAAAGCACACCTGTGCTCGTCGCCGGTGTTGAAGAGTCCAGACTTCACAAAACCATTCCTGGTGCAGGTTGATGCTTCCATGGTTGGCCTTGGAGCAGTCCTGGCCCAGGGAGAACCAGGTGAAGAGCATCCAATACTCTACCTGAGTCGCAAACTCCAGCCAAGAGAGACTAGGTATTCTGCCGTCGAAAAAGAGGGTCTTGCCATCAAATGGGCATTGGAGAGCTTGCGGTACTACCTGCTGGGACGCGAGTTTGTTCTTGAAACGGACCATCGTGCCCTGACTTGGATTAACACAATGAAGGATCACAACAGCCGCTTAACCAGATGGTACCTGGCCCTTCAGCCATTCAGATTCACCGTCCGACACCGGGCAGGCAAGATGAATGTGGTGGCTGATTACCTATCCAGGATGCCCCACAGGGTCAACCTCCCAGAGGGGAGGGGTGATGTGACGGAGCGCGTCCACCTCTGATAGAATGCCAGTACGACGGCACATACACATACACACGCTTTCATTCATTCGCGCAGTAACCCCACGCGAGCGCGCACACACACACACGGGTTTTTATTATAAAGTACCGTCGCAGTTAACGCCTTTTCTTTTCCCCCTCTGTGCTGTGGTAACGCGACCAAGGGTGCACACTTGGAAGTGTTTTTTCATTGTTTCAATCATACACACAGACATAAGAACACACAGAGACTCACGTACCTTTTTGCACGTCTTCCTGGGTGAGGAGCATGGTCAAACCGGGGCATAACTTCCGGGTGCCTTAAATGTATTGTGTTCGCTGTGGCGCATCACGTGACTAGCGGCAGTAATTATGTTTCTATGTACATTTTCTCTTTGGTTTTATTGTGTTTGTAGTATTTATTATGTGTTTAGAGTGAATACACGGTGTAGGTGTTTATGTCAAGAGACAATCAATGTCTTCTCTCTTTATTTTGTATTAACAAAATACTAAAGCCCAGTGGGAGGGGCAAAGGGGTATAAAAGAGGGCCTGTTTCAGACTTTGAGAGAGTTGACAGCAAGTTACAGGGAAGGTAACATGGCTGCTGTGGGTCCTGCTGAGACCAGTTAAAGGTGCTCTAAGTTATGATTTCTGAGTTTGAATTTTTGGATATTATTACTTATTGTATATTTATTTTTGGAGATATTGGACTAAGCAAGGTAAATATGGACATTTGGGGATTTTTGCTTTTTCTGCACTTTGGAATTGACCCAATAAACACCCTGGAAACTCATTTTCTGGCTACGCCTATATAATTGAAAGAACTCCGTAACACCCTGGTTTAACCCTGGTCTTGCGCTGGTCTGACCCCGGTCTGACCCTGGTCTAACCCTGGTCTTGCTCTGGTCTTGGTCAGATCTGGATGTGTGGAGGACAGCTGCTGATCATGCCTTGTTCCAGAGTGGGTCATATTTTCAGAAAGAGACGTCCGTATGGTTCTCCTGGAGGAGAGGACACCATGGCCCACAACTCCCTGAGACTGGCCCATGTCTGGATGGATGAGTACAAGGTCTGTACGAGGTCTAAACCGTGTCTGTGACCACACTTCCTGTTCCTGACCTCACTTCCTGTCTGTGTAGGAACAGTACCTGTCCTTGCGGCCCGACCTGATTGGCCGTTCTTTCGGTGACGTCAGTGACCGCATCGCTCTGAGGCAGAGGCTCCAGTGTCAGTCCTTCAAATGGTTCCTCGACAAAGTTTATCCAGAGATGAACGCCGTTGCCCATGGCAACAAGCTACAGCCTGCCCTCATCGGTAACCGAGGGATACGGAGGCCCAAGGTCCTGCAGCGAGGACGGGTACGAGGTTTGGACCGAGGATACAGGGACCAGAACAGGTGCAAGAGGGACCAGAACAGGTGCAAGAGGGACCAGAGCAGGTGCAAGAGGGACCAGAGCAGGTGCAAGAGGGACCAGAGCAGGTGCAAGAGGGACCAGAGCAGGTGCAAGAGGGACCAGAGCAGGTGCAAGAGGGACCAGAGCAGGTGCAAGAGGGACCAGAGCAGGTGCAAGAGGGACCAGAGCAGGTGCAAGAGGGACCAGAGCAGGTGCAAGAGGGACCAGAGCAGGTGCAAGAGGGACCAGAGCAGGTGCAAGAGGGACCAGAGCAGGTGCAAGAGGGACCAGAGCAGGTGCAAGAGGGACCAGAGCAGGTGCAAGAGGGACCAGAGCAGGCAGAACAGGTGCAAGAGGGACCAGAGCAGACAGAACAGGTGTAAAACAGGTGTAAGAGGGACCTGAACAGGTTTTGTTGGGTTTTGTTGCAGCTGCGTAACGTTGGAGCCGGCCGGTGTCTCGTGGCTCAGGGCAGACCCAGTCAAAAAGGAGTAGCTGTGGTTCTGAGACCTTGTGACCCCCGGGACCCAGATCAGGTAAGACCGGACTGAACCAGGACTGAAACTGAACCAGAACTAACCCAGTCTCTTTCAGGACTGGGCCTACGACGAGGAGGGCCAGCTGGTCTTGGCTGGTCTTTTGTGTCTGGATGTCTCTGAGGTCCGCAGCTCGGATCCACCAAGACTCATGAAGTGTCACGGATCTGGAGGGTCTCAGCAGTGGACCATCGGGGTAAGACCGGACTGAACCAGGTCTAAGCCAGGTCTAAACAAGGACTAGACCGGGTCTAAACTGGGTCTAGACCAGGACTAGATTGGGTCTAAAACAGGTCTGAATCAGAACTAGACCAGGACTAGGTTAGATCTAAACCAGGTCTAGACCAGGACTAAACCAGTCTTATGTTTTGCAGAAGTCCAGTCGTTTGTACCAAGTCTCCGTTGGACAGTGCCTCTCGGTTTTGACACCACTCGGACCTAAAGGCTACGTCTCCATGGCGATTTGCGACCAATCAGAGGCTCAACAGTGGCGTCTGGAGGCCTAGACTACAGACTACAAACATGGCTGCCTCCCCCAGAATGTGTCCTGAGATTTTAACCATATCAACCAACTGTTATCACTTCAGAAGGAGGAAAAAAAAAAAGGCAAATACTTTCTGGACTACAAAGATGGCAGCTTTTATGCCTGAAAAATATATTTGGTCAGCCATGTTTGTAGTCTAATTGTCCTTACATTTCATCCATTACAGTATATCATGGACTACAGACTACAAACATGAAATTGTGTCCTGAGAATTGAAATGAACTTGTATCACTTCAGAAAAACATACCCTAAGACTACAAACATGGCTGTCCTTACACCTGAAAAAACATTTTAATTTGTTCTTTTTTACAGAATGTGTTTGTGTCTGAAAATGTTGAATGTTAAATTAAATATAATCATAATTTGTTTTAATCAGTCGCTGAAGTCCTAAAGTAAGTGTCCTATCTACTTTCACAGATCTGTAACAAAGGCCTGTTCTGCTTTTTTTTTTATTTATTTTATTTTATTTTTTTATCTAATCTAAAAACTATTTATAGTAACAAATATGGCCACGTTTGTAGTCTGGTTGTAAATACTGGACTTTAAATATGGCAGTCTTTAATTTTCATCCCATAAATTCCAAACCATGGGGTGTTTTCAGACGCCTGTTGCTCAAAGGTGGATTAGGTTTAGAGCCAGGTAAATCCAGGTTTAGTCTGAGCTGACTGATTGAGACTGTTTTCTGTCTCCAGAAGGTGTTTGGTTTGGAGCAGGTTTATGGCGCGGTCTTCGGGGAATATGTTTTTTAAATAAATGAACTCTTGCTCAAGTTGGAACAGCTCGGGAACTCGGAGTTGGTGCTGAGATTGTATGTCGACGTTACTTGCGTGTTCTCCCTGTGTTTAGGTGGGCTTCGGCCTGGTACTACAGTTTCCCACCAACATCCCAAAACATGCTGGGCGCCCCCTGGTGTAGCTGCAAACACCTCTTAAATCTGGACCAGGACCTGTTTGACTGGTTTCTTTAAGAAAAGGTTAAAGTTAAAGCATCTGGACCCAGTTTTCAAGGTGAAGACGTTTCGTCTGAGTCCAACCGGTAAGAGGGAGGGGCTTAACCTGAAAATAAATCTGATTGGACCAGGCTGTTCTGGTCTCATAAATAATAAAAAACAATCAACTCTCGGTGGAGGAAATTAAGAAATATTCAAGCATTATCAGTCATTTTAAAGTATTTCATACCAACTGTTAAACATTAATAACCTGATAAAATTAGTGTTTTGTCCATTTAGGCTTATTTAGAGAGTTTAGTCTTTAGTGTTAACGTACGTTATGTTTACATATGTTTTTAATGTTACCTTTTTCTGAACAAAAAATGGCTCCTTTGAACTCATTTTAAAATAATGTTGGCACATTTTTGTCTCAGGTCCATCTTCCTAATATTGTTTAAAATATTAAAGAATGTATTAAACAATAAAGAGTCATGGACCTGACGCTGCAGTGACCTTTAGTTCTAGTCTGTCACTTTTTGGTTCACTTAATATATTTTATTACACTGTATTACTTCCTGTTTCTGCAGAAATAGCCCCACCCCCTTCCCTCCAGGTTGAATGCTATTGGCTGTTGACCTTAGGACACACCCAGTGATGATTGGTTAAGGTTTGAACCTGTTGAGAAAGTTTGTCCAGCCTCTGTGGCACGTGGACCAGTACTGAGTCCAAACAGAGTCAGCTCAAAGACTACAAACATGGCCACTGTCTCTTTGGCAGACGTCATAAATCCATAAGTCCATCTCTGACTAAAATAAAGAAGAGAAGCTGCTTTGATTTTTGTCGACACATTTCATACTTATTGAGTGTAAGTGTTTTATTAAACGTGTTTTATCATAAATAAATATAATTACACTTAAAGACTTCCTTGTGTAAGTCCAGTGGATTTTGTTTGGACCCCTACATAATGAATTTGTGAATTTGATTCATCTTTGTGTTTGAAAACAAAACCCACGAAATTTCTATTTGAATGATTCTTTTGATTTTGATTAAAAAATGGATAAATAAATAAAATATTTTGTCCACAGATTTCTAAAGCTGTACTGTGTCCATCCAACTTGGGATTAAAGGTCTGTAGATGTTTCATATTAATACAGCTTTACACTCTTTGTGTCCGAGTTACATGAGCTGTGCTCTGAACTAAACATAACGAGCTTTATTCTCAGACACAAACCCACTCTTCAGTGTTTCACTCAAACTCCAGGCCTTTCGCCCTGTTCTTAAACATAGTCTTATTTAATAAATACAGTATGTCAAAACCATCGAAAATACTATGTATAAGACCAATTTAATCTGCTTTAAAGGGACTATATGTAACTTTTAAAGCTCAAGTAACATTTTTATTTGCCCAAATAGGAGCCGACCATTATGAGACCTTCATTGTTAAAAACTGTTGTCTATAGAAGCCTGTAGGCTCATTTCAAATGAACCTGACGTAGTGAGCTCCTGTGTACAGCTCTGTTCAGCCGCCATGACAGCGAGCGTTTGTATCGAGATGGACTCTGCGAGCAACAAAAAAACAACTCGATAAACTAGCCTCTAGCACAGCCCAGACACCGACTCAAAAACATGTTTTATCGAGCGAGTCCCATAAAGGAAAACATAGACATAGGCCGGGAGGTAAAAACAGTCCCTGAGCTTGTTTCTAATAGTAATAATAATAATAATGGATTTATATTGTGCTTTTCTACCGAGGGACCAAGGGACTCAAATCAGAACTGTTTGACTACAATCCAAATAAATTACCGAAGATCAAAATGGATAAATTTCAATTTCTGTCTCCTTTACCTCTGCCCAAGTCCCTTCTCTCGATTAGAAGTCTGTCCAGCAGCTGGGCCTTACCTTATCCTCCTGGTACTCCCAGTACTCCCATCAAGGACCAGGCCACTGGAGCTCACACAACAGTTTAAACACCTCCAGGCCTGCACAAAATCAGGTCTAAAGCAGGTCTAAAGCAGGTCTAAACTAGGTCTAAAGCGGGTCTAAAGCGGGTCTAAAGCGGGTCTAAACTAGGTCTAAAGCGGGTCTAAAGCGGGTCTAAACTAGGTCTAAAGCAGGTCTAAACTAGGTCTAAAGCAGGTCTAAAGCAGGTCTAAACTAGGTCTAAAGCGGGTCTAAAGCGGGTCTAAACTAGGTCTAAAGCAGGTCTAAACTAGGTCTAAAGCGGGTCTAAAGCGGGACTAAACTAGGTCTAAAGCAGGTCTAAAGCAGGTCTAAACGAGGGTCAAAGGTGAATAATCGTTTATTGATTTAAAAGAAGGTTGTGTTCGAGTCGTTTCTTAAAAACAGCAGCATTTCTTTCACAAAGCAGCTTCAGATTCAAACAGAAACGTCCAGAAACAGTTCCAGGTGGATTTAAAGTGACAGCGTTTCATTTAAACTACATTTCCATCGTGTGGCGGTAGATTTACTGGATAAAGCTTTCTTTTCTCAGTTTTTGTCCAGAGGCAGTTCAGTCTGCGTCTGTTGGTGCAACCTCCTGAAAATCCAGCTTGAATCCACAGAGACCGGACTTTTCTTTGAACAAAGTCTTAAATACATTATGAAAAACAAATCTGTGCGTTACACAAAACAAAAACTGACCTCAAATATTTTCACATTTTTAACAAACTGACTCTTAAGGAAAGGATAAAGAACTGGATGGAAATGACAAAAGTTGAGTTGTAAAGTCAGACTTAAAACTATATATTTTAACCTCAAATTTGATTGATGATTTATATTGAACAAGTTTTAGATGGATTCAAAAAACATGTTTTAGTTGGATTTGAACAGGTTTCCGTTGGACTCGAACAGGTTTTGTCTGGATTTAAACAGGTTTTGTCTGTATTTGAACAGGTTTTGTCTGTTTTTTAACAGGTTTTTAACTGGATTTGAACAGGTTTTGTCTGTATTTGAACAGGTTTTGTCTGTATTTGAACAAGTTTTGTCTGTTTTTTAACAGGTTTCCGTTGGATTCGAACAGGTTTCCGTTGGATTCGAACAGGTTTCCGTTGGATTCGAACAGGTTTCCGTTGGATTCGAACAGGTTTCCGTTGGATTCGAACAGGTTTCCGTTGGATTCGAACAGGTTTCCGTTGGATTCGAACAGGTTTCCGTTGGATTTGAACAGGTTTCCGTTGGATTCGAACAGGTTTTGGCTGGATTCGAACAGGTTTTGGCTGGATTTGAACAGGTTTTCTCTGTTTTTGAACAGGTTTTTAACTGGATTTGAACAGGTTTCCGTTGGATTTGAACAGGTTTCCGTTGGATTCGAACAGGTTTTGGCTGGATTTGAACAGGTTTTGGCTGGATTTGAACAGGTTTTGGCTGGATTTGAACAGGTTTTGTCTGGATTTGAACAGGTTTTTAACTGGATTTGAACAGGTTTTTAACTGGATTTGAACAAGTTTTTTGAGCTTTTAATTAAAATAACTGCTTCAGAAATTATATATATAAAAAAATTAAATCTACATAAAACAACAGTTGTAATTATTATTTTTTTTTTTTATTTAAAAGTTTAGGACTAATTTGTTGTTTTTAAATTTGTGTCCACACAAAAAAAGGGAAACTCTGGACGAGAGATAAAAACAACAAACTACAAAAAAATAAAACGATAATAAAAAGGTGGAGCAGATTGTACAAGAAACAAAGTCACAGCCTGGGTTTTGGATGAAGCAGGAGAAACACACCTGAACAATATTAACAGAAGTGTCCATATGATACAGAGCTCAAAGATTACACAAACATGGACATGTGAGATACCGTTTGAAGTTCTTAATTTCATTTTAAACACATAAATAATAATTCTAGAGAGTCACATGATCTAAGGTAAAAATTTTAAACTTGTTTTGTGTAAAGGTAAATCCCCATCAGACAGATTTCCTCAGGGTTTGTTCAGGACTAGAACAGTTTTAAAGCAGGTCCCTGCAGGGCCACCGTAGCAGATACAAATATACACCTGACTAGAATAATCCTGACTATAGCTGCAGAGGATTCTTTTACACACACCTGGAGGTGTCATGAATCCTCGTGTTTGTCCTCGTCCACTACCTGTTTGTCCTCCAACACTTCCTCCTCTTCCACTTCCTGTGTGTCCTCTTCCACTACCTGTTTGTCCCCCAACACTTCCTGTTTGTCCTCGTCCACTTCCTGTTTGTCCTCCAACACTTCCTCCTCTTCCACTACCTGTTTGTCCTCCAACACTTCCTGTTTGTCCTCTTCCACTTCCTGTTTGTCCCCCAACACTTCATGTTTGTCCTTGTCCACTTCCTGTTTGTCCCCCAACACTTCCTGTTTGTCCTCGTCCACTACCTGTTTGTCCTCCAACACTTCCTCCTCTTCCACTACCTGTTTGTCCTCCAACACTTCCTGTTTGTCCTCTTCCACTTCCTGTTTGTCCCCCAACACTTCCTGTTTGTCCCCCAACACTTCCTGTTTGTCCTTTTCCACTTCCTGTTTGTCCTCCAACACTTTCTCCTCTTCCACTACCTGTTTGTCCTCCAACACTTCCTGTTTGTCCTCTTCCACTTCCTGTTTGTCCTCTTCCACTTTCTGTTTGTCCTCTTCCACTACCTGTTTGTCCTCTTCCACTACCTGTTTGTCCTCCTCCACTACCTGTTTGTCCTCTTCCACTACCTGTTTGTCCTCCAAAACTTCCTGTTTGTTCTCTTCCATTTCCTGTTTGTTCTCGTCCACTTTCTGTTTTTCCTCCTCCACTTCCTGTTTGACCTCCTCCACTTCCTGTTTGTTGTCCTCCTCTTCCTGTTTGTCCTCCACTACTTCCTGTTTGTTGTCTTCCTCTTCCTGTTTGTTCTCCTCCACATATTGTTTGTCCTCCACTTCCTGTTTGTCCTCTTCCTCCTGCTTATGTTCTTCTTCTGTTTCCTCCTTTATTTCCTCGTACATCTCCTCTGTCTTTTCCTCATTTGTCTCCTCTGTCGTCACTTTGACTCCTTCAATTTCTTTAGTCTCCTCTGTTGCTTCCTTATTTCCTTCAGTCCTTTCCTTGCTCTCGTGTTCTTTCTCTTTTTCCTTTTCTTGTTCTTTTCTTCCTTCATTTTCTTCAGTCGCTTCCTCATTTTTTTGCTCAGTTTCTTTGAAAGTTGGGTCCAAAGTCGGAGGATGAGACGAAATACTCTCTTTACGTCGTAAACCTGAACAAACACAAGAGTTAAACCAGGACTAAACCAGGATTAAACCAGGTCTAAACCAGGTCTAAACCAGGACTAAACCGGGGCTAAACCGGGGCTAAACCAGGTCTAAACCAGGTCTGAACCAGGACTAAACCAGGGCTAAACCAGGTCTAAACCAGGTCTAAACCAGGTCTAAACGAGGATTAAACCAGGTCTAAACCAGGTCTAAACCAGGACTAAACCAGGGCCAAACCAGGACTAAACCAGGACTAAACCAGGTCTAAACCAGGACTAAACCAGGTCTAAACCAGGACTAAACCAGGTCTAAACCAGGTCTGAACCAGGACTAAACCAGGTCTGAACCAGGACTAAACCAGGGCTAAACCAGGTCTAAACGAGGATTAAACCAGGTCTAAACCAGGTCTAAACCAGGACTAGACCAGGACTAAACCAGGACTAAACCAGGTCTAAACCAGGTCTAAACCAGTTCTAAACCAGGACTAAACCAGGATTAAACCAGGGCTAAACCAGGGCTAAACCAGGTCTAAACCAGGTCTGAACCAGGTCTAAACCAGGTCTAAACCAGTTCTAAACCAGGACTAAACCAGGATTAAACCAGGGCTAAACCAGGGCTAAACCAGGTCTAAACCAGGTCTGAACCAGGTCTAAACCAGGTCTGAACCAGGACTAAACCAGGGCTAAACCAGGTCTAAACGAGGATTAAACCAGGTCTAAACCAGGACTAAACCAGGGCTAAACCAGGACTAAACCAGGGCTAAACCAGGTCTAAACGAGGATTAAACCAGGTCTAAACCAGGTCTAAACCAGGGCTAAACCAGGGCTAAACCAGGTCTAAACGAGGATTAAACCAGGTCTAAACCAGGACTAAACCAGGGCCAAACCAGGACTAAACCAGGGCTAAACCAGGACTAAACCAGGGCTAAACCAGGTCTAAACCAGGTCTGAACCAGGTCTAAACCAGGTCTAAACCAGGTCTAAACCAGGTCTAAACCAGGTCTAAACCAGGTCTAAACCAGGTCTAAACCAGGTCTAAACCAGGTCTAAACCAGGTCTAAACCAGGTCTAAACCAGGTCTAAACCAGGTCTAAACCAGGTCTAAACCAGGTCTAAACCAGGTCTAAACCAGGTCTAAACCAGGTCTAAACCAGGTCTAAACCAGGTCTAAACCAGGTCTAAACCAGGTCTAAACCAGGTCTAAACCAGGTCTAAACCAGGTCTAAACCAGGTCTAAACCAGGTCTAAACCAGGTCTAAACCAGGTCTAAACCAGGTCTAAACCAGGTCTAAACCAGGTCTAAACCAGGTCTAAACCAGGTCTAAACCAGGTCTAAACCAGGTCTAAACCAGGTCTAAACCAGGTCTAAACCAGGTCTAAACCAGGTCTAAACCAGGTCTAAACCAGGTCTAAACCAGGTCTAAACCAGGTCTAAACCAGGTCTAAACCAGGTCTAAACCAGGTCTAAACCAGGTCTAAACCAGGTCTAAACCAGGTCTAAACCAGGTCTAAACCAGGTCTAAACCAGGTCTAAACCAGGTCTAAACCAGGTCTAAACCAGGTCTAAACCAGGTCTAAACCAGGTCTAAACCAGGTCTAAACCAGGTCTAAACCAGGTCTAAACCAGGTCTAAACCAGGTCTAAACCAGGTCTAAACCAGGTCTAAACCAGGTCTAAACCAGGTCTAAACCAGGTCTAAACCAGGTCTAAACCAGGTCTAAACCAGGTCTAAACCAGGTCTAAACCAGGTCTAAACCAGGTCTAAACCAGGTCTAAACCAGGTCTAAACCAGGTCTAAACCAGGTCTAAACCAGGTCTAAACCAGGTCTAAACCAGGTCTAAACCAGGTCTAAACCAGGTCTAAACCAGGTCTAAACCAGGTCTAAACCAGGTCTAAACCAGGTCTAAACCAGGTCTAAACCAGGTCTAAACCAGGTCTAAACCAGGTCTAAACCAGGTCTAAACCAGGTCTAAACCAGGTCTAAACCAGGTCTAAACCAGGTCTAAACCAGGTCTAAACCAGGTCTAAACCAGGTCTAAACCAGGTCTAAACCAGGTCTAAACCAGGTCTAAACCAGGTCTAAACCAGGTCTAAACCAGGTCTAAACCAGGTCTAAACCAGGTCTAAACCAGGTCTAAACCAGGTCTAAACCAGGTCTAAACCAGGTCTAAACCAGGTCTAAACCAGGTCTAAACCAGGTCTAAACCAGGTCTAAACCAGGTCTAAACCAGGTCTAAACCAGGTCTAAACCAGGTCTAAACCAGGTCTAAACCAGGTCTAAACCAGGTCTAAACCAGGTCTAAACCAGGTCTAAACCAGGTCTAAACCAGGTCTAAACCAGGTCTAAACCAGGTCTAAACCAGGTCTAAACCAGGTCTAAACCAGGTCTAAACCAGGTCTAAACCAGGTCTAAACCAGGTCTAAACCAGGTCTAAACCAGGTCTAAACCAGGTCTAAACCAGGTCTAAACCAGGTCTAAACCAGGTCTAAACCAGGTCTAAACCAGGTCTAAACCAGGTCTAAACCAGGTCTAAACCAGGTCTAAACCAGGTCTAAACCAGGTCTAAACCAGGTCTAAACCAGGTCTAAACCAGGTCTAAACCAGGTCTAAACCAGGTCTAAACCAGGTCTAAACCAGGTCTAAACCAGGTCTAAACCAGGTCTAAACCAGGTCTAAACCAGGTCTAAACCAGGTCTAAACCAGGTCTAAACCAGGTCTAAACCAGGTCTAAACCAGGTCTAAACCAGGTCTAAACCAGGTCTAAACCAGGTCTAAACCAGGTCTAAACCAGGTCTAAACCAGGTCTAAACCAGGTCTAAACCAGGTCTAAACCAGGTCTAAACCAGGTCTAAACCAGGTCTAAACCAGGTCTAAACCAGGTCTAAACCAGGTCTAAACCAGGTCTAAACCAGGTCTAAACCAGGTCTAAACCAGGTCTAAACCAGGTCTAAACCAGGTCTAAACCAGGTCTAAACCAGGTCTAAACCAGGTCTAAACCAGGTCTAAACCAGGTCTAAACCAGGTCTAAACCAGGTCTAAACCAGGTCTAAACCAGGTCTAAACCAGGTCTAAACCAGGTCTAAACCAGGTCTAAACCAGGTCTAAACCAGGTCTAAACCAGGTCTAAACCAGGTCTAAACCAGGTCTAAACCAGGTCTAAACCAGGTCTAAACCAGGTCTAAACCAGGTCTAAACCAGGTCTAAACCAGGTCTAAACCAGGTCTAAACCAGGTCTAAACCAGGTCTAAACCAGGTCTAAACCAGGTCTAAACCAGGTCTAAACCAGGTCTAAACCAGGTCTAAACCAGGTCTAAACCAGGTCTAAACCAGGTCTAAACCAGGTCTAAACCAGGTCTAAACCAGGTCTAAACCAGGTCTAAACCAGGTCTAAACCAGGTCTAAACCAGGTCTAAACCAGGTCTAAACCAGGTCTAAACCAGGTCTAAACCAGGTCTAAACCAGGTCTAAACCAGGTCTAAACCAGGTCTAAACCAGGTCTAAACCAGGTCTAAACCAGGTCTAAACCAGGTCTAAACCAGGTCTAAACCAGGTCTAAACCAGGTCTAAACCAGGTCTAAACCAGGTCTAAACCAGGTCTAAACCAGGTCTAAACCAGGTCTAAACCAGGTCTAAACCAGGTCTAAACCAGGTCTAAACCAGGTCTAAACCAGGTCTAAACCAGGTCTAAACCAGGTCTAAACCAGGTCTAAACCAGGTCTAAACCAGGTCTAAACCAGGTCTAAACCAGGTCTAAACCAGGTCTAAACCAGGTCTAAACCAGGTCTAAACCAGGTCTAAACCAGGTCTAAACCAGGTCTAAACCAGGTCTAAACCAGGTCTAAACCAGGTCTAAACCAGGTCTAAACCAGGTCTAAACCAGGTCTAAACCAGGTCTAAACCAGGTCTAAACCAGGTCTAAACCAGGTCTAAACCAGGTCTAAACCAGGTCTAAACCAGGTCTAAACCAGGTCTAAACCAGGTCTAAACCAGGTCTAAACCAGGTCTAAACCAGGTCTAAACCAGGTCTAAACCAGGTCTAAACCAGGTCTAAACCAGGTCTAAACCAGGTCTAAACCAGGTCTAAACCAGGTCTAAACCAGGTCTAAACCAGGTCTAAACCAGGTCTAAACCAGGTCTAAACCAGGTCTAAACCAGGTCTAAACCAGGTCTAAACCAGGTCTAAACCAGGTCTGAACCAGGTCTGAACCAGGTCTGAACCAGGTCTGAACCAGGTCTGAACCAGGTCTGAACCAGGTCTGAACCAGGTCTGAACCAGGTCTGAACCAGGTCTGAACCAGGTCTGAACCAGGTCTGAACCAGGTCTGAACCAGGTCTGAACCAGGTCTGAACCAGGTCTGAACCAGGTCTGAACCAGGTCTGAACCAGGTCTGAACCAGGTCTGAACCAGGTCTGAACCAGGTCTGAACCAGGTCTGAACCAGGTCTGAACCAGGTCTGAACCAGGTCTGAACCAGGTCTGAACCAGGTCTGAACCAGGTCTGAACCAGGTCTGAACCAGGTCTGAACCAGGTCTGAACCAGGTCTGAACCAGGTCTGAACCAGGTCTGAACCAGGTCTGAACCAGGTCTGAACCAGGTCTGAACCAGGTCTGAACCAGGTCTGAACCAGGTCTGAACCATGTCTAACCCTGGTCTAACCCTGGTCTGAACCAGGTCTGAACCAGGTCTGAACCAGGTCTGAACCAGGTCTGAACCAGGTCTGAACCAGGTCTGAACCAGGTCTGAACCAGGTCTGAACCAGGTCTGAACCAGGTCTGAACCAGGTCTGAACCAGGTCTGAACCAGGTCTGAACCAGGTCTAAACCAGGTCTAAACCAGGTCTAAACCAGGTCTAAACCAGGTCTAAACCAGGTCTAAACCAGGTCTAAACCAGGTCTAAACCAGGTCTAAACCAGGTCTAAACCAGGTCTAAACCAGGTCTAAACCAGGTCTAAACCAGGTCTAAACCAGGTCTAAACCAGGTCTAAACCAGGTCTAAACCAGGTCTAAACCAGGTCTAAACCAGGTCTAAACCAGGTCTAAACCAGGTCTAAACCAGGTCTAAACCAGGTCTAAACCAGGTCTAAACCAGGTCTAAACCAGGTCTAAACCAGGTCTAAACCAGGTCTAAACCAGGTCTAAACCAGGTCTAAACCAGGTCTAAACCAGGTCTAAACCAGGTCTAAACCAGGTCTAAACCAGGTCTAAACCAGGTCTAAACCAGGTCTAAACCAGGTCTAAACCAGGTCTAAACCAGGTCTAAACCAGGTCTAAACCAGGTCTAAACCAGGTCTAAACCAGGTCTAAACCAGGTCTAAACCAGGTCTAAACCAGGTCTAAACCAGGTCTAAACCAGGTCTAAACCAGGTCTAAACCAGGTCTAAACCAGGTCTAAACCAGGTCTAAACCAGGTCTAAACCAGGTCTAAACCAGGTCTAAACCAGGTCTAAACCAGGTCTAAACCAGGTCTAAACCAGGTCTAAACCAGGTCTAAACCAGGTCTAAACCAGGTCTAAACCAGGTCTAAACCAGGTCTAAACCAGGTCTAAACCAGGTCTAAACCAGGTCTAAACCAGGTCTAAACCAGGTCTAAACCAGGTCTAAACCAGGTCTAAACCAGGTCTAAACCAGGTCTAAACCAGGTCTAAACCAGGTCTAAACCAGGTCTAAACCAGGTCTAAACCAGGTCTAAACCAGGTCTAAACCAGGTCTAAACCTTTCCAGACATTTATTCTAGAAGATGATAGATTTTATGGATGTTACTCACAATTACGTCAAACTTTGAGTATATGTCCACCACTTTACCTGAAACAAAGCCAGACCTGGATTAGTCCTAGTCAGATTTTTCTCTTAGTCCTTAGTCCTGGTCTGGTCCTGGTCTGATGCAGTACCGGTGTAGTCCACCACAGGCAGTGCTGAGACCCTCCTGTGGGTGAAGACTGACAGAGCGGTGATCAGAGCAGTGTCTGGATGGATGAAGGCGATGTTGGAGTAAGTGCCCACCTCCAGCTCCTCCAGACTCTGTTTCATAAAGGCTGGCATCACCAGCTCACACACCTGCACAGGTAAACAGGGGACAGGTGAGACAGGTGAGACAAGGGACAGGTGAGACAGGTGAGACAAGGGACAGGTGAGACAGGGCACAGGTGAGACAAGGGACAGGTGAGACAGGGCACAGGTGAGACAGGTAAGACAGGGCACAGGTGAGACAGGGCACAGGTGAGACAGGGCACAGGTGAGACAGGTGAGACAGGGCACAGGTGAGACAGGGCACAGGTGAGACAGGGCACAGGTGAGACAGGGCACAGGTGAGACAGGTGAGACAGGGCACAGGTGAGACAGGGCACAGGTGAGACAGGGCACAGGTGAGACAAATGAGACGGGACAGGTGAGACAGGGCACAGGTGAGACGACTGGGGACAGGTGAGACTGGGGACAGGTGAGACAGGTGAGACTGGGGACATGTGAGACAGGTGAGACTGGGTACAGGTGAGACAGGTGAGACTGGGTACAGGTGAGACAGGTGAGACAGGTGAGTCAGGGGACAGGTGAGACTGGGTACATGTGAGACTGGGTACAGGTGAGACAAATGAGACGGGACAGGTGAGACAGGTGAGACTGGGGACAGGTGAGACAGGTGAGACTGGGTACATGTGAGACTGGGTACAGGTGAGACTGGGGACAGGTGAGACAGGGCACAGGTGAGACGACTGGGGACAGGTGAGACTGGGGACAGGTGAGACAGGTGAGACTGGGGACATGTGAGACAGGTGAGACTGGGTACAGGTGAGACAGGTGAGTCAGGGGACAGGTGAGACTGGGTACATGTGAGACTGGGTACAGGTGAGACAAATGAGGCGGGACAGGTGAGACAGGTGAGACTGGGGACAGGTGAGACAGGTGAGACAGGGGACATGTGAGACAGGTGAGACTGGGTACATGTGAGACTGGGTACAGGTGAGACTGGGGACAGGTGAGACAGGGCACAGGTGAGACAGGGCACAGGTGAGACAGGTGAGACAAGGGACAGGTGAGACAAGGGACAGGTGAGACAAATGAGACAGGACAGGTGAGACAGGTGAGACAAGGGACAGGTGAGACAGGGCACAGGTGAGACAAATGAGACAGGACAGGTGAGACAGGTGAGACAGGTGAGACAGGGCACAGGTGAGACGACTGGGGACAGGTGAGACAGGTGAGACTGGGTATGTAGTCTAAGTGTAGATACGTACAAAGAGCTGCAGGAACTTGAGGATGCGTTTGTGAGTGAGGATGTACAGGGCGTTCCCGCTCACAGGGTCAATCACCGGCAAACGATGGATCTTATTCTTTATCAGAGAGTGGACCGCATCGAACACACTGTGGACAGAGAGGTCATAGGTTAGGTAAGGGTCAGCAATAAAATACAAAGGTTAAACAGAAAAGAGGTAAGGCAGAAGACAAACAAGGAACAAGAAAAACATTTATGTTTATGAAGAAACCAGGTCTAAACCAGGTCTAAACCAGGTCTAAACAAGGACTTAACCATGTCTTAACCAGGTCTAAACCAGGTCTAAACAAGGACTTAACCATGTCTTAACCAGGTCTAAACCAGGTCTAAACAAGGACTTAACCATGTCTTAACCAGGTCTAAACCAGATCTAAACCAGGACTAAACCAGGTCTAAGCCTCGTTACCTTGCGTCTGGAGAGATGTGGACCAGAGGTTTGAAAGTCTCTTGTAGATAAAGCTCTGAAACAGACAGCATTAGGCTCTAGTGGTCATTTATAGACCTGCAACCTTTACCATTAAAAGTCTATGGGGAGTGACTCTACAGCGCCCCCAGCGGTGTTTACCTCTCCACGTCTCGATCTTGTGCTCCTCCAGCTCATAAATCTGAACCTGAAACAAACATAAGACAATATATAAAATTAAAACGTTATCATTATTTTCGTCCTAAACTTATTATAATGACAAAAACAAGAAAAAAAACCTCTGCAGTCCTGTTTGAACTGACCATGGGAGACTTGTAGTAGCGGGTCAGGATGTTGATGAAGTCTGTGATGGTCAACATTCCTGAAAAAAAAACAACACTACCAGAGAGTGAAGCATGGCGGCCATTTTGGGTCTGGTTTCTCATGAACTATTTTTAAAACGTCAGCCTTAATTGAATTACAGTTAAAAAAGACCTTGCTTAAAATGATTTAAATATCTCTAAGAATAATAAATCTGTGAGCTTTTATTCCAAAGGTGAGGATAAAAGGCTTTTATTCTGATGAGGAATAGGATAAAAAGTTTTATTGTGAAAGTTTAATGAATAAAAAACTAAAAGACTCACCAACAAAGCTCTGTTTTTTACTTTCCCAAAGAGGAGCAGCTCTGACGCCATTAGCTACGAGAGCGAAGAACGCCTTCTTTACCTGAAGGATGCAAGGAGACAAGGACACAAGAAGGGAGACAAGTACAGAAAATAATTAGACAAGGAAGAGGCAAAATGAGGAGACAAGGATTTGAAACAAGGGAAGGAAGCATGGACACAAGAAAAAGGAAACGAGACAAAATGATGAGGCACAAGGAGACAAAACGAGGAGACAAAACAATGAGGCAAGAGGAGACAAAACGAGGAGACAAAATGATGAGGCACGAGGAGACAAAACGAGGAGACAAAACGATGAGGCACAAGGAGACAAAACGAGGAGACAAAACGATGAGGCACAAGGAGACAAAACGAGGAGACAAAAAGATGAGGCACGAGGAGACAAAACGAGGAGACAAAACAATGAGGCACGAGGAGACAAAACGAGGAGACAAAACGAGGAGACAAAATGAAGAGGCACAAGGAGACAAAACGAGGAGACAAAATGATGAGGCACGAGGAGACGAAACGAGGAGGCACAAGGAGACAAAACGATGAGGCACGAGGAGACGAAACGAGGAGGCACAAGGAGACGAAACGAGGAGGCAAAACGAGGAGGCAAAACGAGGAGGCACAAGGAGACAAAACGAGGAGACAAAACGAGGAGGCAAAACGAGGAGGCAAAACGAGGAGACAAAATGATGAGGCACAAGGAGACAAAACGAGGAGACAAAATGATGAGGCACGAGGAGACGAAACGAGGAGACAAAATGATGAGGCACGAGGAGACAAAACGAGGAGACAAAACAATGAGGCACGAGGAGACAAAACGAGGAGACAAAATGAAGAGGCACAAGGAGACAAAACGAGGAGACAAAACAATGAGGCACGAGGAGACAAAACGATGAGGCACGAGGAGACAAAACGAGGAGGCAAAACGAGGAGGCAAAACGAGGAGGCACAAGGAGACAAAACGAGGAGGCAAAACGAGGAGGCAAAACGAGGAGGCAAAACGAGGAGACAAAATGATGAGGCACGAGGAGACAAAACGAGGAGACAAAACGATGAGGCACGAGGAGACAAAACGAGGAGACAAAATGATGAGGCACGAAGAGACAAAACGAGGAGACAAAATGATGAGGCACGAGGAGACAAAACGAGGAGACAAAACGAGGAGACAAAACGAGGAGGTACAAGGAGACAAAACGAGGAGGCAAAACGACGAGGCAAAACGAGGAGACAAAATGATGAGGCACGAGGAGACAAAACGAGGAGACAAAACGAGGAGGCAAAACGAGGAGACAAAACGAGGAGGCAAAACGAGGAGGCAAAACGAGGAGACAAAACGAGGAGGTACAAGGAGACAAAACGAGGAGACAAAACGATGAGGCACGAGGAGGCAAAACGAGGAGACAAAATGATGAGGCACGAGGAGACAAAACGAGGAGACAAAACGAGGAGGCAAAACGAGGAGACAAAACAATGAGGCAAGAGGAGACAAAACGAGGAGACAAAATGATGAGGCACGAGGAGACAAAACGAGGAGACAAAACGATGAGGCACGAGGAGACAAAACGAGGAGACAAAACAATGAGGCAAGAGGAGACAAAACGAGGAGACAAAATGATGAGGCACGAGGAGACAAAACGAGGAGACAAAACGATGAGGCACGAGGAGACAAAACGAGGAGACAAAACGATGAGGCAAGAGGAGACAAAACGAGGAGACAAAACGATGAGGCACGAGGAGACAAAACGAGGAGACAAAACAATGAGGCAAGAGGAGACAAAACGAGGAGACAAAATGATGAGGCACGAGGAGACAAAACGAGGAGACAAAATGATGAGGCACGAGGAGACGAAACGAGGAGACAAAATGATGAGGCACAAGGAGACAAAACGAGGAGACAAAATGATGAGGCACGAGGAGACGAAACGAGGTGACAAAATGATGAGGCACAAGGAGACAAAACGAGGAGACAAAATGATGAGGCACGAGGAGACGAAACGAGGAGACAAAACGATGAGGCACGAGGAGACAAAATGATGAGGCAAAACGAGGAGGCAAAACGAGGAGACAAAACGAGGAGACAAAATGAAGAGGCACAAGGAGACAAAACGAGGAGACAAAACGATGAGGCACGAGGAGACAAAACGAGGAGACAAAACGATGAGGCACGAGGAGACAAAACGAGGAGACAAAACGATGAGGCACAAGGAGACAAAACGAGGAGACAAAATGATGAGGCACAAGGAGACAAAATGATGAGGCACGAGGAGACAAAACGAGGAGACAAAATGATGAGGCACGAGGAGACAAAACGAGGAGACAAAATAATGAGGCACAAGGAGACAAAATGATGAGGCACGAGGAGACGAAACGAGGAGACAAAATGATGAGGCACAAGGAGACAAAACGAGGAGACAAAATAATGAGGCACAAGGAGACAAAATGATGAGGCACGAGGAGACGAAACGAGGAGACAAAATGATGAGGCACAAGGAGACAAAACGAGGAGACAAAATGATGAGGCACAAGGAGACGAAACGAGGAGACAAAATAATGAGGCACAAGGAGACAAAACGAGGAGACAAAACGATGAGGCACAAGGAGACAAAACGAGGAGACAAAATGAAGAGGCACAAGGAGACAAAACGAGGAGACAAAATGATGAGGCACGAGGAGACAAAACGAGGAGACAAAATGAAGAGGCACGAGGAGACAAAACGAGGAGACAAAATGATGAGGCACGAGGAGACAAAACGAGGAGACAAAATGAAGAGGCACAAGGAGACAAAACGAGGAGACAAAACAATGAGGCACGAGGAGACAAAACGAGGAGACAAAATGATGAGGCACAAGGAGACAAAACGATGAGGCACGAGGAGACGAAACGAGGAGGCACAAGGAGACGAAACGAGGAGGCAAAACGAGGAGGCACAAGGAGACAAAACGAGGAGACAAAACGAGGAGGCAAAACGAGGAGGCACGAGGAGACAAAACGAGGAGACAAAATGATGAGGCACAAGGAGACAAAACGAGGAGACAAAATGATGAGGCACGAGGAGACGAAACGAGGAGACAAAATGATGAGGCACGAGGAGACAAAACGAGGAGACAAAACGAGGAGACAAAACGAGGAGGCAAAACGAGGAGACAAAACAATGAGGCAAGAGGAGACAAAACGAGGAGACAAAACAATGAGGCACGAGGAGACAAAACGAGGAGACAAAATGAAGAGGCACAAGGAGACAAAACGAGGAGACAAAACAATGAGGCACGAGGAGACAAAACGAGGAGACAAAATGATGAGGCACGAGGAGACGAAATGATGAGGCACGAGGAGACGAAACGAGGAGGCAAAACGAGGAGGCAAAACGAGGAGGCACAAGGAGACAAAACGAGGAGGCAAAACGAGGAGGCAAAACGAGGAGGCAAAATGATGAGGCACGAGGAGACAAAACGAGGAGACAAAACGATGAGGCACGAGGAGACAAAACGAGGAGACAAAACGAGGAGACAAAACGAGGAGGCAAAACGAGGAGACAAAACGAGGAGACAAAACGAGGAGGTACAAGGAGACAAAATGATGAGGCAAAACGAGGAGGCAAAACGAGGAGGCAAAACGAGGAGGCAAAACGAGGAGACAAAACGAGGAGGTACAAGGAGACAAAACGAGGAGACAAAACGATGAGGCACGAGGAGGCAAAACGAGGAGGCAAAACGAGGAGGCAAAACGAGGAGGCAAAACGAGGAGGCAAAACGAGGAGGCAAAACGAGGAGACAAAACGAGGAGACAAAATGATGAGGCACGAGGAGACAAAACGAGGAGGCAAAACGAGGAGGCACAAGGAGGCAAAACGAGGAGGCAAAACGAGGAGGCAAAACGAGGAGACAAAACGAGGAGACAAAATGATGAGGCACGAGGAGGCAAAACGAGGAGGCAAAACGAGGAGGCACAAGGAGGCAAAACGAGGAGGCAAAACGAGGAGGCAAAACGAGGAGACAAAACGAGGAGACAAAATGATGAGGCACGAGGAGGCAAAACGAGGAGGCAAAACGAGGAGGCACAAGGAGGCAAAACGAGGAGGCAAAACGAGGAGGCAAAATGAGGAGGCACAAGGAGAATAAAGGAGGAGCCAAAGGGAGAAGAGAAATCTGACTGAGTTTTAATTGAACTGATGTTTAAACCTGGTTTAGACCAGGTTCAGCTGCTGCAGTGACTTCGGGGACTATCAGAGGATTATCAGAGGACCATCAGAGAATTATTGGAGGACTATCATTGATTATCGGAGGACTATTGAAGGACTATCAGAGGACTATCAATAGGATTATTGGAGGACTATCAAAGGACTATCGGATGATTATCAGAGGACTATCGGGGCGGCAGTAGCTCAGTGGTAGTCCTTCAACCTGAAGGTAGGTGGTTCAATTCCCACTCTCCCCACAGTTTATACTGTCGTTGTGTCCTTGGGCAAGACACTTAACCCACCTTGCCTCCAGTGGCTGTAACACTGGTAATTACTGTAGAACAATGTAAATCGCTTTGGATAAAAGCGTCTGCTAAATTAATAAATGTAAATGTCTATCGAAGGATTCTCGGAGGGCTATCAAAAAATTATTGGAGGACTTTTACAGGACTATTGGACAATTATCGGAGGACTATCTGAGGATTATTGGACAATTATCGGAGGACTATAAAAGGACAATTGGAGGATTATTGGAGGACTACTGAAGGATAGTATAGAGTGTATAAAGACTCACCTGTAGAGTTGTATCGAACACTACAAGTTTGGAGCTTGTTGGGACGATGTCGTAACATTTGTGACACTTCATGAACCTCATGTAGATGTCCCTCTCAGAGCCCGCCCCTGAAACAACCAGCCAATCAGAAGACAGCACAAGTACCAGCCAATCAGGATTATAAAATATAATATATTATAAATAAATAAAAAAATAAATAAAAATGACATATAAATAAAAAACAAAGAAATAAATAAAATCTAAAAAATAAAAATGATATTTTAATATAAATTTAATATAATAAAAATTATTAGTGCTACTGAAACATAAAAGCTGCATTGTTCATGATTAACTTCTGTAGTGGCGTTGAGTTTTCCATTCCTCTGACTCAGCCTACAATGTTATACAAAGTATTATTATCTAACCTGTGTCCAACTCGCTGCTGAGGCTGAAAACTGATTATTCTGTGAAATATAAAACCGTCAGATTCTCACCGTCATCGGGTTCCGACATGTCGTCCACCTGCAACGACAGAAAAACCGCTGAACACACGGTTTGAATAAACCAGAGATGTTTTGAGAAATGTAAAATCAGAGAAATGTATGAAAATGTTTAAACCCCCCCTTTTTTATTTACAAATACATCCTATGTTTTAACTTCTCCAGCCTATAGATGCTATTATTATATGTCGGATTAATGAAAAGGTTATAACAAAAGCATCTGAACTCAGTTTTCAAGGTAAAGGTGGTTTTGTTTCTAGTTCCATGAGACTTTATCAATTCTGAGTTCAACTGTAAGAGAGCTGAGCTTTATCTCTTTAACATAAAACTAACTCTGATTGGACCAGGCTTTTCTGGTCTCACAGTCGTTAACTCTGACAGTGTGACTCCTGATGTCAGAGTCGTTAGTGCCAAAATTTGTCCAGAGAGGCCAGATGGTTTGAGAGAGGAGTCATTTTTGTTCGAATGGAAAAGCCCTCTTTGAACAGAGGGCCTCAGATTCATGTTGCCTAGTTTTTATAAGTGTTCTTAAACCTCAAACAAAACAGTTTGACTCTAGAACAACAACAACACCTGAATGGAGCAGTGTCACTAACGACTCTCCTGAGACTCTCACATCAGAGTCACACTGTCCTTTCAGAGCTGACGACTGTGAGACCAGAACAGTCTGGTCCAATCAGAGTTAGTCTCAGGTTAAGCCCCTCCCCCTAGAGATAAAGCTCTCTTACAGATGATCTCAGAATTAATAAAGTCTCTTGGAATGCTTCTGCTTTAACCTGTTTTTACAGGATGACCTGGATGACGGAGAACCTTCACAGACATTTGACTCAGTTTATTGTTGATTGAAAGGACGATTAACTAGATTTAGTTAAACAAGTGGCACTAAATAAAACGTGTAAGCTCACATTATTTTGAACTCCTCATTTCTTACAGGTTCTAGTTCATTTAGGAAGGTTTGCACAACAGCTACAATACTGACCTGAACCTGGTCTAAATCTGGTCTGAGTTTGTCCTGGTTCAGCCCTGGTTTAAAGCTGGCTTAGTTCTATTTTTTACTCTAAAACTCATTTAGTTCAACTCTTAGTTTATGTTTAGCCTTGTCCTGGTTAACTTGATTTAGCTGCCTTTAATCCTGGTCCAGTCCTGGTTTAGACGTGATTAAAACCTGGTTAAACCCTGCTTTAGACCTGTTTTAGTGCCGGTTCAGTCCTGGGATGAGCGCCTGTCTGCAGCTGATGTAGATGGAGCTGATGCTGGCCTATTACCGCACAGTCTCCGTTCATCTGCGCTTCTTCTCGGTTTCCGTTCGGCTTTGAGGCGTGACACCGGGATGACTTCGACCTTGTCCCCGGCCCTGACGCTCCTGTCCCCGGCCTCACGGTCCTCCTGTGGCCGCAGACAGAGCCGTGTTCTCCGCAGAGCTAGCAGCTAACGGCACTTTCACAGTAAAACCACCACAGCTGCTCAAACTACGTCCAAACTGCTATTTTTTACAGATGTTTACGTTTCAAAACAAACTAACATCGCGGTTCAAATCCATTTTATTCTGCCACTATCCGCTCTAAGTGGCGTTAGAGCGAAAAAATCTGTGTTCTTCTAGTTTTACCAACTTCCGGTAACAGAGCAGTGACGGTAACTTTACTGTGAGCCGAAGACGGACGGAAAAAGACGAGTGCATCCGAACTTCTTTTCTGCCATTTTCCTTCCTTTCGCTTTCTTTTGTAGATGAGAATATATTTTAGTGAAAAAGAAAAACTATGTGTTTATAAATGATAATTTTAATATTCTTTAAGGAAACAAAATAAAAAAGCACTGCTTTTTATTCAAACAACAGAAGTTCTATAATAAGCACCTCTCAGAGAGTTATGTAATGAGCAGCTGGGTTTAGACCGGTTTAGTCCTGGTTTAGTCCTGGTGTAGTCCTGGTTTAGAACTGGTTTAGTCCTGGTTTCAGACCTGGTTTAGACCGGTTTAGACCTGGTTTAGTCCTGGTTTAGACTGGTTTAGACCTGGTTTAGAACTGGTTTAGTTCTGGTTTAGTCCTGGTTTCAGATCTGGTTTAGACCTGGTTTAGACCTGGTTTAGTCCTGGTTTCAGACCTGGTTTAGTCCTGGTTTCAGACATGGTTTAGTCCTGGTTTCAGACATGGTTTAGTCCTGGTTTAGCCCTGGTTTCAGACCTGGTATAGCCCTGGTTTAGCCTTGGTTTAGACCTGGACAGGTCTGAGGAAAGACCAGATTTAGTCTCACCCTGGAGACCCTGCGAGGAGGGGGCGTGGTCAGTCTCTTTGTGGGCGGGGCATGCCGTGCAGAGGGCCGTCTCCACGTGACCGGAGGCGACGAATATGAGCGCAGTCTGATGGGGTTGCGACGACGCGGCTCACTCTGATAGGTTTCCAAATTGAAAGGGGGTGGGGCCTGAGGCGGACGGGTGGAGACACTGAGGGCTGAGGGGGAAATTTTTATATGAATGAATGTTTGCTCACAGCTGATTGTTCCAGTCTGTGTTTAGAGTCTAACCTGTGGGCTTCAGTCTCTTGAACAGTTTGAGGCTGACGGACGGCATCCCACTGAAACTTAACCTGGAACAGAACAGACTCACACTGGTCAGAGTCACATTGAACAGACTCACACTGGTCAGAGTCACATTGAACAGACTCACACTGGTCAGAGTCACGTTGAACAGACTCACACTGGTCAGAGCCACATTGATCAGACTCACACTGGTCACATTCACACTGAACAGTCTCACACTGAAGAGTCTCACACTGGCCACAGTCACATTAAACAGACTCACACTGGTCAAAGTCACATTGAACAGACTCACACTGGTCAGAGTCCGATTGATCAGACTCACACTGGTCACATTCACACTGGTCAGAGTCACACTGAACAGTCTCACACTGAAGAGTCTCACACTGGTCACAGCACACTGAACAGACTCACACTGGTCACACACACTGGTCAGAGTCACATTGAACAGACTCACAGTGGTCAGAGTTACACTGAACAGACTCACAGTGGTCAGAGTTACACTGAACAGACTCACACTGGTCAGACTCACACTGGTCACACTCACACTGGTCAGACTCACACTGGTCAGAGTCACATTGATCAGACTCACACTGGTCAGAGTCACATTGATCAGACTCACACTGGTTAGAGTCACATTGATCAGACTCACACTGGTCACATTCACACTGAACAGTCTCACACTGAAGAGTCTCACACTGGTCACAGTCACACTGAACAGACTCACATTGAACAGACTCACACTGGTCAGACTCACACTGGTCAGACTCACACTGGTCACACACACTGGTCAGAGTCACATTAAACAGACTCACACTGGTCAGACTCACACTGAACAGACTCACACTGAACTGACAAGACTCACACAAAAACATCAGCCCTATTTTAACCTCCTCCATACACACATGACCCTTCCTTCCCTCCTTTCCTCAAGTCCTACCTGTGTCTAGAAGAAGATTGTCGATGAAATAAACTCCACAGATAATCGGCCTTAAAAAAAATTACAACAGATTAAATTCTTAAATGTCTCATGAAATAATTCTAAACACTGGAACACTGGCTCTGTCATTTTCTGTGATATATTATTTTTAAATTTTTTCCCAAGAGTTACCTTTTTGTTTCCATTTTTATTTGCGTCCTCCATCATCAACTTAAAAAAGAACAATAAACATGAACAGATTTGAAAGAAACATTTATAATTTGGTTGTATTGTAAATGTGTATTTTAATGTTTATAAAAATAAAAATTACAAATAAAATATATTTGAACAGTTAATAATTAATTTAAAATAGATATGGGTTAATTTTAAATAGGTTTTAGTTAGATTTGAGCAGGTTTTAGTTGGCTTTGAACAGGTTTTAGTTGGCTTTGAACAGGTTTTAGTTGGATTTGAACAGGTTTTAGTTGGATTTGAACAGGTTTTAGTTGGATTTGAACAGGTTTTATATGGATTTGAACAGGTTTTAGTGGGATCTCAGAACAGGGGTCAAAAAGACTCAGGAGAGAATTGTTTGAACCAAAAACACTTTTATCTCAGCTTCATCTTTGTCGGTGTTTATCCATAAACTTTCCCACAATGCAACAGGAGACCTTCTGTCACTAGGCTCATATGGTAACAGGACAAGCCCCGCCTCCTCTGCTGTGGCTGCTCTGTGCTGCCCCCGTGGTCACCAGAGGAACTGCAAATATATATTTTTTTCTAATTGATTCTATATTTCAATATACATTCATGTTTTCATTTTCTACCGCTTTGTCCCATTAGGGGTTGCGGGTGACTGGAGCCTATCCCAGCAGCTTTGGGCCTGAGGCGGGGTACACCCTGGATGGCCAGTTAGTCATAGGACTGACATTTAGACAGTGACAGACAACTATTCACTCTCACATCCATTCACTAGGGACACTTTAGAACTGCCAGTTAACCTGTTCTTTTTCATTTATTTGATCTTTTCAGCATTTATTCATTTTACTCTGGACTGTTGTATTATTTCATCACTTTAATTGTTTAAATGAGTTTAAAAGGGTGTTATAGCAGTTAGTTTAAAGTCTAATTACAAACTTTGTCTTCTACAGTTATTGTCAGGACAATAAAGTATCATCGAATCCTCGACCACACACACATTAGTCAGAAAAGGCTCTGCACTAAAAATTCCAAAACCTAACCAATAGTTTTAATTTAAATAACTTCTGTTGAAAGGAACAATCACACTGTGTCTTACCTGTTCAGGTGAGCCCGCGCTGTTCTGTTCTCAGACGTCAGCAAATTCAGGACTAAACCCCTCAGACTCCTCCCAGAACATCAGTTGCAGCTCAGGTTCAGCTGAAAGACCTGAGACACAGATAAAACCTGCACAAAACCTACTCACTATTGTTTATCGTTTCTGCAGCAAAGGACAGCTCACACATTGTTCCAGAAACAAACAGGAACAGGACAGAGTCAAAGACAGAGTCAGTCAGACAAAGACCGAGATATAGACAGAGTCAGAGAAAAAGTCAGAGACAGATGCAGAGATAGGGTCAAAGAGACAGAGTCAGAGAGACAAAGAGAGTCAGAGACAGAGTCAGAGAGACAAAGAGAGTCAGAGAGTCAGAGAGACAAAGAGAGTCAGAGAGACAGAGTCAGAGTCAGAGACAGAGTCAGAGAGACAATAAGAGTCAGAGAGTCAGAGAGACAGAGTCAGAGAGACAAAGAGAGTCAGAGAGTCAGAGACAGAGTCAGAGAGACAAAGAGAGTCAGAGAGTCAGAGACAAAGTCAGAGAGACAAAGAGAGTCAGAGAGTCAGAGAGACAAAGAGAGTCAGAGAGACAGAGTCAGAGTCAGAGACAGAGTCAGAGAGACAATAAGAGTCAGAGAGTCAGAGAGACAGAGTCAGAGAGACAAAGAGAGTCAGAGAGTCAGAGACAGAGTCAGAGACAGAGTAAGAGAGACAAAGAGAGTCAGAGAGTCAGAGAGACAGAGTCAGAGAGACAAAGAGAGTCAGAGTCAGAAAGACAAAGAGAGTCAGAGAGACAGAGTCAGAGAGACAAAGAGAGTTAGAGAGTCAGAGAGACAAAGAGAATCAGAGAGTCAGAGACAGAGTCAGAGAGACAAAGAGAGTCAAAGAGACAGAGTCAGAGAGACAAAGAGAGTCAGAGTCAGAGAGACAAAGAGAGTCAGAGAGACAAAGAGAGTCAAAGAGACAGAGTCAGAGAGACAAAGAGAGTCAGAGAGACAAAGAGAGTCAGAGAGTCATAGACAGAGTCAGAGAGACAAAGAGAGTCAAAGAGGCAGAGTCAGAGATACAAAGAGAGTTAGAGAGTCAGAGAGACAAAGAGAGTTAGAGAGTCAGAGAGACAAAGAGAGTTAGAGAGTCAGAGAGACAAAGAGAGTTAGAGAGTCAGAGAGACAAAGAGAGTCAGAGAGTCAGAGAGACAAAGAGAGTCAGAGACAGAGTCAGAGAGACAAAGAGAGTCAGAGACAGAGTCAGAGAGACAAAGAGAGTTAGAGAGTCAGAGAGACAAAGAGAATCAGAGAGTCAGAGACAGAGTCAGAGAGACAAAGAGAGTCAAAGAGACAGAGTCAGAGAGACAAAGAGAGTCAGAGTCAGAGAGACAAAGAGAGTCAGAGAGACAAAGAGAGTCAAAGAGACAGAGTCAGAGAGACAAAGAGAGTCAGAGAGACAAAGAGAGTCAGAGAGTCATAGACAGAGTCAGAGAGACAAAGAGAGTTAGAGAGTCAGAGAGACAAAGAGAGTCAGAGACAGAGAGTCAGAGACAGAGTCAGAGAGACAAAGTGAGTCAGAGAGACAAAGAGAGCCAGAGAGTCAGAGAGACAAAGAGAGTTAGAGAGTCAGAGAGACAAAGAGAGTCAGAGACAGAGTCAGAGAGACAAAGAGAGTCAGAGACAGAGTCAGAGAGACAAAGAGAGTCAGAGACAGAGAGACAAAGAGAGTCAGAGAGACAAAGAGAGTCAGAGAGACAAAGAGAGTCAGAGAGTCAGAGAGACAAAGAGAGTCAGAGAGTCAGAGAGACAAAGAGAGTCAGAGAGTCAGAGAGACAAAGAGAGTCAGAGAGACAAAGAGAGTCAGAGAGACAAAGAGAGTCAGAGAGTCAAAGAGAGTCAGAGAGTCAGAGTCAGAGAGACAAAGAGAGTCAGAGACAGAGTCAGAGAGACAAAGAGAGTCAGAGAGACAAAGAGAGTCAGAGACAGAGTCAGAGAGACAAAGAGAGTCAGAGTCAGAGAGACAAAGAGAGTCAGAGAGTCAGAGAGACAGAGAGTCAGAGACAGAGTCAGAGAGACAAAGAGAGTCAGAGTCAGAGAGACAAAGAGAGTCAGAGACAGAGTCAGAGAGACAAAGAGAGTCAGAGAGACAAAGAGAGTCAGAGACAGAGTCAGAGAGACAAAGAGAGTCAGAGAGACAAAGAGAGTCAGAGAGTCAGAGAGACAAAGAGAGTTAGAGAGTCAGAGAGACAAAGAGAGTCAGAGACAGAGTCAGAGAGACAAAGAGAGTCAGAGAGACAAAGAGAGTCAGAGACAGAGTCAGAGAGACAAAGAGAGTCAGAGACAGAGTCAGAGAGACAAAGAGAGTCAGAGAGACAAAGAGAGTCAGAGACAGAGTCAGAGAGACAAAGAGAGTCAGAGACAGAGTCAGAGAGACAAAGAGAGTCAGAGAGACAAAGAGAGTCAGAGACAGAGTCAGAGAGACAAAGAGAGTCAGAGAGTCAAAGAGAGTCAGAGAAAGAGTCAGAGAGACAAAGAGAGTCAGAGAGACAAAGAGAGTCAGAGACAGAGTCAGAGAGACAAAGAGAGTCAGAGTCAGAGAGACAAAGAGAGTCAGAGACAGAGTCAGAGAGACAAAGAGAGTCAGAGACAGAGTCAGAGAGACAAAGAGAGTCAGAGAGACAAAGAGAGTCAGAGAGACAAAGAGAGTCAGAGACAGAGTCAGAGAGACAAAGAGAGTCAGAGAGTCAGAGAGACAAAGAGAGTCAGAGAGACAAAGAGAGTCAGAGACAGAGTCAGAGAGACAAAGAGAGTCAGAGAGACAAAGAGAGTCAGAGAGTCAGAGTCAGAGAGACAAAGAGAGTCAGAGACAGAGTCAGAGAGACAAAGAGAGTCAGAGACAGAGTCAGAGAGACAAAGAGAGTCAGAGTCAGAGAGACAAAGAGAGTCAGAGACAGAGTCAGAGAGACAAAGAGAGTCAGAGACAGAGTCAGAGAGACAAAGAGAGTCAGAGACAGAGTCAGAGACAGAGAGACAAAGAGAGTTAGAGACAGAGTCAGAGAGACAAAGAGAGTCAGAGTCAGAGAGACAAAGAGAGTCAGAGACAGAGTCAGAGAGACAAAGAGAGTCAGAGTCAGAGAGACAAAGAGAGTCAGAGTCAGAGAGACAAAGAGAGTCAGAGACAGAGTCAGAGAGACAAAGAGAGTCAGAGAGACAAAGAGAGTCAGAGAGACAAAGAGAGTCAGAGACAGAGTCAGAGAGACAAAGAGAGTCAGAGAGACAAAGAGAGTCAGAGAGTCAGAGAGACAAAGAGAGTTAGAGACAGAGTCAGAGAGACAAAGAGAGTCAGAGAGACAAAGAGAGTTAGAGAGTCAGAGAGACAAAGAGAGTCAGAGACAGAGTCAGAGAGACAAAGAGAGTCAGAGACAGAGTCAGAGAGACAAAGAGAGTCAGAGAGACAAAGAGAGTCAGAGAGACAAAGAGTCAGAGACAGAGTCAGAGAGACAAAGAGTCAGAGACAGAGTCAGAGAGACAAAGAGAGTCAGAGACAGAGTCAGAGAGACAAAGACAGTCAGAGAAAAAGTCAAAAGGACAAAGACAAAAACAGAGAGACAGGGACAGAATCTGAGACAGAGAGACAGAGACAAAGTCAGAAGGACAAAGACAGAAACAGAGAGACAGGGACAGAGTCAGATAGACAGAATCTGAGACAGAGACAAAGTCAGAAGGACAGAGTCAGAGAGAGACAGAGTCAGACAAACACAGAGTCAGAAAAAGACAAAGACAGAGTCAGAGACAGAGTCAGTTTATCAAAAATGTTTATTTTATCGTCTTTTATAGAATTTACAAAAACATTACAATCTTTTTCAAAACTGTCAGAGGAAATGGAGAGACCAGGACCAGTCCATGCTTTTAGTGGAAGTCAAAGGGAGCACCCTCTGGTGGACATCAGAGGCAAAGTGAAGTATCTGTAATTTGGTCAAAACAGAGTTAATACTAAAATCGAGCTTCATGTCATTGTTTTTATTAGGTTTTATGGCTCAGTTACGTCCCATTTAAAGGAAATCTTGTTTTACAGCTGAAGCTGTTCCTGTGAGCAGCAGCTGACCCTAAACACTGACCTTAGATCAAGTGCAGTGTTGTTGAACCCGATACATTTGATGCAGAATGACGAGTTACATTTTCTCAACTGAACCGAAACAATGAATACAAAAAAAAGTTCGTCCCTCCTCACTGACAGTCATTCTTTTACAGTTTGTGGATCTATGAGGCTTTCCTGAAAGACACATTGTGGGGATTTCTGTCAAGAGCATTCAGTGGAGACCACTTCTATCTGTGTCACTTCACTTTCTGCTTCTATAACATAATGTTCTGCCTCCAAAACTCCATCTCCCACTTTTATGACCTCACTTTGTGCCTTTATAATGTCGTCCCCATCTTTGATGTCACTTTCTCCCACTATGACCTCGCTCACAGCTTCTACGCCTCACCTGCCGCCTCTACGCCCTCACCTGCCGCCTCTACGGCCTCACCTGCCGCCTCTACGCCCTCACCTGCCGCCTCTACGCCCTCACCTGCCGCCTCTACGCCCTCACCTGCCGCCTCTACGCCCTCACCTGCCGCCTCACCTGCCGCTCACGCCTCACCTGCCGCCTCACGCCTCACCTGCCGCCTCACGGCCTCACCTGCCGCCTCACGCCTCACCTGCCGCCTCTACGCCCTCACCTGCCGCCTCTACGCCCTCACCTGCCGCCTCTACGGCCTCACCTGCCGCCTCACGCCTCACCTGCCGCCTCACCTGCCGCCACGCTCACCTGCCGCCCACGCCTCACCTGCCGCCCACGCCTCACCTGCCGCCTCACGGCCTCACCTGCCGCCACGGCCTCACCTGCCGCCTCACGCCTCACCTGCCGCCTCACGCCTCACCTGCCGCCTCACGCCTCACCTGCCGCCTCACGCCTCACCTGCCGCCTCACGCCTCACCTGCCGCCTCACGCCTCACCTGCCGCCTCACGCTCACCTGCCGCCCACGGCCTCACCTGCCGCCTCACGCCTCACCTGCCGCCTCACGCCTCACCTGCCGCCTCTACGCCTCACCTGCCGCCCACGCCTCACCTGCCGCCTCTACGCCTCACCTGCCGCCACGCCTCACCTGCCGCCTCTACGCCCTCACCTGCCGCCTCTACGCCCTCACCTGCCGCCTCTACGCCCTCACCTGCCGCCTCTACGGCCTCACCTGCCGCCTCTACGCCCTCACCTGCCGCCTCTACGGCCTCACCTGCCGCCTCTACGCCCTCACCTGCCGCCTCTACGCCCTCACCTGCCGCCTCTACGCCCTCACCTGCCGCCTCTACGCCCTCACCTGCCGCCTCTACGGCCTCACCTGCCGCCTCTACGCCCTCACCTGCCGCCTCACCTGCCGCCCACGCTCACCTGCCGCCTCTACGGCCTCACCTGCCGCCTCTACGCCCTCACCTGCCGCCTCTACGCCCTCACTTGTTGCCTGTGCCTCCTCGCTTGTGTTCTCTTCCTGTTTTTTTGTCAGTATCTCCTCGTTCATCTCATTCATGTCGTTTTCCTCCTCAGAGTTGAACAGACAGAGTGGGGGCGTGTCCTCGTCATCGCCGCGGTGCCGAGGGCGTGTTCTGTCGCCGTGGATACGCCTGCGGTGCTGCTGCAGGTTGCCAAGGCGGCTGAAGGCCAGGCCACAGCGCTCACAATGGTGGGGCCTCTCGCCAGAGTGCACCAGCAGATGGCGCTGCAGCCGGGAGCGGTACTTCTGGTCCACGCCGCAGACGGAACAGACGTAGGAGTTCGGGGGTCGGCCGTCGGGGTGTACCACCGCGCGGTGACGCTTCAGGTGGCTGCGGCGTCTGAAGGAGCGGCGGCAGAGGTCGCATGGGAACGGCCGGGCGTCAGAGTGAACGGCTGAGTGAGCCTCCAGCAGCGAGCGGAACCGGAAGGATCGACCGCAGACAGGACAGGGGTAAGAGCAGGGGCGGGACCGGGCCGGGGAAGGACCGAGGCGCTCAGGTTTGGCTCTGAGGTGGACACGCATCTGAGGAGAGAGAAAGAGAGGGTATCAGCGCTGACCCCTGGAGGGTAAACACCTGGAGGGTAAACACCTGGACCTGGAGTGTAAACACCTGGACCTGGAGTGTAAACACCTGGACCTGGAGTGTAAACACCTGGACCTGGAGTGTAAACACCTCGACCTGGAGGGTAAACACCTGGACCTGGAGGGTAAACACCTGGACCTGGAGGGTGAACACCTGGAGGGTAAACACCTGGAGGGTAAATACCTGGAGGGTGAACACCTGGAGGGTGAACACCTGGAGGGTAAATACCTGGAGGGTGAACACCTGGAGGGTGAACACCTGGAGGGTAAACACCTGGAGGGTAAACACCTGGAGGGTAAACACCTGGAGGGTAAACAGCTGGAGGGTGAACACCTGGACCTGGAGGGTGAACACCTGGAGGGTGAACACCTGGAGGGTGAACACCTGGAGGGTGAACACCTGGAGGGTGAACACCTGGAGGGTAAACACCTGGAGGGTAAATACCTGGAGGGTGAACACCTGGAGGGTGAACACCTGGAGAGTAAATACCTGGAGGGTAAACACCTGGAGGGTAAACACCTGGAGGGTAAATACCTGGAGGGTGAACACCTGGAGGGTGAACACCTGGAGGGTAAATACCTGGAGGGTAAATACCTGGAGGGTAAACACCTGGAGGGTAAACACCTGGAGGGTGAACACCTGGAGGGTGAACACCTGGAGGGTAAACACCTGGAGGGTGAACACCTGGAGGGTGAACACCTGGAGGGTGAACACCTGGAGGGTAAACACCTGGAGGGTAAATACCTGGAGGGTGAACACCTGGAGGGTGAACACCTGGAGAGTAAATACCTGGAGGGTAAACACCTGGAGGGTAAACACCTGGAGGGTAAATACCTGGAGGGTGAACACCTGGAGGGTGAACACCTGGAGGGTAAATACCTGGAGGGTAAATACCTGGAGGGTAAACACCTGGAGGGTAAACACCTGGAGGGTGAACACCTGGAGGGTGAACACCTGGAGGGTAAACACCTGGAGGGTGAACACCTGGAGGGTAAACACCTGGAGGGTAAACACCTGGAGGGTAAACACCTGGAGGGTGAACACCTGGAGGGTAAACACCTGGAGGGTAAACACCTGGAGGGTAAATACCTGGAGGGTAAACACCTGGAGGGTGAACACCTGGAGGGTAAATACCTGGAGGGTAAATACCTGGAGGGTAAATACCTGGAGGGTGAACACCTGGAGGGTGAACACCTGGAGGGTGAACACCTGGAGGGTGAACACCTGGAGGGTAAACACCTGGAGGGTAAACACCTGGAGGGTAAACACCTGGAGGGTGAACACCTGGAGGGTGAACACCTGGAGGGTAAATACCTGGAGGGTAAATACCTGGAGGGTGAACACCTGGAGGGTGAACACCTGGAGGGTGAACACCTGGAGGGTGAACACCTGGAGAGTGAACACCTGGAGGGTAAACACCTGGAGGGTGAATACCTGGAGGGTGAACACCTGGAGGGTGAACACCTGGAGGGTGAACACCTGGAGGGTGAACACCTGGAGGGTAAACACCTGGAGGGTAAACACCTGGAGGGTAAACACCTGGAGGGTAAACACCTGGACCTGGAGGGTAAACACCTGGAGGGTGAACACCTGGAGGGTAAACACCTGGAGGGTGAACACCTGGAGGGTGAACACCTGGAGGGTAAACACCTGGAGGGTGAACACCTGGAGGGTGAACACCTGGAGGGTGAACACCTGGAGGGTGAACACCTGGAGGGTAAACACCTGGAGGGTAAACACCTGGAGGGTGAACACCTGGAGGGTGAACACCTGGAGGGTAAACACCTGGAGGGTGAACACCTGGAGGGTGAACACCTGGAGGGTGAACACCTGGAGGGTGAACACCTGGAGGGTGAACACCTGGAGGGTAAACACCTGGAGGGTGAACACCTGGAGGGTAAACACCTGGAGGGTGAACACCTGGAGGGTAAACACCTGGAGGGTAAACACCTGGAGGGTGAACACCTGGAGGGTGAACACCTGGAGGGTAAACACCTGGAGGGTGAACACCTGGAGGGTGAACACCTGGAGGGTGAACACCTGGAGGGTAAACACCTGGAGGGTAAACACCTGGACCTGGAGGGTAAACACCTGGAGGGTGAACACCTGGAGGGTAAACACCTGGAGGGTAAACACCTGGAGGGTGAACACCTGGAGGGTAAACACCTGGAGGGTGAACACCTGGAGGGTGAACACCTGGAGGGTGAACACCTGGAGGGTAAACACCTGGAGGGTAAACACCTGGACCTGGAGGGTAAACACCTGGAGGGTGAACACCTGGAGGGTAAACACCTGGAGGGTAAACACCTGGAGGGTGAACACCTGGAGGGTGAACACCTGGAGGGTGAACACCTGGAGGGTGAACACCTGGAGGGTAAACACCTGGAGGGTGAACACCTGGAGGGTGAACACCTGGAGGGTAAACACCTGGAGGGTGAACACCTGGAGGGTGAACACCTGGAGGGTAAACACCTGGAGGGTGAACACCTGGAGGGTGAACACCTGGAGGGTGAACACCTGGAGGGTGAACACCTGGAGGGTAAACACCTGGACCTGGAGGGTAAACACCTGGAGGGTGAACACCTGGAGGGTAAACACCTGGAGGGTAAACACCTGGAGGGTGAACACCTGGAGGGTAAACACCTGGAGGGTGAACACCTGGAGGGTGAACACCTGGAGGGTAAACACCTGGAGGGTGAACACCTGGAGGGTGAACACCTGGAGGGTGAACACCTGGAGGGTAAACACCTGGAGGGTGAACACCTGGAGGGTAAACACCTGGAGGGTGAACACCTGGAGGGTGAACACCTGGAGGGTGAACACCTGGAGGGTGAACACCTGGAGGGTAAACACCTGGAGGGTAAACACCTGGAGGGTGAACACCTGGAGGGTAAATACCTGGAGGGTAAATACCTGGAGGGTAAATACCTGGAGGGTGAACACCTGGAGGGTGAACACCTGGAGGGTGAACACCTGGAGGGTGAACACCTGGAGAGTGAACACCTGGAGGGTAAACACCTGGAGGGTGAACACCTGGAGGGTGAATACCTGGAGGGTGAACACCTGGAGGGTGAACACCTGGAGGGTGAACACCTGGAGGGTAAACACCTGGAGGGTGAACACCTGGAGGGTAAACACCTGGAGGGTAAACACCTGGACCTGGAGGGTAAACACCTGGAGGGTGAACACCTGGAGGGTAAACACCTGGAGGGTGAACACCTGGAGGGTGAACACCTGGAGGGTAAACACCTGGAGGGTGAACACCTGGAGGGTGAACACCTGGAGGGTGAACACCTGGAGGGTGAACACCTGGAGGGTAAACACCTGGAGGGTGAACACCTGGAGGGTAAACACCTGGAGGGTGAACACCTGGAGGGTAAACACCTGGAGGGTGAACACCTGGAGGGTGAACACCTGGAGGGTAAACACCTGGAGGGTAAACACCTGGAGGGTAAACACCTGGAGGGTGAACACCTGGAGGGTGAACACCTGGAGGGTAAACACCTGGAGGGTAAACACCTGGAGGGTGAACACCTGGAGGGTAAACACCTGGAGGGTGAACACCTGGAGGGTAAACACCTGGAGGGTGAACACCTGGAGGGTAAACACCTGGAGGGTAAACACCTGGACCTGGAGGGTAAACACCTGGAGGGTGAACACCTGGAGGGTAAACACCTGGAGGGTAAACACCTGGAGGGTGAACACCTGGAGGGTAAACACCTGGAGGGTGAACACCTGGAGGGTGAACACCTGGAGGGTAAACACCTGGAGGGTGAACACCTGGAGGGTGAACACCTGGAGGGTGAACACCTGGAGGGTGAACACCTGGAGGGTGAACACCTGGAGGGTGAACACCTGGAGGGTAAACACCTGGAGGGTAAACACCTGGAGGGTAAACACCTGGAGGGTGAACACCTGGAGGGTGAACACCTGGAGGGTAAACACCTGGAGGGTAAACACCTGGAGGGTAAACACCTGGAGGGTAAACACCTGGAGGGTGAACACCTGGAGGGTAAATACCTGGTGCTGTTTTAAAGTGGCCGGTCTCTGGAAGCCTTTCCCACAGAGCCCACATCGATAAGGTTGGTCTCCAGAGTGAACTCTGACGTGAGCCTCGAGAAGAGCCTCTGTCTTCATCCTGCGTCCACAAACCTCACACACCAGCCCTGAGGAAAGCAAAACCTGTTCAAGACCAGCCGAGACCTGTTCAAGACTAGCTAAAACCCATTCAAATCCACTTACGGTTATTGTCTGCTCCGTTCTCTGTCTGTTCCCCGTTCTCCTTAACTCCAGCTAGATCCTGATCTTGATCCATCTCCTGGTCCTGGTCCTGGTCCTGGTCCCGATCCTGGTCCTGGTGAACCGCGGCGCTGTGGATCTTCAGCTGCTGCTTCCTGCTAAACTTGCGTCCGCAGAGGTGGCACAGGTAGGGCCTCTCACCTGTGTGCTGCTGCAGGTGGAGTGACAGCTGGGACTTACACCTGAACTCCCGCCCACACAGATGACACAGGAGCGAGGGCGGAGGCGGGGCTCGGTCACTCCTCCGGGATGGACCGTCTTCAAGTGGTGCTCCAGGTCGTTCATCCTAGAACCAGACCGCAACTTAATCAAGTATTATAGATGTTCTAGTCCACCATAAACCTAATCTAATCCACCATAAACATAATGTAATCCACCATAAACCTGTTCTAATCCACCATAAACCTTTTCTAGTCTACCATAAACCTGGTCTAGTCAAACATAAACCTGTCCTAAGCCACCATAAACCTGCTCTAGTCCACCATAAACCCAATCTAATACATCATAAACCCAAACTGGTCCACCATAAACCTAATCTAATCCACCATAAACCAAATATAGTCCACTGTAAACCTGTTTGAATCCACCATAAACATAATGTAATACACCATAAACATAATGTAATCCACCATAAACCTGCTCTAGTCCACCATAAACCTGATCAAATCCACCATAAACCCAATCTAGTCCACCATAAACCAAATCTAGTCCACCATAAACCAAATCTAGTCCACCATAAACATAATGTAATCCACCATAAATCTGCTCTAGTCTACCATAAACCTGGTCTAGTCAAACATAAACCTGTCCTAAGCCACCATAAACCTGTACTAATCCACCATAAACCTGCTCTAGTCCACCATAAACCAAATCTATTACATCATAAACCCAAACTAGTCCACCATAAACCTGTTCTGGTCCACCATAAACCTGCTCTAGTCTACCATAAACCTGGTCTAGTCAAACATAAACCTGTCCTAAGCCACCATAAACCTGTACTAATCCACCATAAACCTGCTCTAGTCCACCATAAACCCAATCTAATACATCATAAACCCAAACTAGTCCACCATAAACCTGTTCTAGTCCACCATAAACCTAATCTAATCCACCATAAACCAAATATAGTCCACTGTAAACCTGTTTGAATCCACCATAAACATAATGTAATCCACCATAAACCTGATCTAGTCCACCATAAACCCAATCTAATACATCATAAACCCAAACTAGTCCACCATAAACCTGTTCTGGTCCACCATAAACCTAATCTAATCCACCATAAACCAAATATAGTCCACCATAAACATAATGTAATCCACCATAAACCTGCTCTAGTCCACCATAAACCTGGTCTGATCCACCATAAACCTAATGTAATCCACCATAAACCTGCTCTAGTCCACCATAAACCCAATCTAGTCCACCATAAACCAAATCTAGTCCACCATAAACCAAATCTAGTCTACCATAAACATAATGTAATCCACCATAAACCTGCTCTAGTCCACCATAAAACCAAATCTAGTCCACCATAAACCTGGTCTAATCCACCATAAACCTAATGTAATCCACCATAAACCTGCTCTAGTCCACCATAAAACCAAATCTAGTCCACCATAAACCTGGTCTAATCCACCACAACCTAATGTAATCCACCATAAACCTGTTCTAGTCCACAATAAACCTGTTCTAGTCCACCATAAACCTAATCTAATCCACCATAAACATAATGTAATCCACCATAAACCTGTTCTAGTCCACCAAAAACGTGGTCTAGTCCACCATAAACCTGGTCTAGTCCACCATAAACCTAATCTAATCCACCATAAACATAATGTAATCCACCATAAACCTGGTCTAGTCCACCATAAACTTGTTCTAGTCCACCATAAACCTGGTCTAGTCCACCATAAACCTGCTCTAGTCCACCATAAAACCAAATCTAGTCCAGCATAAACCGGGTCTGATCCACCATAAACCTAGTGTAATCCACCATAAACCTGTTCTAGTCCACCATAAACCTGTTCTAGTCCACCATAAACCTAATCTAATCCACCATAAACGTAATCTAATCCACCATAAACGTAATGTAATCCACCATAAACCTGGTCTAGTCCACCATAAACTTGTTCTAGTCCACCATAAACCTTGTCTAGTCCACCATAAACCTGGTCTAGTCCACCATAAACCTAATCTAATCCACCATAAACCAAATCTAGTCCACCATAAACCGGCTCTAGTCCACCATAAACCTGATCGAATCCACCATAAACCTGCTCTAGTCCACCATAAACCCAAATCTAGTCCACCATAAACCTAATCTAATCCACCATAAACATAATGTAATCCACCATAAACCTGTTCTAGTCCACCATAAACCTGTTCTAGTCCACCATAAACCTAATCTAATCCACCATAAACATAATGTAATCCACCATAAACCTGTTCTAATCCACCATAAACCTGTTCTAGTCCACCATAAACCTGGTCTAGTCCACCATAAACCTGTTCTAGTCCACCATAAACCTGGTCTAGTCCACCATAAACCTGGTCTAGTTCACAATAAACCTGGTCTAGTCCACCATAAACCTAATCTAATCCACCATAAACACAATCTAGTCCACCATAAACCTGGTCAAGTCCACCATAAACCCGCTCTAGTACACCATAAACCCGATCTAGTCCACCTCAAACCTGTAGTCTGGCCCATCCTGACGTGTGCTCAATATATTTTATTTACAGGTACCGAGTTTGGCAAACCGTCATAAACGAATAAATCCTTCGGTAGTTAAAATTATAAAAAATCTAAAGATCTAAATAAATGAATATTAAATAAATAAATCTGACGGGTTAATTACTTTGTGTTCAATAATTAGTTCTTATTAACTTTGGCTGAGCCCTAAAACCTCTTTAGATCAAACCGAATAATAAACACTGGTCTCATGTGTTTTCACTAAAAAATAAAACTTTCTCAAAACAACTCTTGTTTAACTCTTTACCTTTTATTTTTATCTGTTATTTATTAATAATAGTGAGAATATATTAACAGTAATAACTAATGTGAGGACCAGAAGTTTTCACAAAAGGATTTGAACTGCGGACCTTATGTTGGACACCCCTGGTCTTGACTTTCAAAGCATATGATCCAGATCTATATAACATCTCTCTGACCAAGGGCCTCAAACAGAACACTTAGTTTAAGACGGGTCTGTTTTAAAGCAGTTTAGCCACTTTGCTAACACTGATTACTGCTCGCAGTCCTCACAGAGCCGACACGACCCGGGACTGTGCAGCAGGAGGCACACAGTGAGCGAGTGAACGCTGCCACTACTCTGATTTAAACGAGAATAAGACTTCCTCAATATCAACATCAATGACAGTATATATTATGGACAACTTCCGCCCATTGGTCCCTATTCACTGATATTGTCATTACAGCAGGGCAATAAAATGGCGGTCCGGGCTTTTCAGCTTTTACTCCAGAGTAAAACAAGCATAAACGTAGCATAAACAGATGTATTAATCAAAAATTCCAGAGATCATGCCAAATCATCAACAATCACATCCAGCTTACTAAGTTAGCAATGTACAAAGAACGGACCCCTGTTCTAATCCACCTTAGACCTGTCCTAAACACCATACACCTGTTCTAGTCCACCCTAAAGCCTGGTTACCTCATATAAGCCTTGGGGCAGAGGGGGCAGGCGCAGGGTTTGACCCCAGAGTGGATGACCTCATGGGCATGGAGCCTGGACCTGCAGCTGAAGGTCTTTCCGCAGGTGTGACACAGCCAGGTGGAGAGTGGGCGGAGCTTGATGCGAGGGGCGGGGCCGTCAGGGTGCAGGTTGCTCAGGTGGTGCCGCAGGTTGTCCTTTCGGTTGAAGCGCATGGGGCAGTGGGGACAGGCGTGAGGTTTGGAGCCGCTGTGGACCAGAGCGTGACGGGACAGACTAGATTTGGTCTTTAAGACTTTCCCACAGACGTCACAGACCACGCCTCCACGAGACCTGCTGCTAGCGCCGGGCTCCAGCTTCACCACCACCGAGGCATCATGGGAAACAGAGTTCTGAGTGAGCCCAGCACCTGAGACCAAACAGAGATTATCACACGGCATATCTCTGACATTTTGGCAGGTCAATAAAGCGTTGATATTTGTAATATATAATGTTAAATTAAATTCAAGTTCATGAAAAAAAGAGTCAAGAGACTCTGGTCAAAACTCGATCTGAACTAAACAAAGACTTAACCAGGATTCTTTATTTATCACACTTTAGGGGTTTGACCTGGTTCTAATGGGGTCTGACCTGGTTCAGATGGGGTCTGACCTGGTTCTGATGGGGTCTGACCTGGTCCTAATGGGATTTGACCTGGTTCTAATGGGGTCTGACCTGGTTCAGATGGGGTCTGACCTGGTTCTGATGGGGTCTGACCTGGTCCTAATGGGGTTTGACCTGGTTCTGATGGGGTCTGACCTGGTTCAGATGGGGTCTGACCTGGTCCTAATGGGGTTTGACCTGGTTCTAATGGGGTCTGACCTGGTTCAGATGGGGTCTGACCTGGTCCTAATGGGGTTTGACCTGGTCCTAATGGGGTTTGACCTGGTTCTGATGCGGTATGACCTGGTTCTGATGGGGTCTGAACTGGTTCTGATGGGGTCTGACCTGGTCCTAATGGGGTCTGACCTGGTTCAGATGGGGTTTGACCTGGTTCTGATGGGGTCTGACCTGGTTCAGATGGGGTCTGACCTGGTCCTAATGGGGTTTGACCTGGTTCTGATGCGGTATGACCTGGTTCTGATGGGGTCTGAACTGGTTCTGATGGGGTCTGAACTGGTTCTAATGGGGTTTGACCTGGTTCTAATGGGGTCTGACCTGGTTCAGATGGGGTCTGACCTGGTTCTGATGGGGTTTGACCTTGTTCTAATGGGGTCTGACCTGGTTCAGATGGGGTCTGACCTGGTTCAGATGGGGTCTGAACTGGTTCTGATGGGGTCTGACCTGGTTCTGATGGGGTCTGACCTGGTTCTAATGGGGTTTGACCTGGTTCAGATGGGGTCTGACCTGGTTCTAATGGGGTCTGACCTGGTTCTGATGGGGTCTGACCTGGTTCTAATGGGGTTTGACCTGGTTCAGATGGGGTCTGACCTGGTTCTAATGGGGTTTGACCTGGTTCAGATGGGGTCTGACCTGGTTCTAATGGGGTCCAGCTCGGGTCTGAAGTCTCCCTGTTATCTCCTTCATTGTCTCTGGTTTTTCGTTGTCGTTTCCGTTCAGGACTGGATGGGGCTTCGTAGTCCTCGTAGCGCCGGGCCGGTCGGACCACTCTGGTCCTGGTCCTGGTCTGGGAGAAGTGCTGCAGGAGAGCGCCCCCTTCAGGTCCATCTGCTCTGACGCACTGCAGCAGCACAGACGAACCTGGACAAAAATATTCACCTAAACCCTGCTCAAATCCAACTAAAACCTGTTCAAATTCATCTAAAACCAGTTCAAATCCAACTAAAACCTGTTCAAATACAACTAAAACCAGTTCAAATCCAACAAAAACCTGTTCTAATCCATCTAAAACATGCTCAAATCCATCACACTCACAGTCCCTCCCGCTTTATTCTCTGCCGTCTCTTCTGCGCTTCCCCCTCTGAGGAGCTCTCTCTTTTAAACCACGCTTACATCCTGCTCGGACAACTTATGCCCTCTTACATCTAGGCCAGCCCATGTCCGCCTGCTCCCCTACCTTCATTATCTTGGACATTTGGAGGAGTTGGACGTGCTTCTTTCATCCTTCCCTGAGGATGGTGCTCCTCTGGTGATACTTGGAGACTTCAACATCCACCTTGAAAAGCCACAAGCTGCTAACTTCAATAACCTGACTGCATCATTTGACCTCAAGCAGGTCTCCACATCAGCAACTCACAAGTCCGTTAACCAACTAGATCTTATCTACATATGGTACTGCTCCGCTCAGCACACTCATCTCTCCATCCTTCATCCCTGCTCTCACCCACATCATCAACTCCTCTCTCTCCACTGGGTCATTCCCCACAGCTTTCAAAGAAGCCTGCATCACAGCACGACTGAAACCCACTCTCAACCCTACACTGTTAGAAAACTACAGACCGGTTTCCCTCCTTCCCTTTACTGCCAAAGCTCTGGAGTGAGTTGTGTTTAACCAGCTCTCCTCCTTTCTCACCCGGAACAACCTCCTGGACCAGAACTAGTCTGGGTCACAACCTCTCCATTCAACTAGGCTCATCAACCATTACACCGTCCAGCACTGCCAGAAATCTGGGAGTGGTAACTGATGATCAACTAAACTTCACAAGTCATGTTGCCAGCACCACCAGGTCCTGTAGATTCATCCTCTACAACATTAGGAAAATTAGACCTTTCCTATCAGAGCACTCTACACAAATCCTAGTCCAGGCTCTTGTCTTGTCCAAACTGGATTATTGCAATGCTCTTCTGGCTGGACTCCTGCTGCACAACCAAACCTCTGCAGCTGATCCAGAATGCAGCAGCAAGAGTGGTCTTTAAAGAACCGAAGAGAGTAACTCCTCTCTTCATGAGTTACACTGACTCCTCTCTTCATTAGTTACACTGACTCCTCTCTTCGTTAGTGACACTGACTCCTCTCTTCGTTAGTTACACTGACTCCTCTCTTCGTTAGTTACACTGACTCCTCTCTTCATTATTTACACTGACTCCTCTCTTCATTAAGTTACACTGGCTCCTCTCTTCATTAGTTACACTGACTCCTCTCTTCATTAAGTTACACTGGCTCCTCTCTTCATTAGTTACACTGACTCTCTTCATTAGTTACACTGACTCCTCTCTTCATTAAGTTACACTGGCTCCTCTCTTCATTAGTTACACTGGCTCCTCTCTTCATTAAGTTACACCGACTCCTCTCTTCATTAAGTTACACTGGCTCCTCTCTTCATTAGTTACACTGGCTCCTCTCTTCATTAGTTACACTGACTCCTCTCTTCATGAGTTACACTGGCTCCTCTCTTCATTATTTACACTGGCTCCTCTCTTCATAAGTTACACTGGCTCCTATCTTCATGAGTTACACTGGCTCCTCTCTTCATTATTTACACTGACTCCTCTCTTCATAAGTTACACTGGCTCCTCTCTTCATTAGTTACATTGACTCCTCTCTTCATTAGTTACACTGACTCCTCTCTTCATTAAGTTACACTGGCTCCTCTCTTCATTAGTTACATTGACTCCTCTCTTCATTAAGTTACACCGACTCCTCTCTTCATTAAGTTACACTGGCTCCTCTCTTCATTAGTTACACTGGCTCCTCTCTTCATTAGTTACACTGACTCCTCTCTTCATTAAGTTACACTGACTCCTCTCTTCATTAAGTTACACTGACTCCTCTCTTCATGAGTTACACTGGCTCCTCTCTTCATTATTTACACTGGCTCCTCTCTTCATAAGTTACACTGGCTCCTCTCTTCATGAGTTACACTGGCTCCTCTCTTCATTATTTACACTGGCTCCTCTCTTCATGAGTTACACTGACTCCTCTCTTCATGAGTTACACTGGCTCCTCTCTTCATGAGTTACACTGTCTCCTCTCTTCATGAGTTACACTGTCTCCTCTCTTCATTATTTACACTGGCTCCTCTCTTCATTAATTACACTGACTCCTCTCTTCATTATTTACACTGTCTCCTCTCTTCATTATTTACACTGACTCCTCTCTTCATGAGCTACACTGACTCCTCTCTTCATTAGTTACACTGGCTCCTCTCTTCATTATTTACACTGGCTCCTCTCTTCATTAGTTACACTGACTCCTCTCTTCATTAGTTACACTGACTCCTCTCTTCATTAGTTACACTGACTCCTCTCTTCATTAGTTACACTGACTCCTCTCTTCATTATTTACACTGGCTCCTCTCTTCATTATTTACACTGGCTCCTCTCTTCATTAATTACACTGACTCCTCTCTTCATTATTTACACTGTCTCCTCTCTTCATTATTTACACTGGCTCCTCTCTTCATTAGTTACACTGACTCCTCTCTTCATTAGTTACACTGACTCCTCTCTTCATTAGTTACACTGACTCCTCTCTTCATTAGTTACACTGACTCCTCTCTTCATTATTTACACTGACTCCTCTCTTCATTAAGTTACACTGACTCCTCTCTTCATTAAGTTACACTGACTCCTCTCTTCATTAGTTACACTGACTCTCTTCATTAGTTACACTGGCTCCTCTCTTCATTATTTACACTGACTCCTCTCTTCATTAAGTTACACTGACTCCTCTCTTCATTAAGTTACACTGACTCCTCTCTTCATTAAGTTACACTGACTCCTCTCTTCATTAGTTACACTGGCTCCTCTCTTCATGAGTTACACTGTCTCCTCTCTTCATGAGTTACACTGTCTCCTCTCTTCATTATTTACACTGGCTCCTCTCTTCATTAAGTTACACTGACTCCTCTATTCATGAGTTACACTGTCTCCTCTCTTCATTATTTACACTGGCTCCTCTCTTCATTAATTACACTGACTCCTCTCTTCATTAGTTACACTGGCTCCTCTCTTCATTAGTTACACTGGCTCCTCTCTTCATTAGTTACACTGGCTCCTCTCTTCATGAGGTTACACTGACTCCTCTCTTCATTAGTTACACTGGCTCCTCTCTTCATTAATTACACTGACTCCTCTCTTCATTATTTACACTGTCTCCTCTCTTCATTATTTACACTGGCTCCTCTCTTCATGAGTTACACTGTCTCCTCTCTTCATTATTTACACTGGCTCCTCTCTTCATTAATTACACTGACTCCTCTCTTCATTATTTACACTGGCTCCTCTCTTCATTATTTACACTGGCTCCTCTCTTCATTAGTAACACTGACTCCTCTCTTCATTAGTTACACTGGCTCCTCTCTTCATTAGTTACACTGACTCCTCTCTTCATTAGTTACACTGACTCCTCTCTTCATTAGTTACACTGACTCCTCTCTTCATTAGTTACACTGACTCCTCTCTTCATTAGTTACACTGACTCCTCTCTTCATTAGTTACACTGACTCCTCTCTTCATTAGTTACACTGACTCCTCTCTTCATTATTTACACTGGCTCCTCTCTTCATTATTTACACTGACTCCTCTTTTCATTAGTTACACTGACTCCTCTCTTCATTAGTTACACTGACTCCTATCTTCATTAGATACACTGACTCCTCTCTTCATTAGATACACTGACTCCTCTCCATTATTTACACTGACTCCTCTCTTCATTAGTTACACTGACTCCTCTCTTCATTATTTACACTGACTCCTCTCTTCATTAAGTTACACTGACTCCTCTCTTCATTATTTACACTGACTCCTCTCTTCATTAAGTTACACTGACTCCTCTCTTCATTAGTTACACTGGCTCCTCTCTTCATGAGTTACACTGACTCCTCTCTTCGTTAGTTACACTGACTCCTCTCTTCATGAGTTACACTGGCTCCTCTCTTCATGAGTTACACTGACTCCTCTCTTCGTTAGTTACACCGACTCCTCTCTTCATTAGTTACACTGACTCCTCTCTTCATTAGTTACACTGACTCCTCTCTTCATTAGTTACACTGACTCCTCTCTTTATTAAGTTACACTGACTCCTCTCTTCATTAAGTTACACTGACTCCTCTCTTTATTAAGTTACACTGACTCCTCTCTTCATTATTTACACTGGCTCCTCTCTTCATTATTTACACTGACTCTCTTCATTAGTTACACTGACTCCTCTCTTCATTAGTTACACTGCCTCTCTTCATTAGTTACACTGACTCCTCTATTCATTAGTTAGACTGGCTCCTCTATTCATTAGTTACACCGACTCCTCTCTTCATTAGTTACACTGACTCCTCTCTTCATTAGTTACACTGGCTCCTCTCTTCATTATTTACACTGGCTCCTCTCTTCATTAGTTACACTGGCTCCTCTCTTCATTAGTTACACTGACTCCTCTCTTCATTAGTTACACTGACTCCTCTCTTCATTAGTTACACTGACTCCTCTCTTCATTAAGTTACACTGACTCCTCTCTTCATTAAGTTACACTGACTCCTCTCTTCATTAGTTACACTGACTCCTCTCTTCATTAGTTACACTGACTCCTCTCTTCATTAGTTACACTGACTCCTCTCTTCATTATTTACACTGACTCCTCTCTTCATTATTTACACTGGCTCCTCTCTTCATTATTTACACTGGCTCCTCTCTTCATTATTTACACTGGCTCCTCTCTTCATTAGTTACACTGACTCCTCTCTTCATTAGTTACACTGACTCCTCTCTTCAATAGTAACACTGACTCCTCTCTTCATTATTTACACTGACTCCTCTCTTCATTAGTTACACTGACTCCTCTCTTCATTAGTTACACTGACTCCTCTCTTCATTAGTTACACTGACTCCTCTCTTCATTAGTTACACTGGCTCCTCTCTTCATTATTTACACTGGCTCCTCTCTTCATTATTTACACTGACTCCTCTCTTCATTAAGTTACACTGACTCCTCTCTTCATTATTTACACTGACTCCTCTCTTTATTAAGTTACACTGACTCCTCTCTTTATTAAGTTACACTGACTCCTCTCTTCATTAAGTTACACTGACTCCTCTCTTTATTAAGTTACACTGACTCCTCTTTTCATTAGTTACACTGGCTCCTCTCTTCATTATTTACACTGGCTCCTCTCTTCATTAGTTACACTGACTCCTCTCTTCATAAGTTACACTGGCTCCTCTCTTCATTAGTTACACTGACTCCTCTCTTCATTAGTTACACTGGCTCCTCTCTTCATTAAGTTACACCGACTCCTCTCTTCACTATTTACACTGGCTCCTCTCTTCATTAGTTACACTGGCTCCTCTCTTCATTAGTTACACTGACTCCTCTCTTCATTAGTTACACTGACTCCTCTCTTCATTAGTTACACTGACTCCTCTCTTCATGAGTTACACTGGCTCCTCTCTTTCTTAGTTACACTGACTCCTCTCTTCATTATTTACACTGACTCCTCTCTTTATTAAGTTACACTGACTCCTCTCTTCATTAGTTACACTGACTCCTCTCTTCATTATTTACACTGACTCCTCTCTTCATTATTTACACTGGCTCCTCTCTTCATTATTTACACTGGCTCCTCTCCATTATTTACACTGACTCCTCTCTTCATTATTTACACTGACTCCTCTCTTCATTATTTACACTGGCTCCTCTCTTCATTATTTACACTGGCTCCTCTCCATTATTTACACTGACTCCTCTCTTCATTAAGTTACACTGGCTCCTCTCTTTATTAAGTTACACTGATTCCTCTCTTCATTAAGTTACACTGACTCCTCTCTTCATTATTTACACTGACTCCTCTCTTCATTAGTTACACTGGCTCCTCTCTTTATTAAGTTACACTGACTCCTCTCTTCATTAGTTACACTGGCTCCTCTCTTCATTAGTTACACTGGCTCCTCTCTTCATTAGTTACACTGACTCCTCTCTTCGTTAGTTACACTGACTCTCTTCATGAGTTACACTGACTCCTCTCTTCATTAGTTACACTGACTCTCTTCATTAGTTACACTGACTCCTCTCTTCATTAGTTACACTGACTCCTCTCTTCATTAGTTACACTGACTCCTCTCTTCATTACTTACACTGACTCCTCTCTTCATTAGTTACACTGACTCCTCTCTTCATTAGTTACACTGACTCCTCTTCATAAGTTACACTGGCTCATCTTCATTAGTTACACTGGCTCCTCTCTTCATTAGTTACACTGGCTCCTCTCTTCATTAGTTACACTGACTCCTCTCTTCATTAGTTACACTGGCTCCTCTATTCATTAGTTACACTGGCTCCTCTCTTCATTAAGTTACACCGACTCCTCTCTTCATTATTTACACTGGCTCCTCTTCATTAGTTACACTGACTCCTCTCTTCATTATTTACACTGGCTCCTCTCTTCATTAGTTACACTGGCTCCTCTCTTCATTAGTTACACTGACTCCTCTCTTCATGAGTTACACTGACTCCTCTATTCATTAGTTACACTGACTCCTCTCTTCATTATTTACACTGGCTCCTCTCTTCATTAGTTACACTGACTCCTCTCTTCATGAGTTACACTGGCTCCTCTCTTCATGAGTTACACTGGCTCCTCTATTCATTAGTTACACTGGCTCCTCTCTTCATTAAGTTACACCGACTCCTCTCTTCATTATTTACACCGGCTCCTCTTCATTAGTTACACTGACTCCTCTCTTCATTAGTTACACTGGCTCCTCTCTTCATTAGTTACACTGACTCCTCTCTTTATTAGTTACACTGACTCCTCTCTTCGTTAGTTACACTGGCCCCTCTCTTCGTTAGTTACACTGGCTCCTCTCTTCATTAGTTACACTGGCTCCTCTCTTCATTAGTTACACTGGCTCCTCTCTTCATTAGTTACACTGACTCCTCTCTTTATTAGTTACACTGACTCCTCTCTTCGTTAGTTACACTGGCCCCTCTCTTCGTTAGTTACACTGGCTCCTCTCTTCATTAGTTACACTGACTCCTCTCTTCATTAGTTACACTGGCTCCTCTCTTCATTAAGTTACACTGACTCCTCTCTTCATTAAGTTACACTGGCTCCTCTCTTTATTAAGTTACACTGACTCCTCTCTTCATTAAGTTACACTGACTCCTCTCTTCATTATTTACACTGACTCCTCTCTTTATTAAGTTACACTGACTCCTCTCTTCGTTAGTTACACTGACTCCTCTCTTTGTTATTTACACTGACTCCTCTCTTCGTTAGTTACACTGACTCCTCTCTTCATTAGTTACACTGACTCCTCTCTTCATTAGTTACACTGGCTCCTCTCTTCGTTAGTTACACTGACTCCTCTCTTCATTAGTTACACTGACTCCTCTCTTCATTAGTTACACTGACTCCTCTCTTCGTTATTTACACTGACTCCTCTCTTCGTTAGTTACACTGACTCCTCTCTTCATTAGTTACACTGACTCCTCTCTTCATTAGTTACACTGGCTCCTCTCTTCGTTAGTTACACTGACTCCTCTCTTCGTTAGTTACACGGACTCCTTTCTTCTTTATTTACACTGGCTCCTCTCTTCATTAAGTTACACTGACTCCTCTCTTCATTATTTACACTGACTCCTCTCTTCATTATTTACACTGACTCCTCTCTTCATTAGTTACACTGGCTCCTCTCTTCATTAGTTACACTGGCTCCTCTCTTCATTAGTTACACTGGCTCCTCTCTTCATTAAGTTACACTGGCTCCTCTCTTCATTATTTACACTGACTCCTCTCTTCATTATTTACACTGGCTCCTCTCTTCATTAATTACACTGACTCTCTTCATTATTTACACTGGCTCCTCTCTTCATTATTTACACTGACTCCTCTCTTCATTAGTTACACTGGCTCCTCTCTTCATTATTTACACTGGCTCCTCTCTTCATTAGTTACACTGACTCCTCTCTTCATTATTTACACTGACTCCTCTCTTCATTAGTTACACTGACTCCTCTCTTCATTAGTTACACTGACTCCTCTCTTCATTAGTTACACTGACTCCTCTCTTCATTAGTTACACTGGCTCCTCTCTTCATTAGTTACACTGACTCCTCTCTTCATTATTTACACTGACTCCTCTCTTCATTAGTTACACTGACTCCTCTCTTCATTATTTACACTGGCTCCTCTCTTTATTAGTTACACTGACTCCTCTCTTCATTATTTACACTGGCTCCTCTCTTTATTAAGTTACACTGACTCCTCTCTTCATTATTTACACTGACTCCTCTCTTCATTAGTTACACTGACTCCTCTCTTCATTAGTTACACTGACTCCTCTCTTCATGAGCTACACTGACTCCTCTCTTCATTAGTTACACTGGCTCCTCTCTTCATTAGTTACACTGACTCCTCTCTTCATTATTTACACTGGCTCCTCTCTTCATTAGTTACACTGGCTCCTCTCTTCATGAGCTACACTGACTCCTCTCTTCATTAGTTACACTGGCTCCTCTCTTCATTATTTACACTGACTCCTCTCTTCATTATTTACACTGGCTTCTCTCTTCTGGTGCACTTATGCTCTTAGTTCCTTGTGTTGTTCAAATTGCTTCCATTGTTTTCCTCAATTGTAAGTTGCTTTGGATTAAAGCCTCTGCTAAATGACTAAATGTAAATGTAACTAAAACAAGTTAATATCCATTTAAAACCTCTTTAAATTTAACTAAAACATGTTCAAAGCCAACTAAACCCTGTTCAAAACAATCTAAAACTTGTTCAAATCCAACTAAATCTTGTTCAGATCCTTCTAAACCCTGTTGTTGCTGAATCTCACCCGACAGAGCCTGACTGATCAGATCCACCTGGACTCCAGCGTCTCTGGTTTGAGCCGAGTCGCACTGACAGCCCACCTCCCTGTGGTTCATGTCCAATTCCGGGTCGACATCTAGGCCTGGGTCTGGTTCTGGAGGTTCCCACTGAACCGCCACCTCCTTCACTCCACTCTTCATCTCCATTTGGACCTGAGCAGAAAACCAGGAGCAAAACCAGGGCTAAACTAAGGAAAAAACCAGGTCTACACAAGCATATAGCAAGATTAAACCAGGACTATAGCAGGCTTAAAACAAGGTCTGGAGCAGGTTTAAGCCAGGACCAAATGCGAACTAAAACAGACGTAAACCTTGACAATTTCAGTAAAAATTTTTATCCAAAGAAATCCTGCTTTAATCAATGCTAACACTATTAGCCTTTAGCATCGCAGCGCTAACTTCCCCAAACTCATCAAATAACGGTTTAATTTTAAATGTTACCGTCAGAGGCAGAGCGGGGGGTTTACCCGGTTCTGAAAAGTGGAAATAGTTGGGGTTATAGTAAAAAAAGAAACAGTAGAAATAAAGAATTTATCTAAGGTGTAACTTCTGAAAAAGACTAACAGCGAACCGGAAGCACACAAACGGAAATTACTCTTCTTCTACGGTTCAAAGGGAAAAGGAAGACGGTTTGCGCTCAAGTGTAAGAAAAATGCATTACACTTCTAACCCAGGAATAAACAAGCAATAAACCAGGAATAAATCAGGTCAAAACCAGGACTAACCCAGGACTAAATCAGATCTAACCCAGGTCTAACCCAGGACTATCCCAGGACTAACCCAGGACATCCCCAGGAATAAATCAGGTAAAAACCAGGTCTAACCCAGGACTAAGCTAGGACTAAATCAGGTCAAAATCAGGTCAAAACCAGGTCAAAACCAGGTCTAACCCAGGACTAAACAGGACTAAACCAGGACTAAATCAGATCTAACCCAGGTCTAACCCAGGAATAAATCAGGTAAAAAACAGGTCTAACCCAGGACTATCCCAGGACTAACTCAGGACTATCCCAGGAATAAATCAGGTAAAAACCAGGTCTAACCCAGGACTAAGCTAGGACTAAATCAGGTCAAAATCAGGTCAAAACCAGGTCAAAACCAGGTCTAACCCAGGACTAAACAGGACTAAACCAGGACTAAATCAGATCTAACCCAGGTCTAACCCAGGAATAAATCAGGTAAAAAACAGGTCTAACCCAGGACTATCCCAGGACTAACTCAGGACTATCCCAGGAATAAATCAGGTAAAAACCAGGTCTAACCCAGGACTAAACCAGGACTAAATCAGATCTAACCCAGGTCTAACCCAGGAATAAATCAGGTAAAAACAGGTCTAACCCAGGACTATCCCCGGACTAACTCAGGACTATCCCAGGAATAAATCAGGTAAAAACAGGTCTAACCCAGGACTATCCCAGGACTAACTCAGGACTATCCCAGGAATAAATCAGGTAAAAACCAGGTCTAACCCAGGACTAAACCAGGACTAAATCAGATCTAACCCAGGACTTAACCGGTATAAACCAGGTCCAACCCAGGACTAAACAGGACTAAACCGGTATAAACCAGGTCTAAACCAGGACTAACCCAAGTCTAAACCAGGTCTACACCAGGTCTACACCAGGTCTTGTGCCTCTGAATGAGTTTGTGCAGACGGTCGATAGTTGGATCAATGCAAAGACAGACGAGGGTCGTTTATGTAAAACTGGTCTTTAATCGAAGCGTGACTTTCTCCTGAACCTTTCACTGAAGGAGGGAAGGAAGAGAGGAGGGAAGAGAGGAGGGAAGAGAGGAGGGAAGAGAGGAGGGAAGAGAGGAGGGAAGGAAGAGAGGAGGGAAGAGAGGAGGGAAGGAAGAGAGGAGGGAAGAGAGGAGGGAAGGAAGAGAGGAGGGAAGGAAATGAGACAGAAGGTAAGGAGGGAGAGGGTTCAGCAGGTCTGCAGTAACGTTTGTAGTAAAGTCTCCCACATCTGCTTTTATTTGTATTGGTCTAGATATTGTACGCCGAATGCACTAAAACAAGAAAAGTGTGTTTGAACAGGTTTTAGTTAAAGAGACTCAGGGGGAGAGCGGTCGTCCTATAACCAGAAGGTTGACGGTTTGAGTCCTACTCTCACAGTTTATACTGTTGTTTTGTCCTTGGGCAAGACACTTAACCCTTGCCTCCAGTGGTGTTCCAGCTGTAACACTGGTGAATAGAATCTTTGGATAATGTAAAGTAAATGTACAACAGGTTTTAGATGGATTTAAACACGTTTCAGATGGATTGGAACTGGTTTTAGTTAGATTTAAACACGTTTCAGATGGATTGGAACAGGTTTTAGTTAGATTTAAACACGTTTTAGATGGATTGGAACAGGTTTTAGTTAGATTTAAACACATTTCAGATGGATTGGAACAGGTTTTAGTTAGATTTAAACACGTTTCAGATGGATTGGAACAGGTTTTAGTTAGATTTAAACACGTTTTAGATGGATTGGAACAGGTTTTAGTTAGATTTAAACACGTTTCAGATGGATTGGAACAGGTTTTAGTTAGATTTAAACACGTTTCAGATGGATTGGAACTGGTTTTAGTTAGATTTGAACAGGTTTTAGTTTGATTTGAACAGGTTTTAGTTAGATTTGAACAGGTTTTAGTTTGATTTGAACAGGTTTTAGTGTCACATTTATTACTGTCTTTCTCTGAACATGATTAGTTTGTGCAGCAGAGGAACCAGGTCCAAGTTTTGGTCCTGCCCTGGTCCTGTTCTGGACCAGGACCGGACCAGGACCGGAGAAGGACCGGAGCAGGACCGGAGCAGGACTGGAGCAGGACCGGAGCAGGACCGGAGCAGGACCGGAGCAGGACCGGAGCAGGACCGGCGCAGGGAGAGAGCCAGAGGTGTTGGACTGAGTGATGGATTTAAATCTGATTAAAGCTCAGTGAAAGTGAAACCTGAGCTGACTTTAATCTGATCAGCTCCATCTGCGGTTCACACTCCAGCCTCCATCAGTGTCCACCAGCCTCCATCAGCCTCCATCAGCCTCCATCAGCCTCCGTCAGCCTTCGTCAGTCTATACCAGCCTCCGTCAGTGTCCACCAGCCTCCCCCAACCTCCATCAACCTCCATCAGCCTCCATCAGCCTCCATCAGTGTCCACCAGCCTCCATCAGCCTCCACCAGCCTCCATCAGCCTTCGTCAGTCTATACCAGCCTCCGTCAGTGTCCACCAGCCTCCCCCAACCTCCATCAGCCTCCATCAGCCTCCGTCAGTGTCCACCAGCCTCCATCAGCCTCCCCCAGCCTCCATCAGCCTTCGCCAGTCTATACCAGCCTCCGTCAGTGTCCACCAGCCTCCCCCAACCTCCATCAGCCTCCATCAGCCTCCATCAGCCTCCATCAGCCTCCATCAGCCTCCATCAGTGTCCACCAGCCTCCATCAGCCTCCACCAGCCTCCATCAGCCTTCGTCAGTCTATACCAGCCTCCGTCAGTGTCCACCAGCCTCCCCCAACCTCCATCAACCTCCATCAGCCTCCATCAGCCTCCGTCAGTGTCCATCAGCCTTCGTCAGTCTATACCAGCCTCCATCAGTGTCCACCAGCCTCCACCAGCCTCCCCAACCTCCATCAGCCTCCATCAGCCTCCGTCAGTGTCCACCAGCCTCCATCAGCCTCCCCAGCCTCCATCAGCCTCCCCAGCCTCCATCAGCCTCCCCAGCCTCCATCAGCCTCCATCAGCCTCCCCCAGCCTCCATCAGCCTCCATCAGCCTCCCCCAGCCTCCCCCAGCCTCCATCAGCCTCCCCCAGCCTCCATCAGCCTCCATCAGCCTCCCCCAGTCTCATCACTCCTCGGCAGCTCCTCCGGGAGAGCACTAAGGGGTCCTGGACCCTCACCACAAACAGGTCAAAGGTGAAGGCCCAAACAGCGGTGTCTCCAGGGGAAACATTCTCAGGGGCATTACATCTTTATTACATCTTTATTACAACTTTAATCTAATGTTATGTCACACAGTTGAATATGTCACTGTTTTGTGCCAGAATATAACCACCATATTTGGTCCATCCTCTTCCTGCTCCTCTGAGGGAACCCCTCCTCCCTCTGGCCTGTGGGAGGAGCCTGTGGGAGGAGCCTGTGGGAGGATCAGATGAAGGCAAGAAGGACAGAGGAAAGGAGTGAGGAGCCTTCAGAGAGGTGGAGGATGGAAGAAGAGTCCTGCTCTAAAACACTTTTACAGACAGACAGACTTTTCTTTTCTTCTTCTCTGGTGATAATTCGAGACATGGCTCAACACCGGACGGTCCTCCTCCGGGTTCTGGCCGTTGTCATGGTGACAGCAACGGTGGTCGCCGTGGGAAACGGGGCCAGAGTCGTCAGCGGTAAGTGACTCCATCAACTACCATCTATACTACCCTGTTCAAGTCCAACAAAAACCTGTTCAAATCCAACTAAAACCTGTTCAAATCCAACTAAAACCCAACTCAAATCCAACTAAAACCTGTTCAGATCCAACTAAAACCTGTTCAGATCCAACTAAAACCTGTTCAGATCCAACTAAAACCTGTTCAAATCCAACTTAAACCTGTTCAAATCCAACTAAAACCTGTTCAAATTCAACTAAAACCCAACTCAAATCCAACTAAAACCTGTTCAGATCCAACTAAAACCTGTTCAGATCCAACTAAAACCTGTTCAAATCCAACTAAAACCTGTTCAAATCCAACTAAAACCTGTTCAAATGCAACTAAAACCTGTTCAAATCAAACTAAAACCTGTTCAAATCAAACTAAAACCTGTTCAAATCCATCTAAAACCTGTTCAAATCAAACTAAAACCTAACTCAAATCCAACTAAAACCTGTTCAGATCCAACTAAAACCTGTTCAGATCCAACTAAAACCTGTTCAAATCCAACTAAAACCTGTTCAAATCCAACTAAAACCTAACTCAAATCCAACTAAAACCTGTTCAGATCCAACTAAAACCTGTTCAGATCCAACTAAAACCGATTCAAAACCAACTTAAACCTGTTCAAATCCAAATTAAACCTGTTCAAATCCAAATTAAACCTGTTCAAATCCATCTAAGACCTGTTCTAAGTATATCTGGACAGTTCTGGACAGATGTGTTATTGTCGTTGAGTCCTTTTCCCAACGGATTTGTTTTTTGATGAATCACAGCTTTAGACCTGGTTTAGTCCTGGTTCAGACCTGGTTTAGAACTGGTTCAGACCTGATTCAGACCCGGTTCAGACCTGGTCTAGACCTGGTTCAGGGTTATGGAGGGAGAGCTTCTAAGAGTAAAGTAAATTTAATCTCAGCAGATTTAAGAAACCTGATCCTGACAGTTCTGAGAACAGTGGACGAAGGAAGTGTTGGAGTAAAGTGTTTATAAAGCGTTTAGAGTCTCAGAGTGAGGCTAAAGTGTGTTTTATTAAAGTTCTCAGTGGAAGGATATATTTAGTGAAGTCACATGACACCAGTTTATCAGAGCCTCGATGTATATCGGACTAACGCACACTGTAAAAACTGTGTCCGCTTCATAACCAGCGTATATCGGACTAACGCACACTGTAAAAACTGTGTCCGCTTCATAACCAGCGCATATCGGACTAACGCACACTGTAAAAACTGTGTCCGCTTCATAACCAGCGCATATCGGACTAACGCACACTGTAAAAACTGTGTCCGCTTCATATCCAGCGTATATCGGACTAACGCACACTGTAAAAACTGTGTCCGCTTCATAACCAGCGCATATCGGACTAACGCACACTGTAAAAACTGTGTCCGCTTCATAACCAGCGTATATCGGACTAACGCACACTGTAAAAACTGTGTCCGCTTCATAACCAGCGTATATCGGACTAATGCACACTGTAAAAACTGTGTCCGCTTCATAACCAGCGTATATCGGACTAACGCACACTGTAAAAACTGTGTCCGCTTCATAACCAGCGCATATCGGACTAACGCGCGCTGTAAAAACTGTGTCCGCTTCATATCCAGCGTATATCGGACTAACGCACACTGTAAAAACTGTGTCCGCTTCATAACCAGCGCATATCGGACTAACGCACACTGTAAAAACTGTGTCCGCTTCATATCCAGCGTATATCGGACTAATGCACACTGTAAAAACTGTGTCCGCTTCATAACCAGCGTATATCGGACCGACGCGCGCTGTAAATAAAAGAACAAGTTTTAGATGAATTAGAGCAGGTTTTAGATAAATTATAACAGGTTTTAGATAAATTAGAGCAGGTTTTAAATAAATTAGAGCAGGTTTTAGATAAATTAGAGCAGGTTTTAGATGAATTAGAGCAGGTTTTAGATGAATTAGAGCAGGTTTTAGATGAATTAGAGCAGGTTTTAGATGAATTAGAGCAGGTTTTAGATGAATTAGAGCAGGTTTTAGATGAATTAGAGCAGGTTTTAGATGAATTAGAGCAGGTTTTAGATGAATTAGAGCAGGTTTTAAATAAATTAGAGCAGGTTTTAGATGAATTTGAACAGGTTTTAAATAAATTAGAGCAGGTTTTAGATAAATTAGAGCAGGTTTTAGATAAATTAGAGCAGGTTTTAGATGAATTAGAGCAGGTTTTAGATGAATTAGAGCAGGTTTTAGATGAATTAGAGCAGGTTTTAGATGAATTAGAGCAGGTTTTAGATGAATTAGAGCAGGTTTTAGATAAATTAGAGCAGGTTTTAGATGAATTAGAGCAGGTTTTAGATGAATTAGAGCAGGTTTTAGATGAATTAGAGCAGGTTTTAGATGAATTAGAGCAGGTTTTAGATGAATTTGAACAGGTTTTAAATAAATTAGAGCAGGTTTTAGATAAATTAGAGCAGGTTTTAGATGAATTAGAGCAGGTTTTAGATGAATTAGAGCAGGTTTTAGATGAATTAGAGCAGGTTTTAGATGAATTAGAGCAGGTTTTAGATAAATTAGAGCAGGTTTTAGAAGAATTAGAGCAGGTTTTAGATATATTTGTTGGAGTGATGCTGGGCGATAGAACAGAGATGGTCTGGAGTGGACAGTAAACACTGCAGAGTGCTGTAAAGATTAAAATAAAGCCTGGTCAGTGTGTCTCAGACCTCTCTAAAGCCTGTGTGGACAGAATGATAGAAAACTGCAGCACAGAGGATTGTATTTATTGAATTAAACGTGATTAATGATTGGACGAATTGGAGCTACAGCCTGTAAAAACTGTGAGCCTCAGTTACCGTTACTGTCTATATTGTTCCTAAATAAAGGTCTGTGTTCACATGAACACACAGTAAGATAGGTCATATACTCAGGTCACATCTGCAGCAGAGAGGGGCTAAAGGGTCATATCAGAGTCTGCGGGTCGTGTCGGAGTCTGCGGGTCGTGTCGGAGTCTGCGGGGTCGTGTCGGAGTCTGCGGGTCGTGTCGGAGTCTGCGGGTCATATCAGAGTCTGCGGGTCGTGTCGGAGTCTGCGGGTCGTGTCGGAGTCTGCGGGGTCGTGTCGGAGTCTGCGGGTCGTGTCGGAGTCTGCGGGTCATATCAGAGTCTGCGGGTCGTGGCCGGAGTCTGCGGGTCGTGGCCGGAGTTCGCGGGTCGTGCCGGAGTCTGCGGGTCGTCGGAGTCTGCGGGTCATATCAGAGTCTGCGGGTCGTGTCGGAGTCTGAGGGTCATATCAGAGTCTGCGGGTCGTGGCCGGAGTCTGCGGGTCGTCGGAGTCTGCGGGTCATATCGAGTCTGCGGGTCGCGTGTCGGAGTCTGCGGGTCGTGTCCGGAGTCTGCGGGTCGGTCGGAGTTCGCGGGTCGTGCCGGAGTCTCGCGGGTCGTGGCCGGAGTCGCGGGTCATATCAGAGTCGCGGGTCATATCAGAGTTCGCGGGTCGTGGCCGGAGTCTGCGGGTCGTGTCGGAGTCGCGGGTCATATCAGAGTCTGCGGGTCGTGTCGGAGTCTGCGGGTCGTGTCGGAGTCTGCGGGTCGTGTCGGAGTCTGCGGGTCGTGTCGGAGTCTGCGGGTCATATCAGAGTCTGCGGGTCGTGTCGGAGTCTGCGGGTCATATCAGAGTCTGCGGGTCGTGTCGGAGTCTGCGGGTCGTGTCGGAGTCTGCGGGTCGTGTCGGAGTCTGCGGGTCATATCAGAGTCTGCGGGTCATATCAGAGTCTGCGGGTCGTGTCGGAGTCTGCGGGTCATATCAGAGTCTGCGGGTCGTGTCGGAGTCTGCGGGTCGTGTCGGAGTCTGCGGGTCATATCAGAGTCTGCGGGTCATATCGGAGTCTGCGGGTCGTGTCGGAGTCTGCGGGTCGTGTCGGAGTCTGCGGGTCATATCGGAGTCTGCGGGTCGTGTCGGAGTCTGCGGGTTGTATCGGAGTCTGCGGGTCATATCATAGTCTGCGGGTCATATCAGAGTCTGCAGGTCATATCAGAGTCTGCGGGTCGTGTCGGAGTCTGCGGGTCGTGTCGGAGTCTGCGGGTCGTGTCGGAGTCTGCGGGTCATATCAGAGTCTGCGGGTCATATCATAGTCTGCGGGTCATATCAGAGTCTGCGGGTCATATCAGAGTCTGCGGGTCATATCAGAGTCTGCGGGTCATATCAGAGTCTGCGGGTCGTGTCGGAGTCTGCGGGTCGTGTCGGAGTCTGCGGGTCGATTCAGAGGGGACAGTGTGTGAGTGTGTATGTGTGTGTGTGTGTGTGTGGGGGGGGTATTAAACTGTGTGTGTGTGTGTGTGTGTGTGTGTGTGTGTGTATGTGTGTGTGTGGGGGTATTAAACTGTGTGTGTGTGTGTGTGTGTGTGGGGTTAGAGTGTGTGGGGGTATTAGACAGTATTCTGGAGGAGCTGTTTCTGCAGCAGAGGAGGATAAAATGATGATGCTGCAGAAGAGAATGCAGCTAATCACTTAAAGTAGCTCTGAGTGTGTCTTTAACAGAATTAATCACTGCTCACAGCCCCCCAGAGACCATTCAGCCCCCTCCCCCAGCCTCAAAACACAAAAACACACCCCAGACCTGATAAAAGCTCTTCCTGAAGACCAGAGCTGCAGCCACAGAGATTATAGCAGTCGTTGTGGAAATAATAGAAGCAGCAACTTTACAGTCTTCTGTTCTCTTCCTGGGACCAAAACTAAGAACCTGTGAGTGAGACCCTAAACAGGTCAAGATCTGTGTGGCTCACCTAATGACCCCCCAGACCAGCCCCCGAACCTCACCATCCTAAGACACATTATCCTCCCTCAGGACCTGAGGCTGGTCTTGAACAGGTTTTCCCTGGTCCTCAGACAGACGGTGTGGTTTCAGCAGGTCTTGAACAGGTTTTCCCTGGTCCTCAGATCAGACGGTGTGGTTTCAGCAGGTCTTGAACAGGTTTTCCCTGGTCCTCAGATCAGACGGTGTGGTTTCAGCAGGTCTTGAACAGGTTTTCCCTGGTCCTCAGAGTAGACGGTGTGGTTTCAGCAGGTCTTGAACAGGTTTTCCCATGTCCTCAGATCAGACGGTGTGGTTTCAGCAGGTCTTGAACAGGTTTTGCCCGGTCCTCAGATCAGACGGTGTGGTTTCAGCAGGTCTTGAACAGGTTTTGCACGGTCCTCAGATCAGACGGTGTGGTTTCAGCAGGTCTTGAACAGGTTTTGTACGGTCCTCAGATCAGACGGTGTGGTTTCAGCAGGTCTTGAACAGGTTTTGCACGGTCCTCAGACAGACGGTGTGGTTTCAGCAGGTCTTGAACAGGTTTTCCCTGGTCCTCAGACAGACAGTGTGGTTTCAGCAGGTCTTGAACAGGTTTTCCCTGGTCCTCAGATCAGACGGTGTGGTTTCAGCAGGTCTTGAACAGGTTTTCCCTGGTCCTCAGATCAGACGGTGTGGTTTCAGCAGGTCTTGAACAGGTTTTGCCCGGTCCTCAGATCAGACGGTGTGGTTTCAGCAGGTCTTGAACAGGTTTTGCACGGTCCTCAGATCAGACGGTGTGGTTTCAGCAGGTCTTGAACAGGTTTTGCACGGTCCTCAGACAGACGGTGTGGTTTCAGCAGGTCTTGAACAGGTTTTCCCTGGTCCTCAGATCAGACGGTGTGGTTTCAGCAGGTCTTGAACAGGTTTTCCCTGGTCCTCAGATCAGACGGTGTGGTTTCAGCAGGTCTTGAACAGGTTTTCCCTGGTCCTCAGATCAGACGGTGTGGTTTCAGCAGGTCTTGAACAGGTTTTGCCCGGTCCTCAGATCAGACGGTGTGGTTTCAGCAGGTCTTGAACAGGTTTTCCCTGGTCCTCAGATCAGACGGTGTGGTTTCAGCAGGTCTTGAACAGGTTTTGCCCGGTCCTCAGATCAGACGGTGTGGTTTCAGCAGGTCTTGAACAGGTTTTCCCATGTCCTCAGGTCAGACGGTGTGGTTTCAGCAGGTGTTGAACAGGTTTTGCCCGGTCCTCAGATCAGACGGTGTGGTTTCAGCAGGTCTTGAACAGGTTTTGCCCGGTCCTCAGATCAGACTGTGTGGTTTCAGCAGGTCTTGAACAGGTTTTGTACGGTCCTCAGATCAGACGGTGTGGTTTCAGCAGGTCTTGAACAGGTTTTGCCCGGTCCTCAGATCAGACGATGTGGTTTCAGCAGGTCTTGAACAGGTTTTCCCTGGTCCTCAGATCAGACGGTGTGTTTTCAGAAGGTCTTGAACAGGTTTTGCCCGGTCCTCAGGTCAGACGGTGTGGTTTCAGCAGGTCTTGAACAGGTTTTCCCATGTCCTCAGGTCAGACGGTGTGGTTTCAGCAGGTCTTGAACAGGTTTTCCCTGGTCCTCAGACAGACGGTGTGGTTTCAGCAGGTCTTGAACAGGTTTTCCCTGGTCCTCAGATCAGACGGTGTGGTTTCAGCAGGTCTTGAACAGGTTTTGCCCGGTCCTCAGATCAGACGGTGTGGTTTCAGCAGGTGTTGAACAGGTTTTGCCCGGTCCTCAGATCAGACGGTGTGGTTTCAGCAGGTCTTGAACAGGTTTTGCCCGGTCCTCAGATCAGACGGTGTGGTTTCAGCAGGTCTTGAACAGGTTTTCCCTGGTCCTCAGACAGACAGTGTGGTTTCAGCAGGTCTTGAACAGGTTTTGCCCGGTCCTCAGATCAGACGGTGTGGTTTCAGCAGGTCTTGAACAGGTTTTCCCTGGTCCTCAGATCAGACGGTGTGGTTTCTGCAGGTCTTGAACAGGTTTTGCCCGGACCTCAGGTCAGACGGTGTGGTTTCAGCAGGTCTTGAACAGGTTTTCCCAGGTCCTCAGATCAGACGGTGTGGTTTCAGCAGGTCTTGAACAGGTTTTCCCTGGTCCTCAGACAGACGGTGTGGTTTCAGCAGGTCTTGAACAGGTTTTCCCTGGTCCTCAGACAGACGGTGTGGTTTCAGCAGGTCTTGAACAGGTTTTCCCTGGTCCTCAGACAGACGGTGTGGTTTCAGCAGGTCTTGAACAGGTTTTGCCTGGTCCTCAGATCAGACGGTGTGGTTTCAGCAGGTCTTGAACAGGTTTTCCCTGGTCCTCAGATCAGACGGTGTGATTTCAGCAGGTCTTGAACAGGTTTTCCCTTGTCCTCAGACAGACGGTGTGGTTTCAGCAGGTCTTGAACAGGTTTTCCCTGGTCCTCAGATCAGACGGTGTGGTTTCAGCAGGTCTTGAACCTGTTTTGCCCGGACCTCAGGTCAGACGGTGTGGTTTCAGCAGGTGTTGAACAGGTTTTCCCTGGTCCTCAGATCAGACGGTGTGGTTTCAGCAGGTCTTGAACAGGTTTTGCCCGGTCCTCAGATCAGACTGTGTGGTTTCAGCAGGTCTTGAACAGGTTTTGTACGGTCCTCAGATCAGACGGTGTGGTTTCAGCAGGTCTTGAACAGGTTTTGCCCGGTCCTCAGATCAGACGGTGTGGTTTCAGCAGGTGTTGAACAGGTTTTGCCCGGTCCTCAGATCAGACGGTGTGGTTTCAGCAGGTCTTGAACAGGTTTTGCCCGGTCCTCAGATCAGACGGTGTGGTTTCAGCAGGTCTTGAACAGGTTTTCCCTGGTCCTCAGACAGACAGTGTGGTTTCAGCAGGTCTTGAACAGGTTTTGCCCGGTCCTCAGATCAGACGGTGTGGTTTCAGCAGGTCTTGAACAGGTTTTCCCTGGTCCTCAGATCAGACGGTGTGGTTTCTGCAGGTCTTGAACAGGTTTTGCCCGGACCTCAGGTCAGACGGTGTGGTTTCAGCAGGTCTTGAACAGGTTTTCCCTGGTCCTCAGATCAGACGGTGTGGTTTCAGCAGGTCTTGAACAGGTTTTCCCTGGTCCTCAGACAGACGGTGTGGTTTCAGCAGGTCTTGAACAGGTTTTCCCATGTCCTCAGACAGACGGTGTGGTTTCAGCAGGTCTTGAACAGGTTTTCCTGGTCCTCAGACAGACGGTGTGGTTTCAGCAGGTCTTGAACAGGTTTTGCCTGGTCCTCAGATCAGACGGTGTGGTTTCAGCAGGTCTTGAACAGGTTTTCCTGGTCCTCAGATCAGACGGTGTGGTTTCAGCAGGTCTTGAACAGGTTTTCCTTGTCCTCAGACAGACGGTGTGGTTTCAGCAGGTCTTGAACAGGTTTTCCCTGGTCCTCAGATCAGACGGTGTGGTTTCAGCAGGTCTTGAACCTGTTTTGCCCGGACCTCAGGTCAGACGGTGTGGTTTCAGCAGGTCTTGAACAGGTTTTCCCTGGTCCTCAGATCAGACGGTGTGGTTTCAGCAGGTCTTGAACAGGTTTTCCCTGGTCCTCAGATCAGACGGTGTGGTTTCAGCAGGTCTTGAACAGGTTTTCCCTGGTCCTCAGATCAGACGGTGTGGTTTCAGCAGGTCTTGAACAGGTTTTGCCCGGTCCTCAGATCAGACGGTGTGGTTTCAGCAGGTCTTGAACAGGTTTTGCCCGGTCCTCAGATCAGACGGTGTGGTTTCAGCAGGTCTTGAACAGGTTTTGCCCGGTCCTCAGATCAGACGGTGTGGTTTCAGCAGGTCTTGAACAGGTTTTGCCCGGTCCTCAGATCAGACGGTGTGGTTTCAGCAGGTCTTGAACAGGTTTTGCCCGGTCCTCAGATCAGACGGTGTGGTTTCAGCAGGTGTTGAACAGGTTTTGCCCGGTCCTCAGGTCAGACGGTGTGGTTTCAGCAGGTCTTGAACAGGTTTTCCCTGGTCCTCAGATCAGACGGTGTGGTTTCAGCAGGTCTTGAACAGGTTTTGCCCGGACCTCAGGTCAGACGGTGTGGTTTCAGCAGGTCTTGAACAGGTTTTCCCTGGTCCTCAGATCAGACGGTGTGGTTTCAGCAGGTCTTGAACAGGTTTTCCCTGGTCCTCAGACAGACGGTGTGGTTTCAGCAGGTCTTGAACAGGTTTTCCCTGGTCCTCAGACAGACGGTGTGGTTTCAGCAGGTCTTGAACAGGTTTTCCCTGGTCCTCAGATCAGACGGTGTGGTTTCAGCAGGTCTTGAACAGGTTTTCCCTGGTCCTCAGACAGACGGTGTGGTTTCAGCAGGTCTTGAACAGGTTTTCCCTGGTCCTCAGATCAGACGGTGTGGTTTCAGCAGGTCTTGAACAGGTTTTCCCTGGTCCTCAGACAGACGGTGTGGTTTCAGCAGGTCTTGAACAGGTTTTCCCTGGTCCTCAGGTCAGACGGTGTGGTTTCAGCAGGTCTTGAACAGGTTTTCCCTGGTCCTCAGACAGACGGTGTGGTTTCAGCAGGTCTTGAACAGGTTTTCCCTGGTCCTCAGACAGACGGTGTGGTTTCAGCAGGTCTTGAACAGGTTTTGCCCGGTCCTCAGGTCAGACGGTTTGTGCAGAAGGGGGCGGAGCCTGTTATAAAATGGCGTACTTCAGAGACGTGTCGAGCCGAGTGTCCTTCTCTGAAGCTCTTCAGGCGTGTGACACTGACGGAGGCTCTCTGCTCAGCATCGAGTCTGACACCGAACAGAAGACCATCCAGGACCTGCTGCAGGTACGAGTCCCAGACCAGGGCAAGGACCGGGACCAGGACCAGGACCAAACCAGAACCAGACCAGGACCAATATTAGAACCAGACCAGATCCAGACTAGGACCAGACTAGGACCAGACCACAGCCAGCCTAGATCAAGACCAGACTAGGACCAGACCAAGACCAGACCAGGATCAGGCTGAACCAAGCGCAAATGATGTGGCTGAGTCAGAGACAGAAGGGCAGAGCTGAAACTCATTAATCTGAAGAGACGGGTTCTGATCGATCCTCGACCGAGTCCAAACCAGGACTAAAAGGCTTTCCATTAACGGGACTTAAACAAACGACTCAGACACACAATTCAGCCAAGTGGACTTTTCATCCAAGAGGGGTTTAAGAGGTTTTAGTTGGATCTGAACAGATTTTCCTCAGATTTGACAGGTTTCTCTCTGGGTCTCTGCAGGGGCTCAGGTCTGGAGCCGGGTCGGACTCTGGGATCACAGACGGAGACTTCTGGATCGGTTTGACTCGACCTGAAACGGCTTCAGATCAGACTCAGAGCACTTCCTGTCCACAGTTGTACTATTGGACGGACGGAAGCCCCGCCTCCTTCAGGTAAAATTCACCTTCAGTTCCTCCATCTTATTTTGGTCCCAAAAAGAAAACCTAAAACATAAGCCCTGGTCTCTCTCTGGTCTAACTCTGGTCTAACCTGGTCTAACTCACGTTTAACTCTGGTTTAACCCTGGTCTAACTCTGGTCTAACCCTGGTCTAACTCTGGTCTAACACTGGTCTAACCCTGGTCTAACCCTGGTCTAACTCTAGTCTAACTCTGGTTTAACTCTGGTCTAACCTCTGGTCTAACCTCTGGTCTAACCTCTGGTCTAAACCTGGTCTAAACCTGGTCTAACCTCTGGTCTAACCTCTGGTCTAACCCTGCTCTAATCCTGCTCTAATCCTGCTCTAACCCTGGTCTAACTCTGGTCTAACTCTGGTCTAACTCTGGTCTAACTCTGGTCTAACTCTGGTCTAACCTCTGGTCTAAACCTGGTCTAAATCTGGTCTAAACCTGGTCTAACCTCTGGTCTAACCTCTGGTCTAACCTCTGGTCTAACTCTGGTCTAACCCTGGTCTAACCTCTGGTCTAACCTCTGGTCTAACTCTGGTCTAACCCTGGTCTAACCTCTGGTCTCGTTCTTTGTAGGAACTGGTACGAGGACGAACCGTCCTGCGGAGGCGAGGCCTGTGTCGTCATGTACCATCAGCCCACAGCACTTCCTGGTTTGGGCGGAGCTTACATGCACCAATGGAACGACGACCGCTGCAACATGAAGCACAACTTTATCTGCAAATACAACTCGGGTACAAGACCTGGTTTGGTCCTGGTTTTTTTCTGGTTTAGACTGGTTTGGTCTTGGTTTAGACTGCTTTAGACTGCTTTAGTCTGGGTTTAGACTGGTTTAGTCCTTGTTTAGACTTGTTTTGACTGCTTCAGACTGGTTTAGACTGGTTTAGACTGCTTCAGACTGGTTTAGACTGCTTCAGACTGGTTTAAATTGGTTTAGTCCTGGTTTAGACTGGTTTTGACTGCTTTAGGCTGCTTCAGACTGGTTTAAGACTGCTTGAGACTGGTTTAGTCCTGGTTTAGAATGGTTTAGTCATGCTTTAAACTGCTTCAGCCTGGTTTAGACGGGTTTTGACTGCTTTAGACTGCTTTAGACTGGTTCAGACTGATTCAGACTGGTTTAGACTGCTTCAGACTGGTTTAGACTGGTTCAGTCCTGGTTTAGACTGGTTTAGTCCTGCTTTAGACTGTTTCAGACTGCTTCAGACTGGTTTAGACTGGTTTAGTCCTGCTTTAGACTGCTTCAGACTGGTTTAGATTAGTTTAGTCCTGCTTTAGACTAATTCAGACTGGTTTAGACTGGTTTAGTCCTGGTTTAGACTGGTTTAGTCCTGCTTTAGACTGCTTCAGACTGGTTTAGACGGCTTCAGACTGGTTCAGACTGCTTGTGTCCTTTCAGACAGTAAAGCGGTGGATGAACAGACAGTTGGACCGACCACAGGTAAACCCCTTCTTTATTTAACCCTAACCCAAAGGTTCTGTTGTGACTAAACTCAGGTTCCTTTTTTAAACCCAACAGAGTCCAGTTCAGTCGCAGCACAGGCTCCTTCTGAGATCACCTCCACACACTCGGGTAACTCTGCTCAACACTGGCTGAAGCGCGTCTGTTAATGTGAATAACACTGTTGTTCGGGTGAGATCACCTCCACACACTCGGGTAACTCTGCTCAACACTGGCTGAAGCGCGTCTGTGGTTAATGTGAATAACACTGTTGTTCGGGTGAGATCACCTCCACACACTCGGGTAACTCTGCTCAACACTGGCTGAAGCGTGTCTGTTAATGTGAATAACACTGTTGTTCGGGTGAGATCACCTCCACACACTCGGGTAACTCTGCTCAACACTGGCTGAAGCGCGTCTGTTAATGTGAATAACACTGTTGTTCGGGTGAGATCACCTCCACACACTCGGGTAACTCTGCTCAACACTGGCTGAAGTGTGTCTGTTAATGTGAATAACACTGTTGTTCGGGTGAGATCACCTCCACACACTCGGGTAACTCTGCTCAACACTGGCTGAAGCGCGTCTGTTAATGTGAATAACACTGTTGTTCGGGTGAGATCACCTCCACACACTCGGGTAACTCTGCTCAACACTGGCTGAAGCGCGTCTGTGGTTAATGTGAATAACACTGTTGTTCGGGTGAGATCACCTCCACACACTCGGGTAACTCTGCTCAACACTGGCTGAAGCGCGTCTGTTAATGTGAATAACACTGTTGTTCGGGTGAGATCACCTCCACACACTCGGGTAACTCTGCTCAACACTGGCTGAAGCGTCTGTTAATGTGAATAACACTGTTGTTCGGGTGAGATCACCTCCACACACTCGGGTAACTCTGCTCAACACTGGCTGAAGTGTGTCTGTTAACGTGAATAACACTGTTGTTCAGGTGAGATCACCTCCACACACTCGGGTAACTCTGCTCAACACTGGCTGAAGTGTGTCTGTTAATGTGAATAACACTGTTGTTCGGGTGAGATCACCTCCACACACTCGGGTAACTCTGCTCAACACTGGCTGAAGCGTGTCTGTTAATGTGAATAACACTGTTGTTCGGGTGAGATCACCTCCACACACTCGGGTAACTCTGCTCAACACTGGCTGAAGCGCGTCTGTTAATGTGAATAACACTGTTGTTCGGGTGAGATCACCTCCACACACTCGGGTAACTCTGCTCAACACTGGCTGAAGCGCGTCTGTTAATGTGAATAACACTGTTGTTCGGGTGAGATCACCTCCACACACTCGGGTAACTCTGCTCAACACTGGCTGAAGTGTGTCTGTTAATGTGAATAACACTGTTGTTCGGGTGAGATCACCTCCACACACTCGGGTAACTCTGCTCAACACTGGCTGAAGCGCGTCTGTTAATGTGAATAACACTGTTGTTCGGGTGAGATCACCTCCACACACTCGGGTAACTCTGCTCAACACTGGCTGAAGCGCCTGTGGTTAATGTGAATAACACTGTTGTTCGGGTGAGATCACCTCCACACACTCGGGTAACTCTGCTCAACACTGGCTGAAGCGCGTCTGTTAATGTGAATAACACTGTTGTTCGGGTGAGATCACCTCCACACACTCGGGTAACTCTGCTCAACACTGGCTGAAGCGCGTCTGTTAATGTGAATAACACTGTTGTTCGGGTGAGATCACCTCCACACACTCGGGTAACTCTGCTCAACACTGGCTGAAGTGTGTCTGTTAATGTGAATAACACTGTTGTTCAGGTGAGATCACCTCCACACACTCGGGTAACTCTGCTCAACACTGGCTGAAGCGCGTCTGTTAATGTGAATAACACTGTTGTTCGGGTGAGATCACCTCCACACACTCGGGTAACTCTGCTCAACACTGGCTGAAGCGCGTCTGTGGTTAATGTGAATAACACTGTTGTTCGGGTGAGATCACCTCCACACACTCGGGTAACTCTGCTCAACACTGGCTGAAGTGTGTCTGTTAATGTGAATAACACTGTTGTTCGGGTGAGATCACCTCCACACACTCGGGTAACTCTGCTCAACACTGACTGAAGTGTGTCTGTTAACGTGAATAACACTGTTGTTCGGGTGAGATCACCTCCACACACTCGGGTAACTCTGCTCAACACTGGCTGAAGCGCGTCTGTTAATGTGAATAACACTGTTGTTCGGGTGAGATCACCTCCACACACTCGGGTAACTCTGCTCAACACTGACTGAAGTGTGTCTGTTAATGTGAATAACACTGTTGTTCGGGTGAGATCACCTCCACACACTCGGGTAACTCTGCTCAACACTGGCTGAAGCGCGTCTGTTAACGTGAATAACACTGTTGTTCGGGTGAGATCACCTCCACACACTCGGGTAACTCTGCTCAACACTGGCTGAAGCGCGTCTGTTAATGTGAATAACACTGTTGTTCGGGTGAGATCACCTCCACACACTCGGGTAACTCTGCTCAACACTGGCTGAAGCGTCTGTTAATGTGAATAACACTGTTGTTCGGTGAGATCACCTCCACACACTCGGGTAACTCTGCTCAACACTGGCTGAAGTGTCTGTTAATGTGAATAACACTGTTGTTCGGGTGAGATCACCTCCACACACTCGGGTAACTCTGCTCAACACTGGCTGAAGCGTGTCTGTTAATGTGAATAACACTGTTGTTCGGGTGAGATCACCTCCACACACTCGGGTAACTCTGCTCAACACTGGCTGAAGCGTCTGTTAATGTGAATAACACTGTTGTTCGGGTGAGATCACCTCCACACACTCGGGTAACTCTGCTCAACACTGGCTGAAGCGCGTCTGTTAATGTGAATAACACTGTTGTTCGGGTGAGATCACCTCCACACACTCGGGTAACTCTGCTCAACACTGGCTGAAGCGCGTCTGTTAATGTGAATAACACTGTTGTTCGGGTGAGATCACCTCCACACACTCGGGTAACTCTGCTCAACACTGGCTGAAGTGTGTCTGTTAACGTGAATAACACTGTTGTTCAGGGATGCTGCTGCTGTACGTGGTGATCCCGACCATCCCGCTGCTGCTGCTGATCCTGGTGGCTTCAGGAAGCTGCTGCTGTCAGAGAATCTCCAAAACCACGTACGACCTCCTCTCACTCTTTATCTTTCTTATGGCAGGCTGTAGAAATGTTTGAATCATTAAAAATGAAGAGTAATAGAAGGAAACTGCCCAAGCTTTCCCACGGATACATCTCAAATACAAATATATCCCAGATTTTTACAGTTTTTCTCTCTGGCTTTGTCACATTTGAAAAGAATTGTCCATTTCTCTAAAGTTTAGAGCCTCCAGCATATTTGGGTCAAGATAATATTTTGTTTTGTTTGGACATTGGTTTAAGCTGTAGATCCAAAGATAGTCTTTTAGGTCTTTTTTTTTAATTAAAACAACTTATTCAAATGATGTTTTATGTTTTTCAAATGTAACGGTTCTTTGTCTGGTCTCTGCAGTAAACCTCGATCTAAAACTGCTGCCGACCAATCAACTCTGTGGATCTCACCTTCACCAAAAGAACACGTCTGAAAAGCCTTCCTTCTTTCCTCTGTCCTCGTCTCCTTCTGTCCAGAGCTCTGAGACGGCTGCAGCTGCACACCAGGGGGCGCTATAGGAGAGAATATCCATCTAAAACCTGTTCAAATCCAACTAAACCTGTTCAAATCCATCAAAAACCTGTTCAAATCCAACTAAAGCTGTTCAAATCCATTAAAATTGTTCAAATCCATCTAAAACCTGTTCAAATCCATCTAAAACCTGTTCAAATCCACCTTAAACCTGTTCAAGTCCAGTTGCTGCAGTTTGAGAGATGGTTGAAGTTTTCTTGGAGCTTGTGCTGTTCTAATCATTCTTCCATGAGTCATGTGATCAATGGCACTGTGTTGTATAAAATCTGTGAATAAAATGTCAGATCTATATTTCAGTTTCTCTGTAAAACCACTGGGTCTGTTTAGAATAAATGTTACAAAAGTTACCAGCTATACTGTCAATGTGGAAACAGGTTATGCCGAAGAGAACGAATGGATTGATTGGTTGGTTTAAACTGTTGAACTAAACTGTTGTGCATGATCTGGGGCTAGGCTTTAGCTACAACTCAAGCTGAACTCAACCATGAAACCTGTTCTGATTCTACCAATGAGAATTCTAGCTGCCACGCAGGAGGCCCGGTTCTATTCGGCCAATGCACCAAATGTTATAAGAATTTCCGTTCAGATTAATGAGACGATGGAGGCCGTGTACAACTGCAAAGTGAATGGTCAGGTTTAATTCTTTCAAGAATGAAGCAAAAGCACAAACATGTCACAATGGAACAGGCTGTGGTTTGCTTAAAGTAAATACATGAGGTTTTATATCCAGCAGGTCACACAGTGTTTAGGAGGCGTATGTTCCACATGACCTGATCCCAGAGCCAGGTGGCTATGTCTATGTTTGGATTGTACCTGAAGCGTTCCTGCCACAGTGGGCTCCAGAACAGAACACACAGGTGGAAAAGTCAGAGAATGAACTGAAAGGCCAAAAAGTGAAGATGATTATGAAAAGAGCAGTGTTTGTCTAAATATAATGTTTATTATTGAACTGTAGGTCTTTATAGATCAACAGAATAGACTTTAATAAGGATATACGGCTGTAGCCCCGCCCCCATTTTTATCCATTATTTCCCTCAGATTTAATGATGACCTTTTATAGAAGTCTGTCACTGCTTTGGTTGAGCTCTCTTTGTCCTCCTGAAGACTGAAGACATCCGAGCTCAGAGATGATCAGAGGAGCAGAGTTTCTGCCTCCTTCATTTGAACAGGGACTGAAGTACGGCAGGAGTTTCCCCCTGAAGCTGCAGCCACTGAAGGAGTAGATGAGATCAGCTGTATCTGCGTCAGAAAAGGAGACCAGACCCCCGTCGTAGTCCACAAACACCCCCACCTTCTGAGGTGCACACTTCAGGGACAGACGGACAGGACGATCAGTGAAAGCTGTGTACTGATCTGAGTTTCTCAGAATAATCCTCCATAACGCGTTCTGAGGACTCGGAGCGAGTGGTCCCTTTCTGTTGGTGGACTCTTGGGCCACTCCTAAAGTCCACCCAGTCTTCCCTTTGACCTGAACCTCAAAGTAAAACCTGCCTGAAGAGAAACTCTGTTTTCCTAAAACAATAGGACAATAAGTAAACCTCTGAGGCGTGTCTGGGAGATCCTTCCACACATCACTGTCATGAACCTGTTTCAGATCTTCAGACAGAACGAGCTGAGGATGAGCTGTGTCTGGATCTAGAGTCACGTCCACAGAATACTGTTGAACTCTCCATACGTTAGCCTTTGCTGCCAGGTTGTTCAACTGTTGAGTGAGCTTGTTGTGGAGCTCAGACAGAGCTGTGGCTGCAGTTCCCTCCAGTTCTTCAGAGCTGGAGCAGGTTTCAATGAAGTGGAGCTTTGTAGAAAGTAGAGCTGGTCTTCAGAGCGCGAGAGCTGCTCCACTTCAGTGCTTCTCTTCTTCAGCTCAGAGATCTCCTGCTCCAGATCTTGGACCAGGTCTTGGGCCTGTTTCTGGGTCTGTCTCTGCTTTTCTTGGAGCCTCTCTATGAACTGGTCCTGACTCATCTGAACAGACTGCATCAGATCCGTGAAGGCCTGGAGCCCTTTCTCACGGAGCTCCACCGAGCGCCGGATCTCCTGGATCTTCAGTCGTCTTTGTTCCACCATCTGCCGTATCTCCGCCTGAGTCTGCTGCAGAGAGGACTTCCTTTGGTCACTTTCCTCTTGCAGAGGAACAGCGTCATGGCCCTTGTGCTGTGAATAGGTGCACATGGTACAGACACAGGTGTGGTCGGTGCGACAGAAGAGCTCCAGAGGTTTGTCGTGTTTGGGACACATCCTGTCTTCCAGGTTTTCCACAGGCTCCATCAGCTGGTGTCTTTTCAGGCCTGAAACTGTCAGATGAGGCTCCAGGTGAGCCTCACAGAACGAGGCCAGACAAACCAGGCAGGACTTGAGTGCCTTCAGTTTGGGTTCAGTGCAGACATCACAGGAGACTTGTCCAGATTTGGACACGTGTTGCTCTGAGATACTTTCTGTTTCTTGTTTAAACTGAGAGACCATCTCTGAGATAAAGGTGTTAATGAACAGCTCAGGTCTTATGTTAAAAGTCCTTTTACACAGAGGACACCTGCAGGGGGCGCTCTGGGCCCAGTGCTGAGTGAGGCAGGTTTTGCAGAAGTTGTGTCCACATGGAGTGGAGACTGGCTCAGTAAACAGCTGCAGACAGATGCAGCACAAGAACTGGTCCTCGTTCAACAGACGGCGTGCAGCAGCCATCTCTGGAAACGACAGAGACAGAGTTAAAACGACTTCCAACACTGAGTTCTGAGACATGTGGAGGTATTCGACTGAGTCAGTGTCATGTTCAGATTCTCCTGTAACAGAACAAATACAGCTCTGGATTAAACACATTTGTGTTGAGTCCAGCTCTGGTCCTGCCCCTTCTGTCACCTCACCTGTAATCTCTTCATTTTTATCCTTCAGGGCCACCGTATTCAACTAACATGGCTCAGCTGAAAGTCAGCTGTCACTTTTTCTCTGTTGCTTTGGCTCATTTTCTGAAACTAAAACAGTTCAGTGCTTCAAAACTCTGTGAAAACCAAAACCTTTATTGCAAGTTTCAAAGAGTTTTTCACAAACAAAATGTAAACACGTTGATTGTTTGAGTCAAACATTTTGGTGAAAATTATCTGAGTGTATTTGGACACAGACGAGACACTGAGCTCAGATTCAGACGTCAGAGAAATATTCAAAGTGTCCACATCTCATTGTTCTATACGTTTGCCTCCAGGGGGCGCCCTTTTTCTGCTGAAGCTCAAATCTTATTCTTCTTTGTTCTGCTTTTCCTTTCATCTCTTCCTTTCGAGGGTCCATCTAGCCCTATCCCCAGCCTACCTTCATGTCTCCTTCACCACATCCTACTGCTCCACTCTAACATACCTCACCACTGTCCTACCGCTCTCACGCATGTCCTGCTCCACTCTCACGTACCTCACCGCTGTCCTACCTCACCGCTGTCCTACCTCACTGCTGTCCTACCGTTCTCACGCATGTCCTGCTCCACTCTCACGTACCTCACCGCTGTCCTACCTCACTGCTGTCCTACCGTACTCACGCATGTCCTGCTCCACTCTCACGTACCTCACCGCTGTCCTACCTCACTGCTGTCCTACCGTTCTCACGCATGTCCTGCTCCACTCTCACGTACCTCACCGCTGTCCTACCTCACTGCTGTCCTACCGCTCTCACGCATGTCCTGCTCCACTCTCACGTACCTCACCGCTGTCCTACCTCACTGCTGTCCTACCGCTCTCACGCATGTCCTGCTCCACTCTCACGTATCTCACTGCTGTCCTACCTCACCACTGTCCTACCGCTCTCACGCATGTCCTGCTCAACTCTCACGTACCTCACCGCTGTCCTACCTCACTGCTGTCCTACCGTTCTCACGCATGTCCTGCTCCACTCTCACGTATCTCACTGCTGTCCTACCTCACCACTGTCCTACCGCTCTCACGCATGTCCTGCTCAACTCTCACGTACCTCACCACTGTCCTACCGCTCTCACGCATGTCCTGCTCAACTCTCACGTACCTCACCGCTGTCCTACCGTTCTCACACATGTCCTGCTCCACTCTCACGTACCTCACCGCTGTCCTACCTCACTGCTGTCCTACCGCTCTCACGCATGTCCTGCTCCACTCTCACGTACCTCACCGCTGTCCTACCTCACTGCTGTCCTACCGTTCTCACGCATGTCCTGCTCCACTCTCACGTACCTCACCGCTGTCCTACCAAACGTTTTTTAAAAACATTGAGGATTGAATGGACTTTTACAGAATTGGAAAGAATTATTCTCTTTCACAAAATGACATTTGTCTAATACAAAGAGAAACACTAAACTGTGAAGATCTGAGCCAAAGTAAAGATGTGTTTTCAGACAAACACTGATCAACAGATTTGATAAATCCAGCTGCTTTCTGTCACGTTTCAGCTCTGCTCTTATTTCCACACAACTTCAATAAAGTCAGAGCTCTGTGTGTCTTATAATCCAAGAAAAAAATATTTTCCAGAGTTTGTCCCTGGATCATAGGTCAGAGGTCAAACACTGACACTGACCTCACTATAAGTCTTCAGAGTTCTCTTTAAGGAAGAGACAAGGCCTTAAAAACAGCACTGAGCTCTTTGTGTCTGCAGAGCTAAAGCAGCAGAAGTCAAAGGACAAAGTGTAACACTTAAATAAAATTTTAAATTATCTCCAAATGATTAGACTCTTTTTGTGAATAAAGAATAAAGCAATTCTTTTAGTCTGAATGATTGATCTAATGTTGTATTGGGTCTAAATGTGTCTCTCTCGTCTGATCCAAAACTAAAGCAAATAGAAAAACTGAAAAAACAAAGGAAAGAATAAAATATTTCCCACAGCTGCTGCTCAGAAACTAAATCTAATCCTTTCATGAGTTTATTTAAACTCAGACCAATTAGTTTCAAGTTTAACTCAGGTGTCAAAAGGTATTTGATTCTGAAAGGCTGCAGGAAGAAGAAGTAGTCTGACTGTGTCTGAATCTAAAGCTGGAAGAGAAAGTGAAAGTGTAAAGAGTGTAAAAGAGTGTTGAGTTCTTTAATAAAGAGGGTTGCTTTTCTTCAGAAACGTGAGTCCTGACAGCCTCTGGAGCTTCTAAAGTGAGCAGAGAAGCAGAGGAAGGTCAGAGCAGTACTCACCGGTGCCGGTCCAATCCTGATCAAGTGCCGCTGAGCAAACGCACAGACTGGGCTGTGTCTGGCTTTGAGGCTCCTCCTCTTCTGCATTTCCTGAAACACAAAGCACATATTTTCTGTTGTTTCTTTGAGACTCACCACAAACTCAGCTTTTAAAAAGAATACAACAATAAAACTTTTTATTTAAAAGCAGCTTTCAGCAGAAGTTAAGAAGTGCTTTACACAGGCAACAGACTAATGGAGGAGAAGGAGATTAAAACAGCTTAATAATCTAAACATCTACAAAGAGCTTTCATATTTCTTATGTCCTCAATAAATGAAGACAACTTTTGTAAAAGACAATCAGAGTCAGGGTCAGAGGGCTTTGGTGTTTGGCTTTTATTGGAGTCCAAACACATCCAAAAATAAAAGACCAAATCAAAGAAGCACATATAACAAAACAGAGCCTAAACTGAATAACTCCAAGAAATAAAACAAGAAACAAAAAGGCCTAGTCTAACTGAACTAAAGAAGGTCTTTACACAAAACACACAAGGGTGGCACCAACCAATAATCCTAGTGGGACTAAACAGTGCTGTATAGGGTACCCACTCACCTGCCCACCTGCCCACCTGCCCACCTGCCCACCTGCCCACCTGCCCACCTGCCCACCAACAACAGGGCATTTACACAAACAGAAAAACATTCAGACAATGTGAGCGCGAGAGCAGCTCATGGTGCCTCCTTTTTAAATCTTGAGCCAGGCACTGATTGGCTGCTGCAGGTGGTGAGTTATCCAATCAGGGTGGGGCTAACAGGTTCCAGCCACAGCACCTGAGAGCAGACAGGGGAGGAGGAAAGACAGGAGGGAGGCAGAGACAAATCCCCCTTGCATGTGACAATATGACTCCACTTTTCTTTCCTTTGGGGAAAGGCATTGTGGGTAAACGGGCGCCCTATGTGGTAGGCTTCTGACTGTGTTCAAGTCCTTGGATCAGGGCCTCACTGTGACCTGTGTTCTTGTCACCGGGACAGACACGAGTGGCTTTAACGGGACTGTGGGACACACAAGGTTACACTAGAACCAATGGAATCAGTAAAAACAACAAGGACGCCCCCATGTGGACAAACAGAGACTCACTTCTGCCATATTCTTATTTATTATTCATAAAAAACACTTTGAATTTAAGTTAGAATTTCACAAAAAATGAGTTAATGAGAAAAATGTAACTAAAAGGTAATTATTCAAATGTTAAGAGCCCATGCCAAGGTGCTCTCTGTGTTTTACTCTGTTTACTCTTACTACCGTTTCTCACACCTGTGAGCAGGGCCAGTGACAGGACGTCCTGTAGCATCACTCTGAACCTGACAAACAGAGATCAGGGACAGGTGCAGTGCAAAGCAGAAGTCTGGAGGTTTTGTGGAAGTAAGACCATTAGACCATTGCCTGCTGACCGGAAACATGTGTCCTTAAAGGATCCTGGTTTATTTGTTCACATACAATGTGATGAGAACATCGTGAGAAGAACCTCACACCTTAGGAACCAAACAGCAGTTCCATCAGGTTTATTTGAGATTTACATCGACGACAGGGGGGTCCTTCAGGTGTTCTTAATGAATATAAGGCTAAAATTAAATTAGAATTGAATTTATGCAAATGTGGATTAAATTAATTAGAGTATAACCAACAAAGGTTTATGAATTGCACGAGAAATGCTGTAACTGTGAATTAAACCTGGTCCAAGGACTGGACAGAACAATAGCACTGAGCTGCTTTGAGCTGAAAAGGTGAGATCTACAGGATTTCTTCCAAAGTAACTCAGGTCTAGTTAACAGCACGACTAAAGAAGAGCTTCACACTCTGCAGAGGAACTGGCAGAGGATTCTGGAATAGAGGAATTGATTTTGACCTGGTTTTAAAAAATTATTACAAAAATATTTGGAAAAGTGACTGTGATTTTAAATCTGTATGAGATGTACTTGTGGCACTTCCAGGTCTTATAACTTTAGTTTGTGTTGATTTCCATGTATCCGGAGCTTGTTGCTGAGATTGATGGATTGTCTTTGATTTTAAACATATAACATTATAATTATTTGTTGTTTTTATTGGACATGTCTTTAATTTAATCATTTGAATTGATTACATACATTTGATGCTTGATGTTTGTGTTTTGTCGCCGCCTTGGCAGAGGGGTGGGCAGGAGCGTATTTCCTCTTAAACCTGACCATTTATTTGAAATTGTACCGTTTCTTAATCGTCTTTCTAAACTAAATCTGAAATAAAAACTTATAACGCTTATAACACCAGGTCACAGGCAGTTCTGGTGTCATCCAGCAGGAGGAGCTGTGGGTCTTCTGTGAGTCTGGACCAGGGTTGGCTGCTGCCCTTGAGCAAGGCACTAATCAGAACTCTTTACTCATTACATATCAGGTCTAAACCAGTTCTAAACCAGGACTAAACCAGGTCTAAACCAGATCTAAACCAGGTCTAAACCAGGTCTAAACCAGGACTAAACTAGCTCTAACCCAGGACTAAACCAGGACTAAACCAGTTCTAAACCAGGACTAGACCAGGTCTAAACCAGTTCTAACCCAGGACTAAACCGGGACTAAACCAGGTCTAAACCAGGACTAAACCAGGACTAAACCAGGTCTAAACCAGGACTAAACCAGGTCTAAACCAGGACTAAACCAGGACGAAAACAGGACTAAACCAGTCTAAACCAGTTCTAAACCAAGTCTAAACCAGTTCTAAACCAGGACTATACCAGGTCTAAACCAGGACTAAACCAGGTCTAAATCAGGACTAAAGCAGGTTTAAAGCAGGTCTAAAGCAGGTCTAAACCAGGTCCAAACCAGATCTAAACCAAGTCTAAACCAGGTCTAAACCAGATCTAAACCAGGACTAAACCAGGTCTAAACCAGGTCTAAACCAGGTCTAAACCAGGTCTAAACCAGGTCTAAACCAGGACTAAACCAGGTCTAAACCAGGTCTTATCCAGGACTAAAGAAGGACTAAACCAGGACTAAACCAGGTCTAAACCAGGTCTAAACCAGGTCTAAACCAGATCTAAACCAGGACTAAACCAGGTCTAAACCAGATCTAAACCAGGACTAAACCAGGACTAAACCAGGTCTAAACCAGGTCTTATCCAGGACTAAAGAAGGACTTAAAAAGACTCGAAGCAGGTTTAAGAGTGGGACACACTTTATTGAGTTCTTTATGTTTCTTGATGGAAGGGCGGCCTCTAGTGGACACAGGTGGAAGTACAGTCGACACAAACAGGATTAAACACAATAATCCGACAAAAACAACTCACTTCAATCATTTATGAATAAGATGAGTTTGTTTAGAGCTGAGTCCTGTTTGGAACCATGTGACTGTTAGTGAAGATCCCGTACTAAACCAGGACTAAACCAGGACTAAACCAGGTCCACGTTTATCCACTTGAACCCTCCAAATGTGGAAATAAGCAGGTTAAATAAAAACACACTCATTTCTCCAGAAACAGACTCTGTCGGAGAAATAAGTAAAAGAAAGACAATAAAGGATTGTGTTGTTAATATTTGAACAAATCTGATCAAACATTAGACCAGATCCAGACCAGGACCAGACTACAGCTCCCTGGAGGCCCTCAGCTCTGACACAAACGTCTGGAGTTCAGATCGTTTCCTGCGACGCCCAGAACTTGTGTTGAGTCACAAAATAAAACTCTGGTCTGTTTCTGTGATGCTGTCGTGTGAACAGAACGTCTCCTGCTGCCCTTTTATTTCCAACAAAAGAAAAAGAGGTCAGGGACAGGAAGTGTTTTTAGAACCACACCCACAACCTTTCACAATAAGAGCGTTAATGTCCAACCCCCATCATTTACATTTATTCATTTAGACGCTTTTCTCCAAAGACTTACACTGGTCTACAGTAATGACCAGAGTTACAGCCACTGGAGGTGGGTTAAGTGTCTTGCCCAAGGGCACAACGACAGTATGAACTGTGGGGAGAGTGGGAATCAAACCGCCTACCTCCTGGTTGAAGAACAACTGCTCTACCCACTGAGCTACTGCTGCATTAGGACCAACCTAGGACTAAACCAGGACTAAACCAAGATTAAACCAGGACTAAACCAGGACCAAACCAGGTCTAAACCAGGACTAAACCAGGTCTAAACCAGGACTAAACCAGGACTAAACCAGGACTAAACCAGGACTAAACCAGGACTAAACCAGGTCTATACCAGGACCAAACCAGGTCTAAACCAGGACTAAACCAGGTCTAAACCAGGACTAAACCAGGTCTAAACCAGGTCTAAACCAGGTATAAACCAGGTCTAAACCAGGACCAAACCAGGACCAAACCAGGACCAAACCAGGTCTAAACCAGGACCAAACCAGGACCAAACCAGGTCTAAACCAGGACCAAACCAGGTCTAAACCAGGACTAAACCAGGTCTAAACCAGGACTAAACCAAGACTAAACCAGGACTAAACCAGGACCAAACCAGGACCAAACCAGGACTAAACCAAGACTAAACCAGGACTAAACCAGGTCTAAACCAGGACTAAACCAGGACTAAACCAGGACTAAACCAGGACCAAACCAGGACCAAACCAGGTCTAAACCAGGACTAAACCAGGACTAAACCAGGTCTAAACCAGGTCTAAACCAGGTCTAAACCAGGTCTAAACCAGACCTAAACCAGGACTAAACCAGGTCTAAACTAGGTCTAAACCAGGACTAAACCAGGACTAAACCAGGACTAAACCAGGACTAAACCAGGACCAAACCAGGACTAAACCAGGTCTAAACCAGGTCTAAGACGTATTAAGTCAGTTTGGGGATTTTGGAGACTGGGTTGATTAAAAACGATTTATAAATAAACTAAAACAGGAACGTAACCATTTTTTTGTTTCTGTCCAGATTTGATAAAGTCTTGGTTTTAGAGACACGTCTTCACCTTAAAAAGTCCAGATTCTTTTACTTTAACCTTTTCTTTAACTAGTTTAAATGTTTTATTCGTCCAATGAGCAGTCAGTCAGTGAGTCACATGACCAGGGAGTCGACCAATGGGAGCATGGCTTGGAATGGAATGGAGCAGGCACAGTTTGGGACTATTGCTTCTGAAAACAGCCCTTCAGCTCCAACTGAGACCTGAACGAGTCGAGGACGCCAGGAAAGAAACTATTAAAGAGGTAAAGAAGGAAGGAAACAAGACGAGGAAGAAGGAAACTAAGAAGGAAGTAAAAAAAAAGTGAGGAAGGAATGTCCCAGATTTAAGGGGACGCACTGGAATAACTCCAGTCTTCTGCAGACACTGATGAAATAAAGCTCATTAAACAGTTCTTTAAAATGTTTAGAACTTTAATAAGACAGAACCCCCAGTGGACACTCACGTTATTGCAGCACAAACAGGACGTATTCACGTGTCGTTTTATAATCACCTCGTGTGAAAGCATAACGCAGACGTAAACCGCCGAGGCTTCTTTGGTTTGTGCACAAGTCATTCTGGTAACTTTTTCAGATCCAGCTCTTTAACCAGCCACAAGGAAACGCCTTTTCCCTTTTCTCTTTTGTAATTGTTCGTAAAGGTCCGAACTCCTCAAAAACACACCAACTCAAGCAAACCAAACAAACTCTATTTTCCTTCCTTCCTTCCTTCCTTCCTTGCTTCCTTTCTTTCTTTCCTTCCTTCCTTCCTTGCTTCTTTCCTTCCTTCCTTCTTTCCTTGCTTCCTTCTTTCCTTGCTTCTTTCCTTCCTTCCTTTCTTCCTTCCTTCTTTCCTTCCTTCCTTCCTTGCTTCCTTCCTTCTTTCCTTGCTTCCTTTCTTCTTTCCTTGCTTCCTTTCTTTCCTTCCTTCCTTCCTTGCTTCCTTCCTTCTTTCCTTGCTTCCTTTCTTCTTTCCTTGCTTCCTTTCCTTCCTTCTTTCCTTCCATCCTTCCTTCCTTCCTTGCTTCCTTCCTTCTTTCCTTGCTTCCTTTCTTCTTTCCTTGCTTCCTTTCTTTCTTTCCTTCCTTCCTTCCTTCCTTGCTTCCTTCCTTCTTTCCTTGCTTCCTTTCTTCTTTCCTTGCTTCCTTTCTTTCTTTCTTTCTTTCTTTCTTTCTTTCTTTTTCTTCCTTCCTTCTTCCTTTCTTTCCTTCCTTCTTTCCTTGCTTCCTTCTTTCTTTCCTTCCTTCCTTCCTTCCTTCCTTGCTTCCTTGCTTCATTCCTTCCTTCCTTCCTTCTTTCCTTTCTTCCTTCCTTCTTTCCTTTCTTTCTTCCTTCCTTCTTTCCTTCCTTCCTTCCTTCCTTCCTTGCTTCCTTCCTTCTTTCCTTGCTTCCTATCTTCTTTCCTTGCTTCCTTTCTTTCTTTCTTTCTTTCTTTCCTTTCTTTCTTCCTTCCTTCTTTCCTTCCATCCTTCCTTCCTTCCTTGCTTCCTTCCTTCTTTCCTTGCTTCCTTTCTTCTTTCCTTGCTTCCTTTCTTTCTTTCCTTCCTTCCTTCCTTCCTTGCTTCCTTCCTTCTTTCCTTGCTTCCTTTCTTCTTTCCTTGCTTCCTTTCTTTCTTTCTTTCTTTCTTTCTTTCTTTTTCTTCCTTCCTTCTTCCTTTCTTTCCTTCCTTCTTTCCTTGCTTCCTTCTTTCTTTCCTTCCTTCCTTCCTTCTTTCCTTGCTTCCTTGCTTCCTTCCTTCCTTGCTTCCTTCCTTCCTCGCCTCTCGCTCTGATAAACAGCCCTTCAGTGCGTCCTGAAAGAGTCTAAGGGTCACTACAGGTTCTACTCCACAGACAGAGTCTAGTAAAGAACGAGCCAGAAACATCTTTTTCTTTAAAGGCTTCGTTTGATTTCTAATAAAAAGCGTCTTATAGATTGTTGGAGTGCCGGCGCAGGAGGCCGAGAGAGAGGGTTCGACGGGCTTTAAACCGAGGGACGATGCAGCACTTCTTTAACTCCGGTTTACTTTGTGGATTCTTTTTCCTTCGACTGTCCACGTCAGAGCCAGAACACGTCTCTCTCTAGAGTTTCTGAGCTACACGTCTTAGTGTCGCTAGTTCTACTTTGAAGAAATGTATTAATAAACAATACAATAAAAAAGTGGCTGAATGAAACAGTGATTTGATCCAAAGAGTTTTGGCACAAAACCAGGCCTAAACCAGGTCTAAACCAGGTCTAAACCAGGTCTAAACCAGGACTAAACCAGGACTAAACCAGGTCTAAACCAGGTCTAAACCAGGCCTAAACCAGGCCTAAACCAGGTCTAAACCAGGTCTAAACCAGGTCTAAACCAGGACTAAACCAGGACTAAACCAGGTCTAAACCAGGTCTAAACCAGGTCTAAACCAGGACTAAACCAGGACTAAACCAGGACTAAACCAGGTCTAAACCAGGTCTAAACCAGGACTAAACCAGGTCTAAACCAGGTCTAAACCAGGTCTAAACCAGGTCTAAACCAGGACTAAACCAGGACTAAACCAGGACTAAACCAGGACTAAACCAGGTCTAAACCAGGTCTAAACCAGGACTAAACCAAGTCTAAACCAGGACTAAACCAAGTCTAAACCAGGACTAATCCAAGTCTAAACCAGGTCTAAACCAGGACTAAACCAGGACTAAACCAGGTCTAAACCAGGTCTAAACCAGGTCTAAACCAGGTCTAAACCAGGACTAAACCAGGACTAAACCAGGTCTAAACCAGGACTAAACCAGGACTAAACCAGGACTAAACCAAGTCTAAACCAGGACTAAACCAAGTCTAAACCAGGACTAAACCAAGTCTAAACCAGGTCTAAACCAGGTCTAAACCAGGTCTAAACCAGGTCTAAACCAGGACTAAACCAGGTCTAAACCAGGTCTAAACCAGGCCTAAACCAGGTCTAAACCAGGTCTAAACCAGGTCTAAACCAGGTCTAAACCAGGACTAAACCAGGTCTAAACCAGGTCTAAACCAGGACTAAACCAAGTCTAAACCAGGACTAAACCAAGTCTAAACCAGGTCTAAACCAGGACTAAACCAGGACTAAACCAGGTCTAAACCAGGACTAAACCAGGTCTAAACCAGGACTAAACCAGGACTAAACCAGGACTAAACCAGGTCTAAACCAGGTCTAAACCAGGACTAAACCAGGTCTAAACCAGGTCTAAACCAAGTCTAAACCAGGACTAAACCAAGTCTAAACCAGGACTAAACCAAGTCTAAACCAGGTCTAAACCAGGACTAAACCAGGACTAAACCAGGTCTAAACCAGGACTAAACCAGGACTAAACCAGGACTAAACCAAGTCTAAACCAGGTCTAAACCAGGACTAAACCAAGTCTAAACCAGGACTAAACCAGGTCTAAACCAGGTCTAAACCAGGTCTAAACCAGGACTAAACCAAGTCTAAACCAGGTCTAAACCAGGACTAAACCAAGTCTAAACCAGGACTAAACCAAGTCTAAACCAGGTCTAAACCAGGACTAAACCAGGACTAAACCAGGTCTAAACCAGGACTAAACCAGGACTAAACCAGGACTAAACCAAGTCTAAACCAGGTCTAAACCAGGACTAAACCAAGTCTAAACCAGGACTAAACCAAGTCTAAACCAGGTCTAAACCAGGACTAAACCAAGTCTAAACCAGGACTAAACCAGGACTAAACCAGGACTAAACCAGGACTAAACCAGGTCTAAACCAGGACTAAACCAGGTCTAAACCAGGTCTAAACCAGGACTAAACCAAGTCTAAACCAGGACTAAACCAAGTCTAAACCAGGACTAAACCAAGTCTAAACCAGGTCTAAACCAGGTCTAAACCAGGTCTAAACCAGGACTAAACCAAGTCTAAACCAGGTCTAAACCAGGACTAAACCAAGTCTAAACCAGGACTAAACCAAGTCTAAACCAGGTCTAAACCAGGAATAAACCAGGACTAAACCAGGTCTAAACCAGGACTAAACCAGGTCTAAACCAGGACTAAACCAGGACTAAACCAGGACTAAACCAGGTCTAAACCAGGTCTAAACCAGGACTAAACCAGGTCTAAACCAGGTCTAAACCAGGACTAAACCAAGTCTAAACCAGGACTAAACCAAGTCTAAACCAGGACTAAACCAAGTCTAAACCAGGTCTAAACCAGGACTAAACCAGGACTAAACCAGGTCTAAACCAGGACTAAACCAGGACTAAACCAGGACTAAACCAAGTCTAAACCAGGTCTAAACCAGGACTAAACCAAGTCTAAACCAGGACTAAACCAAGTCTAAACCAGGTCTAAACCAGGACTAAACCAAGTCTAAACCAGGACTAAACCAGGACTAAACCAGGACTAAACCAGGACTAAACCAGGTCTAAACCAGGTCTAAACCAGGACTAAACCAGGTCTAAACCAGGTCTAAACCAGGACTAAACCAAGTCTAAACCAGGACTAAACCAAGTCTAAACCAGGACTAAACCAAGTCTAAACCAGGTCTAAACCAGGTCTAAACCAGGTCTAAACCAGGACTAAACCAAGTCTAAACCAGGTCTAAACCAGGACTAAACCAAGTCTAAACCAGGACTAAACCAAGTCTAAACCAGGTCTAAACCAGGAATAAACCAGGACTAAACCAGGTCTAAACCAGGACTAAACCAGGTCTAAACCAGGACTAAACCAGGACTAAACCAGGACTAAACCAGGTCTAAACCAGGTCTAAACCAGGACTAAACCAGGTCTAAACCAGGTCTAAACCAGGACTAAACCAAGTCTAAACCAGGACTAAACCAAGTCTAAACCAGGTCTAAACCAGGACTAAACCAGGAGTAAACCAGGAGTAAACCAGGTCTAAACCAAGTCTAAACCAGGACTAAACCAAGTCTAAACCAGGTCTAAACCAGGTCTAAACCAGGACTAAACCAAGTCTAAACCAGGTCTAAACCAGGACTAAACCAAGTCTAAACCAGGACTAAACCAAGTCTAAACCAGGTCTAAACCAGGACTAAACCAAGTCTAAACCAGGACTAAACCAGGACTAAACCAGGACTAAACCAGGACTAAACCAGGACTAAACCAGGACTAAACCAGGACTAAACCAGGACTAAAGCAGGACTAAAGCAGGACTAAACCAGGTCTAAACCAGGACTAAACCAGGACTAAAGCAGGACCAAACCAGGACTAAACCAGGACTACACCAGGACTAAACCAGGACTAAACCAGGACTAAACCAGGACTAAACCAGGACTAAAGATAATACAGAAAAATTGTCAGAAAATTGCGAAAGTTTTGGACAAAAGACTCAGAGTTGTTCTTGAGTTGTTCATATTTTAATGGATCTTTAGTAAAACTAGTAAAACTAGTAAAACTCGTGGTTACTGTGAATATTATGAATATGAGTTTTTCTGAGTACACTTCATATTAATAACAGTCGTCCTTTTTGAATCCCTCTGTTCCTTCTGTTTTAACGTCCCTTTAAGAAACACACCTCAGCCATAACATTACGACCACCTCAGGACTGGGCCTGAACACGCTCCAGACTAACATTCAAAAAGAAAAAAAGAAATGTAGAACTAGTGTTTGTTTTCAGCAGCTGTTTCGGCTTCGTCTTCAGAACATGACCATAGCATTTTTTTCTCTTGACCTTAAAGCTAATAAAGTCAAAAGGAGATGTTTTTTTACTAAACACAGCAGAGGAAATGTTGCTTAAGTAAGATTTGTGTTTAATTTTGTTGTTTGCTACTGCCATAAAAATGTATTTAAATTTATAGGATCATTTTATTTTGGGACTGAGACATAAACCAGGTCCAGCTCCGAAGCACACTTCAGAGTTTTTAGCGTCTGGGGACATTGTTTGAGCCACAGAAACACTTTTTGCTTTTTGTGATTGTGTTTAATTGTGTATAATTTAAATGAAAGTCTCTTCTCCGCCTCTGCTCTTCCTCTGAACAGTGTTTTTGTCTCATTAATAAACTCTGGAGATTATAAGAAACACATTTAGTTTCAGAGTTTTTATAATGTCCAGCTCCATCCAGCTTGTGATCTTAGACGGTTTTCATCTGGACTTCTTTAAAGAGGCCTCTTGTTTCCGTCAGGTTTGCAATAAAAGCGGTCTCAGAATATTTAATAAACCATCAAACGTTATTTATTTAAAAAAAACTCACTTTTCACCTGTGCATTTGTCTTTTTACAAACTTCATGAATAAATAAATAAAATCAATAAATTATTCAAGTATTTCCTTTTTTGAACCCGTCATAATGTTATGGCTGATCAACAACAACACGTCTGTTTTCCCTTCAGTCTTTCTCCTTTTCATAAACTTTATTACATTAATATTTACGAACATTACACTGGCTTCTACAAAAACTAAATGTGAGTTCTCTTTGGACTTTTGGACAAATCACCCGTTGGCTTTAAATGAACAATGAAAAGAACAAAAAGAGACAAAGGTTGATGAGGATGTGTCCACGCTCAGAGCAGAGCCAGCGATCGAAAGCATCAGTGTTCTCTTTAACTCTGCGCACGATCGAGAGCGTCAGTGTTCTCTTTTACTCTGCGCACGATCGAGAGCGTCAGTGTTCTCTTTTACTCTGCGCATGATCGAGAGCATCAATGTTCTTTTTTACTCTGCGCACGATCGAGAGCATCAGTGTTCTTTTTTACTCTGCGCACGATTGAGAGCATCAGTGTTCTTTTTTACTCTGCGCACGATCGAGAGCGTCAGTGTTCTCTTTTACTCTGCGCACGATCGGGAGGGTCAGTGTTCTCTTTTACTCTGCGCACGATCGAGAGCATCAGTGTTCTTTTTTACTCTGCGCACGATTGAGAGGGTCAGTGTTATCTTTTACTCTGCGCACGATCAAGAGCATCAGTGTTCTTTTTTACTCTGCGCATGAACGAGAGTTTCAGTGTTATCTTTTACTCTGCGCACGATCAAGAGCGTCAGTGTTCTCTTTTACTCTGCGCATGATCAAGAGCACCAGTGTTCTCTTTTACCAGGTTTAAACCAGGTCTAAACCAGGACTAAACCAGGTCTAAACCGGGTCTGAACAGGACTAAACCAGGTCTTCGCAGGACTAAGTGCAGACCTCCTGTGGCTCTGTTGAAGACTCTTGGATAAAGTGACAAACACATGATGTAAAACTAAAAAAGGTGCAATAAAACCCTCTCTCTCGTCTCTTCTCACTTTATTCGACCTAAACTAAAAAATATAAAAAATAGTAATAATTGTACTGCTAATAAAAGACTCGACAAAGTTATATGTTTTACTACGAAAACAGATTTTTTTTGTTATGATTTGTTGTTTTTTTTTTTTTTTACTGCAGTTTTGTTTTTTGTCCTACGTCTCGAGTCTCAAATAAAACACACCGTCGTTTAAAACCTGTCTCCAACAAATGTCTCCAACAAATGTCTCCAACAAATGTCTCCAACAAATGTCTCCAACAAATGTCTCCAACAAATGTCTCAAAGCATCAGATACGTGGAATATTAACGATTCTGAAGAGAAAAAAATGATCTAAACCTGGACTAACCCAGGTCTAAACCAGGACTAAAACTGGTCTAAACCTGGACTAACCCAGGTCTAAACCAGGACTAAAACTGGTCTAAACCAAGACTAAACCAAGACTAAACCAGAACTAAACCAAGACTAAACCAGGACTAAACCAGGGCTAAACCAGGGCTAAACCAGGTCTAAACCAGGGCTAAAGCAGGACTAAACCAGGGCTAAACCAGGTCTAAACCAGGACTAAACCAGGTCTAAACCAGGTCTAAACCATGACTAAACCAGGACTAAACCAGGACTAAATCAGGACTAAACCAGGACTGAACCAGGTCTAAACCAGGACTAAATCAGGACTAAACCATGACTAAACCAGGACTAAACCAGGACTAAACCAGGTCTAAACCAGGTCTAAACCAGGACTAAACCAGGACTAAACCAGGACTAAACCAGGTCTAAATCAGGACTAAACCAGGACTAAACCAGGTCTAAACCAGGTCTAAACCAGGACTAAACCAGGTCTAAACCAGGTCTAAACCAGGACTAAACCAGGTCTAAACCATGACTAAACCAGGACTAAACCAGGACTAAACCAGGTCTAAATCAGGACTAAACCAGGACTAAACCAGGTCTAAACCAGGTCTAAACCAGGACTAAACCATGACTAAACCAGGACTAAACCAGGACTAAACCAGGACTAAAGCACAGAGCTGGGGGTCTCTAATTCCTAAATCAGATTCATTTATGGGAAGTTTTTTCAGTAAATATTTATATTTTAGTATCTTACGTTTCTGAAACTATCCAAGAGCAGCTCTTTCTAAAGTCACAGGATCTTGTTTTTAAAATGATTATTAGTATTAGCCGCTGCAGTGCGTGAATACAGAAGTCTCTGAAACGCTGAGATTCCACGTATCAACGCTTTGGAGAAACAAACTCAACGGTTTTTGAGACTGAGTTGTCTTTTACAGCAAGACTGAGATTATTGATCAGCTTTAGGGAAGGCACGAACCCCCCGAGACTAGAAAGGATAATGAATAAACCAGGGATATATTTGCAGTCGAGGTCTAAAAGTCTTTAAAAGTCTTTAAAAGAATCCAAGGCTTCCATTTTCCAGGTTTAGTGCCTTTAAATCCAACCACAACAACGAAAAAAACATCCCGAACGATGCGTTTTCTTCAGTTTGTGTTTCACTTTTTGAGCCTCCCTTTTGGGAACATCCGGAGTCTTTGGGGTAAGTCTGGGTATGCTCCTCCAAAAAAACTAAATCTGAGTTAAAGGTAGTAAATATTCCTGTTTGTCCTTAACTATGACATCTTAGCTCGGCCGCGCTACATTCAGTAAACGACAGAACGAACAGGCCGTGCCCAAAACGAGGTAATCCTCACTTGTTGAATTTTTTGCTTTTCGGTTTTGTCAGAACCCAATCGCCAGAAATATTTGAGTTATTTAACCTTCCACAAACCCTCAAAGAAGCAGAATCATGTTTTTCCAACACAAAAAAACATTCTACATTCACATTTGTAAAAAAGGTGGAACACAAATGAGTGTCGGGGCTAGTTTTTAATATCCTTTAATTTAAATCAAATTAAACACATCCTTCTCCAAGTTTAAAGCTTTTGGTCTTTGAAAGTTCTATTAAATGAAATGAAACTTATTGCTTGTATGTTCTTTCTTTCTACAAATAAACAATACAAATAAAGTTATTTACGCTCTCTAGGCCTTTAGTTTGTGCAACCTTTTTTTTTAAATGTTAGATTATTGCTTTTATTCATTATACTTTACTAAAAGACTAAAGAAGAGGTTTTTTTGTGGTATTTTTTTTATGTGCATTAATAAATGAAATGTCAGGCACTAATGAATCTCGTTTAGCTCGTTGTGCTAATAACTTTATATGTTAATGGCAGCCAGTAATATTTCTGGTAGAACATGTTAGAAAAAGGATTTGATGGGAATGCTGTTCATTTATTGATATTTATTGCTGCAGAAATTCCTTTAAATTTACGGTAAGTTTGACAGTAGTTTGGTAAAAACTGTAAAAGCGTAGAAAGCAGGGAGCGCCTCTGGAACTGGAGTAAAGGCAGTAATAAGGCATAGATAAATGTGGAATATGGCTGTGATCCTTGGTGTGCTTCCCAAAAATATAAAAACTGATTATTGCTCTTTTGGGTTATTGGTTCTTATAAAGCATAGTTTTTGCATCGGACATTTATTTGCAGTCATTATTTGTTAAGATGCCAACACTCATAGATATAATATAACCCTAACGTTTACGGAGCTAAAAGATTCTGTTTTCAAAAAGCTAAGTTGTGCCTTGTATTAAATAGGATTTATTGAATTAAAATAGGGCCGTCTCAAATCCTTTACAGACATAAATTAGCCTGAGGCTAAACAGACAAGTTGTGTTTGAAGGCACCAGATTACTGAGAAATGAAACTACCTTTATTTTCTTTTGTAGATTGTCCCACTCAACTGCAGAGGCCTTTTAAAGAAGAAAATATCAAGTGCTGTGTAGGTAATGTCTGTCGTTTAATTTTGAATTTAAATAAGCTCTACAAATGGCATATCGTGGACTTTCTAGAGAAAAATAAAATATCCAAGGCAATGTTTTGTCGAGTGTGCTTTTAAAACAGTGAACTTCTGACATCTTTTAACAACTTAATTCCTTGCTTCTAAATATTAATGAACACACCCCTGATCTGTGTAAATGTAGATATATGCACTTTGGCCTTTAAATATTCCACATATTCAAGGTTTGTGGAAAGAAAACTCGTCTTCTTTGGCGATTGGGTTGCTTTGTGACTAAGGTACTGTTTCCTGAATCTGTTCCATGTTTTCTGCCGCGTCAGCCACGACCACGACAGAAGCAGCGACAGTAGAAGAAGAAGAATCAGCGGCTGCTTCAGTTTGTGCCGTTTCACTTTCTGACGGGTTGAACATATCCGACGTGGCCCGTGTGACGCTGTCGTACGACGGCGGTGAAGAAATGGCAGAGAAGATTGTTTCCGATCGTTCCATTCCCAATAAACCCACTGCGTAGTTTTCCCGCATCATCTCCGCGATTAGCCCTTCTTTTTCCGGCGCGTCGTCTCCGAACAGTCCCAAGTTCCCGTTGGTTTCTTCCCCGTCTTCTCCGATGTGCCGGTGCGGCGTCGCAATTTGCCGGTACAAATACGATGCCGCCTTGACTTGCCGTCGCACCAAATGTCTCCGGTAACATCTCTGGATGACTGTCGCAGAGACCTCTTCCTGTTTGCGGCGTAACGTGGTCGTTATTGGCTCGTAGGAGATCTTTGAAGGGTTGGCCATCATGAATTTCTCTTCCATTTGTTGCTTCAAAGCGTCCATTTCACCCGATTCACCTAAAACCCGCTTTGTAAACGCGAAAAGAATGTCCAAACAGTGGATTTTATCACCGCTCACCATCGGCAGATCCATAGAGATTAGCTTGATTCTGTTTGGCTTTCCGATTCGTAGCGGCTCCGATAAGGAATCAGCAAAATCCGAAAGCTTGGAGTATTCGATAAACTGAGTTGCCTCGGGGTCAAACTTCTCCCAAACTTCGTAAAACATCTCAAAGTCGTCCTCGCTCAAAGGTTCGGTGCTCTCCTCGGTCGCAACGCTGAAATTCTCCAGGATAATGGCGATGTACATGTTCACGACGATGAGGAAAGAGATGATGATGTAAGTGACAAAAAACGTAATTCCAACAGAAGGGTTTCCGCAGTTTCCTCGCGCCGTCGTCCCCGTGTGAGGGATGTTGGGGTTGCACTCCTGCGGGGAATTGTTCAGGATCGGAGTGAGCAGACCATCCCATCCGGCCGACGTCGTGATCTGGAAAAGGCAGAGCATGCTGTTCCCGAATGTCTCAAAGTTGAACATGTCGTCGATCCCAGCCTGGCGCTTGACGTAGGCGAAGTTGGCCATGCCGAAGATGGCGTAGATGAACATGACAAGGAAGAGGAGCAGGCCGATGTTGAAGAGCGCAGGAAGTGACATCATCAGAGCGAAGAGCAGCGTCCGGATGCCTTTAGCGCCGCGGATAAGACGCAGGATCCGACCGATACGAGCCAAACGGATAACCCGGAACAACGTTGGGGAAACAAAGTACTTCTCGATGATGTCCGCCAAAACGATTCCTGAAAGACAAGCGAGAAACCCAGTAAGTCCTGGTTTGGATCTTAAGTAACTTTAACTTTATTGTTCATTGTCTACAAAAAAGTTAAAGTTATTTGATCATCACAGTCAAACACAGCAGTTCAATAAATACAACAATCCTATTACATTTATAAATGCAATGTGCATTTGGCACAAAAGAGCCTTTCTACTCTTTCTTATTAACCCTTATTAACTAACCCTAACCCAAAACTCATCAAACATAAGGTGCTCAGCGACACCTGTGCACAGTCCGATAAGAACACCCAGTTGCTTCTGGCCTTGTCCAATTATCTGCCAATTCCAATTCTATTTAGGTTGTTCTTGCTAACCCCTGTCAGAGAAACAAACCAGACGGCGCTATTAAAACCAAGAATACTTTCAATCAGGCTGACTCTGCCCAGATATCTGTGCTCACTCCAAAACCCAGAGCATGTCGTTCTTAAAGATCTCACGTTCATCGTGCTTCAGTCTCAGTTTAGGCTGCTTTAGTTTTTACTTATGTCTGGTTTAGAGTTCATCCTGATTTATTTGATTCTGTTCTGATTTTAGACCCATTTTGGGTTTTACTTTTTAGTCTTGTTTTAGTCTTGGATTTAGTTTTTGTTTTTTCTTGTTTCAGTTCTGTATTAGTCCTGTTTTCAAGGGGATTAGATTTAGTTCAGAACTGATTTTAGATTTGTTTTTTTCTTAAAACCTGCCTTCCTTTCTTTCTTTCTTTCTCTCTCTCTCCCTCCCTCCCTCCCTCCTTCCTTCCTTCCTTCCTTCCTTCCTTCCTTCCTTCCTTCCCTCCTTCCTTCCCTCCTTCCTTCCTTCCTTCCCTCCTTCCTTCCCTCCTTCCTTCCTTCCTTCCTTCCTTCCTTCCTTCCTTCCTTCCTTCCTTCCTTCCTTCCTTCCTTCCTTCATATAACTGAGTTGATCTATGTCAGGAGCAGGTCATAATTCTGTCACAGATGATTTACTGCGTTTGACTCCATTTCCCATAATGCAACAGCTCCATTACTGCTCTCACTAGACACGGACTGATGCTGTTTGAGGAAATAAGGTTATACCAATAAAAATATTGCCACAGAATATAAATTGCTTTAGTTGATTAACGTAGTGTGAGATTGAAAGGGGAGGGTTTGGGGTTTGGAGGGGGTCAGGGGAGGTCTGGGGAGGGTTTGGGGTTTGGAGGGGGTCAGGGGAGGTCTGGGGAGGTTAGGGGAGGTGGATGTGGGGTGAAGGTAAGAGCAGTGATCAGTGCTGGGCCCTGAGACTGATGCTGAGTAAATCAGAGCAATGACAGGGCTGCTCTGAGGGGGATGGTCCAGGACAGCTTCAAATCCAACTAAAACCTGTTCAAATCCAACTAAAACCTGTTCGAATACATCTAAAACCTGTTTAAATCCATCTAAAACCTGTTTAAATCCATCTAAAACCTGTTCAAATCCAACTAAAACCTGTTCAAATCCATGTGAAACCTGTTCAAATCCATCTAAAACCTGTTCAAATCCAACTAAAACCTGTTCAAATCCAACTAAAACCTGTTCAAATCCATCTAAAACCTGTTCAAATCCAACTAAAACCTGTTCAAATCCATGTGAAACCTGTTCAAATCCATCTAAAACCTGTTCAAATCCATCTAAAACCTGTTTAAATCCATGTAAAACCAGTTTAAATCCATTTCAGAGCCTGACTCAGTCCTGTTCAATGCAGAGGAGACAGAGAATGTGGTGGTTAAAGACCTCACTCTGTCTCAACCCAGAAATACCTCTGACCACTCACCGACGATGGAAAGGATGACCACCACGAAGTCGAAGATGTTCCAGCCGATGGTGAAGAAGTAGCATCGCAGAGCCACGATCTTCAGCGTGCACTCGGCGGTGAAGACGATGATGAAGCCCAGGTTGATGTAGTAAAGGACCCGCTCCATCTGCGCCGGCTGCTCGTCCGTCTCCACCATCATCGTGATCATGTTCAGCAGGATCAGCACCATGATGACGATATCAAAGGCCTGCTTCCCCACCACATCAAAGCACAGGGCCGAGACCGGGTTCTGCAGACGTCAGGGGAACGGGTCAGAACCGGGTCAGAACCGGGTCTAAACCGGGTATATACTGGGTCTACACCGGGTCTACACCGGGTCTAAACCGGGTCTATACTGGGTCTACACCGGGTCTAAACCGGGTCTAAACCGGGTCTATACTGGGTCTACACCGGGTCTACACCGGGTCTAAACCGGGTCTAAACCGGGTATATACTGGGTCTACACCAGGACTAAACCAGGAGTAAACCGGGACTAAACCAGGTCTAAACCAGGACTAAACCAGGAGTAAACCGGGTCTAAACCAGGACTAAACCAGGACTAAACCGGGTCTAATCTGGGTCTACACCAGGACTAAACCAGGACTAAACCAGGACTAAACCATGACTAAACATGGACTGAACCAGGTCTAAATAAGGACTAAACCAGGTCTAGTCTTACCGTGGGTCTGGGGATGGGTTTCTGTGGTTTCTTGGAACCTAGTTTTTTCATGGCGTTGTAGTATTTCTTCTGTTCCTCCGTCATAAAGATATCCTGTCCTCCTAAGTACAGACCAGAGAGAGACCTTATTAGACAGGACTGGACCTAGACCTGACCTGGACCTGACCTGGACCTGGAGCAGGACCAAGACCTGGTTTAAATCAGGTATAAATCAGGTCTAGACCAGGTCTGAACCAGGTCTAAACCAGGCCTAAACCAGGTCTAAACCAGGTCTAAAACAGGACTAAACCAGGTCTAAACCAGGCCTAAACCAGGTCTAAACCAGGTCTAAACCAGGTCTAAGTAAACACTTATCTTCCGTTTCTGTTGGTTAAAGTTGTCGATGATGACTCCGATGAAGAGGTTTAAAGTAAAAAAGGAGCCGAAGATGATGAAGATGACGAAGTACAGATACATGTAGAGGTTGACCTCTTTGATGGGCTGCTCCTCCACCTGCAGAACCACACAACACCTTTAGCACACCTTTACCTGTCCTACCCCTCCACCTCATTAACCCTCTGACCCGTCCTACCCCTCCACCTCGTTATCCCTCTGACCCGTCCTACCCCTCCACCTCGTTAACCCTGTAACCCCTCCTACTCCTCCACCTCGTTAACCCTGTAACCCGTCCTACTCCTCCACCTCGTTAACCCTGTAACCCGTCCTACCCCTCCACTTCATTAACCCTCTGACCCGTCCTACCCCTCCACCTCGTTAACCCTCTGACCCGTCCTACCCCTCCACCTCGTTAACCCTCTGACCCGTCCTACTCCTCCACCTCGTTAACCCTGTAACCCGTCCTACCCCTCCACCTCGTTAATCCTCTGACCCGTCCTACCCCTCCACCTCGTTAACCCTCTGACCCGTCCTACCCCTCCACCTCGTTAACCCTCTGACCCGTCCTACTCCTCCACCTCGTTAACCCTGTAACCCGTCCTACCCCTCCACCTCGTTAATCCTCTGACCCGTCCTACCCCTCCACCTCGTTAACCCTGTAACCCGTCCTACCCCTCCACCTCGTTAACCATCTGACCCGTCCTACCCCTCCACCTCGTTAACCCTCTGACCCGTCCTACCCCTCCACCTCGTTAACCATCTGACCCGTCCTACCCCTCCACCTCGTTAACCCTCTGACCCGTCCTACCCCTCCACCTCGTTAACCATCTGACCCGTCCTACCCCTCCACCTCGTTAACCATCTGACCCGTCCTACCCCTCCACCTCGTTAACCATCTGACCCGTCCTACCCCTCCACCTCGTTATCCCTCTGACCCGTCCTACCCCTCCACCTCGTTAACCATCTGACCCGTCCTACCCCTCCACCTCGTTAACCATCTGACCCGTCCTACCCCTCCACCTCGTTAACCATCTGACCCGTCCTACCCCTCCACCTCGTTAACCCTCTGACCCGTCCTACCCCTCCACCTCGTTAACCCTCTGACCCGTCCTACCCCTCCACCTCGTTAACCATCTGACCCGTCCTACCCCTCCACCTCGTTAACCCTCTGACCCGTCCTACCCCTCCACCTCGTTAACCCTCTGACCCGTCCTACCCCTCCACCTCGTTAACCCTGTAACCCGTCCTACCCCTCCACCTCGTTAACCCTCTGACCCGTCCTACCCCTCCACCTCGTTTACCCTCTGACCCGTCCTACCCCTCCACCTCGTTAACCCTCTGACCCGTCCTACCCTCCACCTCGTTAACCCTCTGACCGTCCTACCCTCCACCTCGTTAACCCTCTGACCCGTCCTACCCTCCACCTCGTTAACCATCTGACCCGTCCTACCCTCCACCTCATTAACCCTCTGACCCGTCCTACCCCTCCACCTCGTTATCCCTCTGACCCTCTGACCCGTCCTACCCTCCACCTCGTTAACCATCTGACCCGTCCTACCCTCCACCTCGTTAACCCTCTGACCCGTCCTACCCCTCCACCTCGTTAACCCTCTGACCCGTCCTACCCCTCCACCTCGTTAACCCTCTGACCCGTCCTACCCCTCCACCTCGTTAACCCTCTGACCCGTCCTACCCCTCCACCTCGTTAACCCTCTGACCCGTCCTACCCCTCCACCTCGTTAACCCTCTGACCCGTCCTACCCCTCCACCTCGTTAACCCTCTGACCCGTCCTACCCCTCCACCTCGTTAACCCTCTGACCCGTCCTACCCCTCCACCTCGTTAACCCTGTAACCCGTCCTACCCCTCCACCTCGTTAACCCTGTAACCCGTCCTACTCCTCCACCTCGTTAACCCTCTGACCCGTCCTACCCCTCCACCTCGTTAACCCTCTGACCCGTCCTACCCCTCCACCTCGTTAACCCTCTGACCCGTCCTACCCTCCACCTCGTTAACCATCTGACCCGTCCTACCCTCCACCTCGTTAACCCTCTGACCCGTCCTACCCTCCACCTCGTTAACCCTCTGACCCGTCCTACCCTCCACCTCGTTAACCCTCTGACCCGTCCTACCCCTCCACCTCGTTAACCCTCTGACCCGTCCTACCCCTCCACCTCGTTAACCCTCTGACCCGTCCTACCCCTCCACCTCGTTAACCCTGTAACCCGTCCTACCCCTCCACCTCGTTAACCCTGTAACCCGTCCTACTCCTCCACCTCGTTAACCCTCTGACCCGTCCTACCCCTCCACCTCGTTAACCCTCTGACCCGTCCCTCCACCTCGTTAACCCTCTAACCCGTCCTACCCCTCCACCTCGTTAACCCTCTAACCCGTCCTACCCCTCCACCTCGTTAACCCTCTGACCCCTCCACCTCGTTAACCCTCTGACCCGTCACTCACGGCTCTGGAGTCCACAGCAGCGTACATAATCTCCATCCAGCCTTTGAACGTGGCCTGAAACACAAACAAGACCCTGAAGAGGTTAACCCTGAGGCAGAGCGAGTCTGTGACACGTTGATCAAATGAACAGAAGAAATCTGACCTAAGTTAAGGCCTCGTGGTTCACCTGCTGGAGAGCAAGACACATACTTGATTTCTTTTATTTTACTATTTGCTGTTGCTGCAGTTCAGTTTTTACTTATACACTTCCATGGTTTTAGGTGAAGAGAAAGTTCAAATATCTAAAATGATTTAAATATTTAAAGCTCTACAAAACCAGAGGACAAAATAAGCCCGGGTCTTTAAAGTCATCAACAACAAAGGGCTTTGACGTCTAAAGATATTAAAAGCTCTGTTTCCAAACACACCTCTGCTGCGTCCACACTTTTAAACATCTGACCTTTAGGTTTATGTGTAGACAAGAAGGAGACAGAAAAGTGTGTTCATAAAGAAACTCAGCAGACAGGGCTTTAGCTGACGATTGTTCAGATTATACTGATGTCTAACTGTCATCTGAACCGGTTTTAGTTAGATTTGAACAGTTTTAGTTGGATTTGAACAGGTTTAAGTTGGATTTGAACAAGTTTTGGTTGGACTTAAACAGTATTAGATGGATTTGAACAGGTTTGAGTGGGACTTTTAGATGATAATTGTTCAGATGTTACTGATGTTAAGTAACTATACTTGTAGATATAGAATAAATAGTTTGTTCTCATTGTCATGTTTCAGTGGAAACAGTGATGATGCCATTTAAGCCATTATTCGTCGTCTGTAAGTCTCTGCAGTCGCTGCTCGTTCTGTAAAGTGCAGCAGGATAAATGTTGATTGACGTAAAACGAGAAGTGCCTGAACTTTTCCTTTTGGCTGCGGCTGCTGTTGGACTAATGCTCCACATGTTCTTACATCCACCCACTCAGCTCTAAAAATACAGGCCTCTCAGACGGTGATTGATCGACTCGAAGGCCTCCAGCCGAGAGCGAAGGAGGCGACGCCACTGGCACCAAAAAGAGTCAGACCTTTGTTCAGGCGGAAGTATATATATATATATAAATAAAACACTGGGTTATTATGAAGAATTAATATCCACTCATTTAATAGAACCATCTCCATTAGGATTTAAATATCTTTTAGATGGACTTAAACAGATTTTAGATGGACTTGAACAGGTTTTGGATGGACTTGAACAGATTTTGGATGGACTTGAACAGGTTTTGGATGGACTTGAACAGGTTTTGGATGGACTTGAACAGATTTTAGATGGACTTGAACAGGTTTAAGATGGACTTGAACAGGTTTTAGATGGACTTGAACAGGTTTAAGATGGACTTGAACAGGTTTTAGATGGACTTGAATAGGTTTTCGATGGACTTGAACAGGTTTTCGATGGACTTGAACAGATTTTAGATGGACTTGAACAAGTTTTAAAATGTTTTAAACATGTTTTGTTGGATTTTATTATTTATTTCTGTGGGATCAAAAAGAGGTTTAAAGAAGGAACCGTAGGTTTGACGAAGACCATCTTCTTCAAACGTAGGTTTGAAGAAGATGGTTCATCTTCGTCCAAAAGTTCAACTGAGAAGAGTTTATATCCTCCAGTGGGAGGGGCTTAACTTCAGACTACTGTGATTGGACAAGAGCTGGTCTCAAAGTAGAATGTACAGTGTGAGGCTGATAGTGCTGCTGATGGTCCACAGGGCCATAACCACCAGCCTCACACTGGCCAGTCAACTTTTAACTACACTGAGACACTGACACTGAAGCACTCACACTGAATCACTCACACTGAGACACTCACACTAAAATACTCACACTGAGACACTCACACTAAGACACTCACACTAAAACACTTACACTGAAGCACTCACACTGAGACACTCACACTGAGACACTCACCCTGTAGCCCTCACACTGGGACACTCAAAGTGAGACACTTACACTGAATCACTCACACTGAGACACTCACACTAAAATACTCACACTGAGACACTCACACTGAGACACTCACACTGAAACACTCACATTGAGACACCCACACTGAGACACTCACACTGAAGCACTCACATTGAGACACCCACACTGAGACACTCACACTGAAGCACTCACATTGAGACACCCACACTGAGACACTCACACTGAAGCACTCACACTAAAACACTTACATTGAGACACTCACACTGAAACACTCACACTAAAACACTTACACTGAGACACTAACAGTGAGACACTTACATTGAGACACCCACACTGAGACACTCACACTGAAGCACTCACACTAAAACACTTACATTGAGACACTCACCCTGAAACACTCACACTAAAACACTTACACTGAGACACTAACAGTGAGACACTCACACTGAAGCACTCACATTGAGACACCCACACTGAGACACTCACACTGAAGCACTCACACTGAAACACTCACATTGAGACACTCACACTGAGACACTCCCACTGAAGCACTCACACTGAAACACTCACATTGAGACACTCACACTGAAACGCTCACACTAAAACACTTACATTGAGACACTCACACTGAGACACTCACACTGAAACACTCACACTGAAGCACTCACATTGAGACACCCACACTGAGACACTCACACTGAAGCACTCACACTGAAACACTCACATTGAGACACTCACACTGAGACACTCCCACTGAAGCACTCACACTGAAACACTCACATTGAGACACTCACACTGAAACACTCACATTGAGACACTCACACTGAAGCACTCACATTATAACTCACACTGGTCTAAACCTGAACGAGGATAAAACATCTTAACCTACATCAGGTTCCTTCTTTAAACCTTTTCTTGAGAATGCCCTCCACAGACGTCCTTCTACAGGATCTCACCACTTGCAGCAGGGCCAGGTATCCCGCTCCCACGTTGTCAAAGTTGACCTTGACCTTGGTCCAGTAGAACATGGAGGTGTCGTTCAGAGCCAGACACTCGCTCTTGTTGTTAATGAAGCCGGCGTCGTAGATGTGTCCCGTGCGGTTCACGCAGCGGCCGTACTTCCCGGCGAAAAGGTTCACACCCATAATGCTGAAGATGAGCCAGAAGATGAGACAGACCAGCAACACGTTCATGATGGAGGGGATGGCCCCGATCAGAGCGTTCACCACCACCTGCAGAAGAAGAACACCGCTTTAACCACAAAACACAGGAGGTACAGCCAGTTTCTACGTTCACGAGAGAAGTGGCTCTGAGTGAGCAGGTCCTGAAGACTCTACCTTAACCCAGTGCCAAGTCCAAAGTTTGACAGGCAGGACTGAAAAAACTCTTCCAGTTTAAGTAGACCCTAAGACCTGTGCTATAAACGTTTAATAAATGTTTTTTAACTGTATTCACCTGAAGGCTTTATTTTTTTAATGAGGTGTATAATAAAATTTGGATAATGTAAAGTAAAAACCTTGTAATTCCTGTATTAATTGTCTACATTGCTGTTGTTTCTCTCTGTCATGTTAACATTCTTTAATCTTGAAGTACTTTCATAAAAGTGAAGGGTTTTGCCTTGTGGACCATTTTGACCAACAAATCAAACCTACAGTGTCGTCCAGATTTGTTTATGCGGAACATTCAGGGACAGTCACATGTGCTGATGCTCTAATACCTCATGCTTTTTAAATTCATCATCATCATGCTTTGGTTTACGTCTCAGCTTGTTCGAATGTGAGAATGTTTTGATCAGTCCGTTTAGATTCTCAGTAAAGTCTGACACAAACCAGTGAAAAAGTGAATAAAACAGAGCCACTTCTCAAAGCAGTGTGAACGTAGTGACTGTTTCTTCTTTAGTACAGAGCTATAGCTTCATATGCAACTCTTCAGCAAAGCAAAGGAAAGCAAAGGCAAGCAACACAGCGCATCTGTTCAGCCACTCAGAGCCCAGCATGCAGATACTGCCTTAATACTGCTCAAGGTCTGAGTTTAATACTGAGGGTAAATAAAGAACTTGAGTCGAACACACACCGGGCAGAACACTGAAAGAGTTTAGGGGATTAAAATGACCGGAGGTTAGTAATCAATGTAATATATATGCATCCATAGACAGTAGAAATAATAATCAAGGCATCAGTTGTGAGGGTTGGCTCTCATTTAACACAATAGAGAACATCATCAGACCAGGTTTGAGTTGGATTTGAACAGGTTTTAGTAAGATTTGGTCGTCTATAGCTAAATATTTAATACTGACGTGAACCTTACCCTCATTCCTTCGAACCTGGACAGAGCTCTGAGCGGACGCAGAGCTCGCAGCGTTCGCAGGGATTTGATGGCAGCAAAGTCCGAGTAACCAAGAGTATTTGCCACCAATGAGACCAATGAGACCTGAGGACAGAGGAGGCGAGGATAGGAAGAAAGATAGGAAGAATTGAAAGAAGGAAGGAAGGATCAAAGGAGGAGAAAAGAAAAACAAAGCGAGAGTTAGGATCTAATCTAATGAGAAAGCCTGAAAGATTGAGAACTGTTGATGGGAAATTTTGTTAGTGATCAGATGATTCTCCTGTTGGAGACAAGGAAACAAGGAGATGAGGAAGCTAGGAGACAGGGAGATGTGAGAAAGATTACTCCTTCAAACCAGACATCTGTGACGAATAATGAGAAACATAATCCAAAAGCTAAAACATTTCAAGGGTCTATGTTTGTGCCCCTTGAGCATCTTTAAATAAACAAAAATAAAATTTGTTCAGAATTGTAGATGAATCTCTTTCAGAAAATGTAACCATCAAAGATGTGTGACTTTCAGAAATTGAGTTCTGGACTTTAGCGTGACAAGATATTCAAGTGTCCTATTCATTTCCTGGAGGAAGTACCGCACACAGACGAATTCAGTTAAAGAAGGAAGTGGGAGCATCCCCTAAGACAAAAGAAGTTTTCGATGTTTTTAAAAAAAATGGTGTGACAGTGTCTTGTCATAAAAAAATGTAAACCAAAGGTGCAAAGATGGGCAAAATGTAACACCAAAATTTTTAGTTTGCAAAATTGTATATAAAAAAAATCCTTTAAAAAAACAAATAAATAAGAAGTGTTTATTCTTCTCTGGAGTCTGGTTTCACTGCTGGAGGAGGTAAATACTGTTAAATCCTGGTAAATCTGTAGAAAGAGTTGTTTTTTTTTAAAGTGAAGCATCTATGGAAGCAGCTAAGCCCCGCCCCAAAGGCAGCGCTGGCGTCTGATTGGTTGCTCCTGCCCGGGACCTTACCCTGATCCCAGCGAAGCGCGAGGCGGCTCTAAGCGGACGCAGAGCCCTGAGAGTCCTGAGAACCCGGACCGCCGTGATCTGGTCCACGAGACCCAAGACCTGGACCAAGCGCCCGAGGACTGAGAACTGAGGGAAAGACCGGGTTAAACCAGGACTAAACCAGGTCTAAACCAGGACGTCACAGAAAAGAAAAATAACCTGCACCTGCTGTGTTTTTAATGAGGGTCTCCTGAAAGGCCCTGACTTTGACATCATCCACTTTTTATCTGTGGAACATTAAACTGGTCCTACTTTAGCTTTAGGGTCACTTCTTAACCTCACACTGAAAAGGTCTTTGGCTACTTTGTTTTTAAATGAGAATGCACAGATACGGCTTTCATTGATTTCTAAAGTCAAAACACATTTTAAAAGTTCACATTTCCACTTCAGATCAAAATAAAGACTGCAGCAGACACCAGGGGGCGCTGTGTTTTTGTTTAATCCAAGGTTCAGAGTCAGACATAAGTTTAAACAAAGACACAAAGAGACAACAGCTTTGGGGAAAACACTGGCCTAACCTCTAACCTCTGTGTGCACGAGGAGTGTTCACGAGGAGTGTGCACGAGGCCTTTCACTCACACATGCACACTAACGTGAACAATAAAGACAAACAAACTGTAACTGCAGCTTTTACAGCGGGCCAAAACTAGGACTAAACCAGAACTAAACCAGGACTAAACCGGGGCTAAACCGGGTGTAAACTAGGACTAAACCGGGGCTAAACCAGGTGTAAACTAGGACTAAACCAGAACTAAACCAGGTGTAAACTAGGACTAAACCAGGTGTAAACTAGGACTAAACCAGAACTAAACCAGGACTAAACCGGGGCTAAACCAGGTGTAAACTAGGACTAAACCGGGGCTAAACCAGGTGTAAACTAGGACTAAACCAGAACTAAACCAGGTGTAAACCGGGGCTAAACCAGGTGTAAACTAGGACTAAACCGGGGCTAAACCAGGTGTAAACTAGGACTAAACCAGAACTAAACCAGGACTAAACCGGGGCTAAACCAGGTGTAAACTAGGACTAAACCGGGGCTAAACCAGGTGTAAACTAGGACTAAACCAGAACTAAACCAGGTGTAAACTAGGACTAAACCAGGTGTAAACTAGGACTAAACCAGAACTAAACCAGGACTAAACCAGAACTAAACCAGGTGTAAACTAGGACTAAACCGGGGCTAAAGCAGGTGTAAACTAGGACTAAACCAGGTGTAAACTAGGACTAAACCAGGTGTAAACTAGGACTAAACCGGGGCTAAAGCAGGACTAAACCAGAACTAAACCAGGTGTAAACTAGGACTAAACCGGGGCTAAACCAGGTGTAAACTAGGACTAAACCAGGTGTAAACTAGGACTAAACCGGGGCTAAAGCAGGTGTAAACTAGTACTAAACCGGGGCTAAACCAGGTGTAAACTAGGACTAAACCAGGTCTAAACCAGGTGTAAACTAGGACTAAACCAGGTGTAAACTAGGACTAAACCGGGGCTAAAGCAGGTGTAAACTAGTACTAAACCGGGGCTAAACCAGGTGTAAACTAGGACTAAACCGGGGCTAAACCAGGTGTAAACTAGGACTAAACCAGGTCTAAACCAGGTGTAAACTAGGACTAAACCAGGTCTAAACCAGGTGTAAACTAGGACTAAACCGGGGCTAAACCAGGACTAAACTAGGACTAAACCAGGTCTAAACCAGGACTAAACCAGGACTAAACAGGGACTAAACCAGGACTAAAGTGGGACTTACGTCGACGATGAGGAAGTCCAGCCAGCACCAGTAGTTGGTGAAGTACTTCTTGAAACCATAGGCGAGCCACTTCAGGATCATCTCGAGGATGAAGACGTAGGTGAAGATCTTGTCGGAATATTCCAACACCACCTTCACCACCTTCCTCTGCTCGATGTAGATGTCCTCGAAGGCCTGCAGAGGGAGCAGAGTTTAAACCAGGACTAAACCAGGTCTAAACCAGGACTAAACCAGGACTAAACCAGGACTAAACCAGGACTAAACCAGGACTAAGGTCTCCCACCAGAGCTCCGGAGCTGAGGAGGATCATGAAGATGATGAAGGTCTCGAACCAGCTGTGCTCCACAATCTGGTAACAGGTCTTCCTCAGTCTCCACCAGATCTGACCCAGACCAGACGAGATGTCTATTTCACAGCAGCCCAGACGACGAACACACACTGGGGACGAGAACAAGACCGAGGTTAGACCAGACTGAACCAGACCAGAACCAGACCAAGAGTAGACCAGACTCAATCAGACCATGGGTATCTCCATAAATATTCATTAGCTCCTTAAAGGGCTTAAAGCATCGATGGGCACTGCAGGCAGAGCAGATGACCTGTGGTTATAAATATTATTGGTAATGGCACAAAACTGGAGGTAAAAATGTATTAAATGTTTGTTTTGATTTATAAATGTAGTCAAAAATAATCTTTTAAAATAATGCTAAAAAGTTGCATCAGATAAAACAAAATAAAATTAAGGACCGTTACGTTGCCCAGGTATGGCCAAACCGGGGCCCCACCCTGGAGCCAGGCCTAGGGTTAGGGCTCACATGCGAGCGTCTGGTGGCCGGGTCTCACCCCACAGGGCCCGGCCAGGCTCAGCCCAAAGGAGCGACGTGGGACCGACCTCCCGTGGGCCCACCACCTGCAGGAGGGACCGTAAAGGCCGGATGCAAAGTGGATTGGGGTTAAGTCGAAGGTGGAGACCTCAGTGACCCTCCGGGATCTTGTTCTTTTGGTCATGAGCTTTGGGTCATGACCAAAAGAACAAGATCCCGGATCCAGGAGGATGAAATAAGCTTCCTCTGCAGGGTGGCTGGGCACTCCCTTAAAGATAGTCTGAGGACCTCGGTGACTCAGAAGAAGCTCAAAATAGAGCTCCTTGAGAGGAAAGGAGATCGGGAATCTGTTCCGGATACTTCCTGGATGCCACCCTGAGGAGGTATTCTGGGCAGGTCCCATTGCACCCAAGAAATGTCGGTAGAATAAAGAGACGTCGGTAGAAAAAAGATACGTCGGTAGAATAAAGAGACGTCGGTAGAATAAAGAGACGTCGGTAGAATAAAGAGACGTCGGTAGAATAAAGAGAAGTCGGTAGAATAAAGAGAAGTCGGTAGAATAAAGATACGTCGGAAGAATAAAAACACGTCGGTAGAATAAAGACACGTCTATAGAATAAAGAGAAGTCGGTAGAATAAAGATACGTCGGTAGAATAAAGATACGTCGGTAGAATAAAGAGAAGTCGGAAGAATAAAGAGAAGTCGGTAGAATAAAGAGAAGTCGGTAGAATAAAGAGAAGTCGGAAGAATAAAGATACGTCGGTAGAATAAAGAGAAGTCGGAAGAATAAAGAGAAGTCGGTAGAATAAAGAGAAGTCGGTAGAATAAAGAGAAGTCGGAAGAATAAAGATACGTCGGTAGAATAAAGAGAAGTTGGAAGAATAAAGATACGTCGGTAGAATAAAGAGAAGTCGGAAGAATAAAGATACGTCGGAAGAATAAAGACACGTCGGTAGAATAAAGACACGTCGGTAGAATAAAGAGACGTCGGTAGAATAAAGAGACGTCGGTAGAATAAAGATACGTCGGTAGAATAAAGAGAAGTCGGAAGAATAAAGAGAAGTCGGTAGAATAAAGAGAAGTCGGAAGAATAAAGAGACGTCGGTAGAATAGAGACGTCGGTAGAATAAAGAGACGTCGGTAGAATAAAGAGAAGTCGGTAGAATAAAGAGACGTCGGTAGAATAAAGAGACGTCGGTAGAATAAAGAGACGTCGGTAGAATAAAGAGAAGTCGGTAGAATAAAGAGAAGTCGGAAGAATAAAGATACGTCGGTAGAATAAAGAGAAGTCGGTAGAATAAAGATACGTCGGTAGAATAAAGAGACGTCGGTAGAATAAAGAGAAGTCAGTAGAATAAAGACACGTCGGTAGAATAAAGAGACGTCGGTAGAATAAAGAGACGTCGGTAGAATAAAGAGAAGTCGGAAGAATAAAGATACGTCGGTAGAATAAAGAGAAGTCGGAAGAATAAAGATACGTCGGTAGAATAAAGAGAAGTCGGTAGAATAAAGATACGTCGGTAGAATAAAGATACGTCGGTAGAATAAAGAGAAGTCGGTAGAATAAAGATACGTCGGTAGAATAAAGAGACGTCGGTAGAATAAAGAGACGTCGGTAGAATAAAGAGACGTCGATAGAATAAAGAGACGTCGGTAGAATAAAGATACGTCGGTAGAATAAAGAGAAGTCGGTAGAATAAAGAGACGTCGGTAGAATAAAGATACGTCGGTAGAATAAAGAGACGTCGGTAGAATAAAGAGACGTCGGTAGAATAAAGACACATCGGTAGAATAAAGATACGTCGGTAGAATAAAGAGACGTCGGTAGAATAAAGAGACGTCGGTTGAATAAAGAGACGTCGGTAGAATAAAGAGACGTCGGTAGAATAAAGACACGTCGGTAGAATAAAGAGACGTCGGTAGAATAAAGAGAAGTCGGTAGAATAAAGAGAAGTCGGAAGAATAAAGATACGTCGGTAGAATAAAGATACGTCGGTAGAATAAAGATACGTCGGTAGAATAAAGATACGTCGGTAGAATAAAGATACGTCGGAAGAATAAAAACACGTCGGTAGAATAAAGACACGTCGGAAGAATAAAAACACGTCGGTAGAATAAAGAGACGTCGGTAGAATAAAGAGACGTCGGTAGAATAAAGATACGTCGGTAGAATAAAGAGAAGTCGGTAGAATAAAGATACGTCGGTAGAATAAAGAGAAGTCGGAAGAATAAAGAGAAGTCGGTAGAATAAAGAGAAGTCGGTAGAATAAAGAGAAGTCGGTAGAATAAAGAGACGTCGGTAGAATAAAGAGAAGTCGGTAGAATAAAGAGACGTCGGTAGAATAAAGAGAAGTCGGTAGAATAAAGAGACGTCGGTAGAATAAAGAGACGTCGGTAGAATAAAGAGAAGTCAGTAGAATAAAGACACGTCGGTAGAATAAAGAGAAGTCGGTAGAATAAAGAGAAGTCAGTAGAATAAAGATACGTCGGTAGAATAAAGAGAAGTCAGTAGAATAAAGACACGTCGGTAGAATAAAGAGACGTCGGTAGAATAAAGAGACGTCGGTAGAATAAAGATACGTCGGTAGAATAAAGATACGTCGGTAGAATAAAGACACGTCGGTAGAATAAAGATACGTCGGTAGAATAAAGAGAAGTCGGAAGAATAAAGACACGTCGGTAGAATAAAGACACGTCGGTAGAATAAAGACACGTCGGTAGAATAAAGATACGTCGGTAGAATAAAGATACGTCGGTAGAATAAAGATACGTCGGTAGAATAAAGAGAAGTCAGTAGAATAAAGATACGTCGGTAGAATAAAGAGAAGTCGGTAGAATAAAGAGAAGTCGGTAGAATAAAGAGACGTCGGTAGAATAAAGATACGTCGGTAGAATAAAGAGAAGTCAGTAGAATAAAGAGACGTCGGTAGAATAAAGACACGTCGGTAGAATAAAGATACGTCGGTAGAATAGAGATACGTCGGTAGAATAAAGAGAAGTCAGTAGAATAAAGATACGTCGGTAGAATAAAGAGAAGTCGGTAGAATAAAGAGAAGTCGGTAGAATAAAGAGACGTCGGTAGAATAAAGACACGTCGGTAGAATAAAGAGAAGTCAGTAGAATAAAGATACGTCGGTAGAATAAAGACAGGTCGGTAGAATAAAGATACGTCGGTAGAATAAAGATACGTCGGTAGAATAAAGAGAAGTCAGTAGAATAAAGATACGTCGGTAGAATAAAGAGAAGTCGGTAGAATAAAGAGAAGTCGGTAGAATAAAGAGACGTCGGTAGAATAAAGATACGTCGGTAGAATAAAGATACGTCGGTAGAATAAAGATACGTCGGTAGAATAAAGATACGTCGGTAGAATAAAGACACGTCGGTAGAATAAAGATACGTCGGTAGAATAAAGAGACGTCGGTAGAATAAAGATACGTCGGTAGAATAAAGACACGTCGGTAGAATAAAGATACGTCGGTAGAATAAAGACACGTCGGTAGAATAAAGAGACGTCGGTAGAATAAAGATACGTCGGTAGAATAAAGATACGTCGGTAGAATAAAGATACGTCAATAGAATAAAGACACGTCGGTAGTATAAAGATACGTCGGTAGAATAAAGAGACGTCGGTAGAATAAAGATACGTCGGTAGAATAAAGACACGTCGGTAGAATAAAGATACGTCGGTAGAATAAAGACACGTCGGTAGAATAAAGACACGTCGGTAGAATAAAGATACGTCGATAGAATAAAGACACGTCGGTAGAATAAAGACACGTCGGTAGAATAAAGAGACGTCGGTAGAATAAAGACACGTCGGTAGAATAAAGATACGTCGGTAGAATAAAGACACGTCGGTAGAATAAAGATACGTCGGTAGAATAAAGAGATGTAGGTAGAATAAAGAGACGTCGGTAGAATAAAGACACGTCGGTAGAATAAAGAGACGTCGGTAGAATAAAGAGACGTCGGTAGAATAAAGATACAACGGTAGAATAAAGAGACGTCGGTAGAATAAAGATACGTCGGTAGAATAAAGATACGTCGGTAGAATAAAGATACGTCGGTAGAATAAAGAGATGTAGGTAGAATAAAGAGATGTCGGTAGAATAAAGACACGTCGGTAGAATAAAGATACGTCGGTAGAATAAAGAGATGTAGGTAGAATAAAGAGATGTAGGTAGAATAAAGAGATGTCGGTAGAATAAAGAGACGTCGGTAGAATAAAGACACGTCGGTAGAATAAAAATACGTCGGTAGAATAAAGAGACGTCGGTAGAATAAAGATACGTCGGTAGAATAAAGAGAAGTCGGTAGAATAAAAACACGTCGGTAGAATAAAAATACGTCGGTAGAATAAAGATACGTCGGTAGAATAAAGATACGTCGGTAGAATAAAGAGAAGTCGGTAGAATAAAAACACGTCGGTAGAATAAAGACACGTCGGTAGAATAAAAATACGTCGGTAGAATAAAGATACGTCGGTAGAATAAAAATACGTCGGTAGAATAAAGATACGTCGGTAGAATAAAGACACGTCGGTAGAATAAAGAGAAGTCGGTAGAATAAAGACACGTCGGTAGAATAAAGACACGTCGGTAGAATAAAGAGAAGTCGGTAGAATAAAGAGATGATTCAAAGCTGTAGTGAAAGGCGGCTGAGGTTTGTCTCTGTGTGACTCCTTCTGATTGAATTACACTGATGGCTTTTTAGGAAAAGCCCATTAGTTTCCACGGCAACGATGTAATCAGAACTTTAATTACAGCCACGGCAATCAGCGCAACATTTATCAGCCACAACACACACACACACACATATACACACACACACACACACACACATATACACACACACACACATATACACATACACACACACACACACATATACACACACACACACACACATATACACACACACACATATACACATACACACACACACATATACACACACACACACACACACATATACATACATATACACACACACATATACACACACACACATATACACATACACACACACACACACATATACACACACACACACACACACACATGGAGGTGGGTTAAGTGTCTTGCCCAAGGACACAACGACAGTATGAACTGTGGGGAGAGTGGGAATCGAACCGCCTACCTTCCGACGACTGCTCTACTGAGCTACTGCCGCCCTTCATGAATGTGGTTGTTTTTATGAAAAATTTTTTACGCCAGTTCTTAAAGTTTTATTTAAAGAAATATGTCATATTTAACACTGAAGATTTATCTTTAAACCATGAATAAATCATGTCTAAACCAGGACTAAACCAGGTCTAAACAAGATCTAAACCAGGACTAAACCAGGACTAAACCAGATATAAACCAGGACTAATCCAGGTCTAAACCAGGACTAAACTAGGACTAAACCAGGACTAAACAAGATCTAAACCAGGACTAAACCAGAACTAAACCAGATATAAACCAGGACTAAACCAGGACTAAACCAGATATAAACCAGGACTAATCCAGGTCTAAACCAGGTCTAAACCAGGACTAAACCAGGACTAAACCAGGTCTAAACCAGGACTAAACCAGGACTAAACCAGGACTAAATCAGGTCTAAACCAGGACTAAACCAGGACCATACCAGATCTAAACCAGGTCTAAACCAGGTCTTAACAAGATTTAAACCAGGACTAAACCAGGACTAAACCAGGTCTAAACCAGGACTAAACCAGGACTAAACCAGGACTAAACCAGGACTAAACCAGGACTAAACCAGGACTAAATCAGATATAAACCAGGACTAATCCAGGTCTAAACCAGGTCTAAACCAGGACTAAACCAGGACTAAACCAGGTCTAAACCAGGACTAAACCAGGTCTAAACCAGGTCTAAACCAGGACTAAACCAGGTCTAAACCAGGTCTAAACCAGGTCTAAACCAGGACTAAACCAGGTCTAAACCAGGTCTAAACCAGGTTTAAACCAGGTTTAAACCAGGTCTAAACCAGGTCTAAACCAGGTCTAAACCTGGTCTAAATCATCATTTATGAATCCCTATGAATGAAGTTTTGTTTAGTCATAATCTAGAGACACACTTTTCAGTTTTTATGCTACAATCTTCTTTTCTTTGCGACAGAGACATATTTGTGTTTTACTAAAAGCACACATTAAGCTCGACGTCGTGCGGCGGAGCCTCTTCTTTTGTCTCACATCGTGTGGAGAAAATGTATTTTGTGTTGGCTGCAGTCACTTCCTGCTGAGACTCGCTGCTGAATCAGGACCAAGGCACTCATCAATCATGGACCAATCACAGAGCGGGAACACCTGCCTCTGGGGCCAATCAGAGCACAGGAAACATCTGTTCCAGGACCCACAGCTTCAGCACTCGGACTGGGACCTGTGCAGCGTCTCTGACAGGTTCTGTGGCCCGTGTCAGTCTTTACTGAGCAGGGCGGAGCTAACATGAAGCTAACATGAAGCTAACATGGAGCTAACATGAAGCTAACATGAAGCTAACATGAAGCTAACATGAAGCTAACAGGGTTGTAGCTGATATAATGTGACACTGAACCAGAGGAAGGAGATGAATTATGAAAGTATTTCTTTATTTGAATAGGTCTCAAATGTAAAGAAAAACCTTGACACTCTTTAAACAGAGATCTGACTCAGGACCGGCCAGGGTTTTATGGAGAAGAGTAATCTTTTATAGAAGGTTGTGAGGATTGTTGTGATAAATGAGAGCTGTTTGTGACGCTGGGTTAATCCTGGAGCCGCTCCAACACCACGAGCCTCTGTTACTCTTATTCTCCCGATTCCTCTGCTCAGAGCTCTCGTCTCTGATTGGTCGGTTCCTGGTTGTGACCTGAAACTCTCATGTTTAGATTAATGCAGACGGAGCCAGGTGAACAGCACACACCTGCCTTTTCATGACTCAGCGCTTTATTTGTTGTTGGCGTTAAACAGAATGAGGCCACAGCTGGGATCCCCTTGCCTCAGACACACCGGCTTTACTATGGCTTTATCAGGTTTTCCTCTGGCTTTATCAGGTTTTACTGTGGTTTTATCAGGTTTTCCTCTGGTTTTATCAGGTTTTACTATGGCTTTATCAGGTTTTCCTCTGGTTTTATCAGGTTTTCCTCTGGTTTTATCAGGTTTTACTATGGCTTTATCAGGTTTTCCTCTGGTTTTATCAGGTTTTACTCTGGTTTTATCAGGTTTTACTCTGGTTTTATCAGGTTTTACTATGGTTTTATCAGGTTTTACTATGGTTTTATCAGGTTTTCCTCTGGTTTTATCAGGTTTTCCTCTGGTTTTATCAGGTTTTGCTATGGCTTTATCAGGTTTTACTCTGGTTTTATCAGGTTTTAGTCTAGTTTAGTCCTGGTTTAGACCTAGTTTGGTCCTGGCTTGGTCCTGGTTTAGACCTGGTTTAGACTTGGTTTAGACCTGGGTTAGACCTGGTTTAGACCTGGTTTGGTCCTGGTTTGGTCCTGGTTTGGTCCTGGTTTAGACCTGGTTTAGACCTGTTATAGACCTGGTTTGGTCCTGGTTTAGACCTGGGTTAGACCTGGTTTAGACCTGGTTTAGACCTGGGTTAGACCTGGTTTGGTCCTGGTTTAGACCTGGTTTAGAGCTGGTTTAGACCTGGTTTAGTCCTGGTTTAGACCTGGTTTAGTCCTGGTTTAGACCTGGTTTAGACCTGGTTTAGACCTGGTTTAGACCTGGTTTGGTCCTGGTTTGGTCCTGGTTTGGTCCTGGTTTAGACCTGGTTTAGTCCTGGTTTAGACCTGGTTTAGACCTGGTTTAGACCTGGTTTAGACCTGGTTTAGACCTGGTTTGGTCCTGGTTTGGTCCTGGTTTGGTCCTGGTTTAGACCTGGTTTAGACCTGGTTTAGACCTGGTTTAGACCTGGTTTAGACCTGGTTTGGTCCTGGTTTGGTCCTGGTTTGGTCCTGGTTTAGACCTGGTTTAGACCTGGTTTAGACCTGGTTTAGACCTGGTTTAGACCTGGTTTGGTCCTGGTTTAGACCTGGTTTGGTCCTGGTTTGGTCCTGGGTTAGACCTGGTTTGGTCCTGGTTTAGACCTGGTTTAGACCTGGTTTAGACCTGGTTTAGACCTGGTTTGGTCCTGGTTTAGACCTGGTTTGGTCCTGGTTTGGTCCTGGGTTAGACCTGGTTTGGTCCTGGTTTAGACCTGGTTTAGACCTGGTTTAGACCTGGTTTAGACCTGGTTTGGTCCTGGTTTAGACCTGGTTTAGTCCTGGTTTAGACCTGGTTTAGACCTGGTTTAGACCTGGTTTAGACCTGGTTTAGACCTGGTTTGGTCCTGGTTTGGTCCTGGTTTGGTCCTGGTTTAGACCTGGTTTAGACCTGGTTTAGACCTGGTTTGGTCCTGGTTTGGTCCTGGTCTTGTCCTGAAGTGGCCTGTAAACAGGTGTAGATGTTAATAAAGTGCTGAGTCATGAAAAGGCAGGTGTGTGCTGTTGGCTCCGTCTGCATTAATCTAAACATGAGAGTTTCAGGTCACAACCAGGAACCGACCAATCAGAGACGAGAGGACGGACCAATGAGAGCAGAGCAGTTCACGACAGAAGTGGCCCTGTTTCCCACTGAACCAGCGACCTCTGACCCTCGCTGACTTCAGAGAAATCAGGACCTTTCTTCCTTTAACCCTTGGTTTCCTCAGACGAGGCAGCGGGCCCAGGTACGGATCAGAACGACTGAGGCAGTGGCCGGTGTTGTGCCCGAGTCTGGAGCCCTGGGTTAAAGTGAACTTTCTGAGTCCTACCTTCAGGGAAACAGTTCTCCGGCTCCATGGCCTCCTGCTCCAGCTCTGAACACTCTTCGTCCTCTTCTCCAGGCTTCCTCAGGTCGACGGTGCTGCCCTCCGACAGACTGATGTCCTCTTTCTGTCGACGACACAATAAACAATCAATCCTCATTAATCATCAGACGAGCCTCAGGTGGAGCTGTTTAGATTAAAGCAGGTCCAAAGCATTTCTTTTTGAGTCGAATAATAACCGTCAGCTGCTTCGACTGAAACATGACTGACACACGTCGAAGCAGGGCTTACGTCTGTGTCAGGCCTGCCCCGGCCCCACAACAACACGGTCCTAACCATTAAAGAGCAGCTGAAGTCCAGGTGAGATTCTGTTTGAAACCATTTAAAACCAGTTCAAGTCTGAGTAAATCTGTGGAAAACCAAATCCTGTTAAATCTATTTATAAAACCGGTAACCACTTAGAACCGTCTCATTCCAGTCATAAGCTAATTAAATCCTTTTAAAACCAGTCAAAACTCAGATATAAATCCAAGACCAACTTGAAAACCTGTCCAGTTGAAAAGGAATCTGGGTTAAAGTTTCAATTTCCATCATTATACTTTTTTATTCTGTTTTCAACATTACTTTTAAGAAAACTCTTTTGAGAATATTCTCGTTTTCAGATTACTGCAGCTTTCTTCAGAACATTTCTTCCTCAGCTGCAGCAGTCGACACTTAAATATCTGCTCAACATGCTTTTTCTTTTTTCTGCTGAACCCTCTCAGCTGTTTGTGATTCCCGCTGACTTCAGGGACTTCAGAGAGACCGGGACTAAAGCCGGACCTGACAGGACACTCTCAGGGCGTTAATCCTCGTGTGATGAGGCCAGGCGTGTCGTTACGTAACTGTGACTGATCAGACTTTTGTGAAAGCTTTCGAGTCTTTTCTGCAGCTGGACCTGAGATAGAATCAAAGCAGAGCTGCACCTGTTTCCACGACGACACACACCTGTGGGCCGGGGTCAGAGGTCGGGGGTCTGAGTCATGTTCACAGACAGAAGGTACAGCAGCTTTAGACTGTTACACCGGACTACGCTACCCATGATGCTTTGCAGAAATGAAGCTTTTTTTTTTTTAATGAAGTGGAAGAATATTGTCCCTGTTTTTATATTATATTATATATATATTCTCTTATATTTATATATTATTAAAAAACAGCCTCAACATTAAAAATATAAATATTTAAGAAAAACAGAACTGATGTAGGTTCAGTAGGTTTGTGTTAAATTAATAAAAGCTTTAATACAGTCGATGATAAAAACTGTGAAAGTATGAAAATACTTACTTTATCTTTTTATAAATTACATTTGTTTCTAATGTTCTTTTGCAGATGATACAATAATAGTTTGCTCTGGAAATAATTGTGATTACCTTTTGGAAAGGATTGAAGGGGCCTGTCTCTCCAGAAAGCACTAAATGAACGGGTTTGAAAATCTGTGGCGTCGTAATTGTGAGGTTGACCTCAGGACAGTTGTCTCGGAGGAAAGAAGACGCGCTGGTTTGTGTAAAGTTTGAGAAAGTGACCAGTGACTAATGCTGTTGTTGTTGGAGCAAACGCTGACTCAGCAGAAAGCCAGGCTTTGACCCAGAAACAGAACAGAACCAGAGTGACTCAGCGGTTTCTCACCACAAGGTCACAGCCACGAAATATATATGTCCTCATCAACCGGAGCAGGAAACATAACATACATCCTTAGGACTGAGGGAAGGAACCAAGGAACCAAGGAACCGAGACATGAACAAAAACAAAGGACAGAATGAATGCACCAGGAAGAAAGAAAAACAAGACAAAAAAGTAATAAAAAACACGATAAGAATCAAAAGAAAGGACGACTGGAGGAACACATTGAGTAAAAAGAAAGAAAATATAACATATATCTCGATAAAGGCCTAGTTCTATCACAGATTAAAAAACCTGGAGATGTTAATTGTGAAAATATTTAGGCTCAAAGTATGAAATCATTTTTACATTTACAGCTTTTATAAAAGATCCTTAGAGCAGGTGTCAAAGGTTAAAGACCTCCCACAGACCACAACAGAGTCTGAAGCGTCTGACACAAAGGCTCCCGGAAGGCCTGGGTTTGGCCACGCCCCCTTCTTTAAACACGAATATCTCACAAACTAAAAAGATTTTGATTTATGTTTATGGATATACAGAGTGTAATTTCACCAAATGTTAAGATAATTGACTGTAGGGCCATTTTTCTAAAAATGACCCGTTTCAAATCTGGACAACACATAAATACTCCCTTTTGTTTAGTTGTACAAGATAAAGCCCTGTAGCTAAACAAAGATCACATTCATTTAAATAAAACACGTAATGTGAAACCTTTGAAGTCTGCCTTCCTTTCTTCCATCCTTTCTTCCATCCTTCCTTCCTTCCTTCCTTCCATTCATCCTTCCATCCTTCCTTCCTTCCTTCCATCCATCCTTCCATCCCTCCTTTCTTCCTTCCTTCCATTCATCCTTCCATCCTTCCTTTCTTCCTTCCTTCCTTTCTTCCTTCCTTCCATTCATCCTTCCATCCTTCCTTTCTTCCTTCCTTCCTTTCTTCCTTCCTTCCTTCCATCCTTCCATCCCTCCTTTCCTCCTTCCTTCCTTTCTTCCTTCCATCCTTTCTTCCATCCTTCCTTCCTTCCATCCTTCCTTCCTTCCTTCCTTCCTTCCTTCCTTCCTTCCTTCCATCCTTCCTTCCTTCCTTCCATCCTTCCTTCCTTCCATCCTTCCTTCCATCCTTCCATCCTTCCTTTCTTTCTTCCTTCCTTCCATCCTTCCTTCCTTCCTTCCATCCTTCCTTCCTTTCTTCCTTCCTTCCTTCCATCCTTCCATCCCTCCTTTCCTCCTTCCTTCCATCCTTCCTTTCTTCCTTCCATCCTTTCTTCCATCCTTCCTTCCTTCCATCCTTCCTTCCTTCCTTTCTTCCTTCCATCCTTTCTTCCATCCTTCCTTCCTTCCATCCCTCCTTTCCTCCTTCCTTCCATCCTTCCTTTCTTCCTTCCATCCTTTCTTCCATCCTTCCTTCCTTCCTTCCTTCCTTCCATCCTTCCTTCCTTCCTTCCATCCTTCCTTCCTTCCTTCCTTCCTTCCTTCCTTCCTTCCTTCCATCCTTCCTTCCTTCCTTCCTTCCTTCCATCCTTCCTTCCTTCCATCCTTCCTTCCAACCATCCTTCCTTCCTTCCTTCCTTCCTTCCTCTCGTTTCGTGTTGATGTGAGATGTTCTGTTAAAGTGATGACTCTGCGACACCATTCTGTCGCCTTGCGTTAAAACCTCTGCAGCTGCTGTTGCAACAAACTTGTCTTAACACGACGTGGGCCGGACTTAAGACGAGTCAGTCCTCTACAGCTCCACCTACTCCACCTACAGGTCAGTCCTCTACAGCTCCACCTACTCCACCTACAGGTCGGTCCTCTACAGCTCCACCTACTCCACCTACAGGTCGGTCCTCTACAGCTCCACCTACTCCACCTACAGCTCGGTCCTCTACAGCTCCACCTACTCCACCTACAGGTCAGTCCTCTACAGCTCCACCTACTCCACCTACAGGTCAGTCCTCTACAGCTCCACCTACAGGTCGGTCCTCTACAGCTCCACCTACTTCACCTACAGGTCGGTGCTCATCAGCTCCACCTACTCCACCTACAGGTTAGTCCTCTACAGCTCCACCTACAGGTCAGTGCTCTACAGCTCCACCTACTCCACCTACAGGTCGGTGCTCTACAGCTCCACCTACAGGTCGGTCATCTACAGCTCCACCTACAGGTCGGTCCTCTACAGCTCCACCTACACCACCTACAGGTCAGTCCTCTACAGCTCCACCTACAGGTCGGTCCTCTACAGCTCCACCTACAGGTTGGTCCTCTACAGCTCCACCTACACCACCTACAGGTCAGTCCTCTACAGCTCCACCTACAGGTCGGTCCTCTACAGCTCCACCTACAGGTCGGTCCTCTACAGCTCCACCTACAGGTCGGTCCTCTACAGCTCCACCTACAGGTCGGTCCTCTACAGCTCCACCTACTCCACCTACAGGTCGGTCCTCTACAGCTCCACCTACAGGTTGGTCCTCTACAGCTCCACCTACAGGTCGGTCCTCTACAGCTCCACCTACTCCACCTACAGGTCGGTCCTCTACAGCTCCACCTACAGGTTGATCCTCTACAGCTCCACCTACTCCACCTATAGGTTGGTCCTCTACAGCTCCACCTACAGGTCGGTCCTCTACAGCTCCACCTACTCCACCTACAGGTCGGTCCTCTACAGCTCCACCTACAGGTCGGTCCTCTACAGCTCCACCTACAGGTTGGTCCTCTACAGCTCCACCTACTCCACCTACAGGTTGGTCCTCTACAGCTCCACCTACTCCACCTACAGGTCGGTGCTCTACAGCTCCACCTACAGGTCGGTCCTCTACAGCTCCACCTACTCCACCTACAGGTTGGTCCTCTACAGCTCCACCTACTTCACCTACAGGTCGGTCCTCTACATCTCCACCTACAGGTCGGTCCTCTACAGCTCCACCTACAGGTCGGTCCTCTACAGCTCCACCTACAGGTCGGTCCTCTACAGCTCCACCTACACCACCTACAGGTCGGTCCTCTACAGCTCCACCTACAGGTCGGTCCTCTACAGCTCCACCTACAGGTCGGTCCTCTACAGCTCCACTTACTCCACCTACAGGTTGGTCCTCTACAGCTCCACCTACAGGTCGGTCCTCTACAGCTCCACCTACAGGTCGGTCCTCTACAGCTCCACCTACAGGTCGGTCCTCTACAGCTCCACCTACTCCACCTACAGGTTAGTCCTCTACAGCTCCACCTACTCCACCTACAGGTCGGTGCTCTACAGCTCCACCTACTTCACCTACAGGTCGGTGCTCTACAGCTCCACCTACTTCACCTACAGGTCGGTGCTCATCAGCTCCACCTACTCCACCTACAGGTTAGTCCTCTACAGCTCCACCTACAGGTCAGTGCTCTACAGCTCCACCTACTCCACCTACAGGTCGGTGCTCTACAGCTCCACCTACAGGTCGGTCCTCTACAGCTCCACCTACAGGTCGGTCCTCTACAGCTCCACCTACACCACCTACAGGTCAGTCCTCTACAGCTCCACCTACAGGTCGGTCCTCTACAGCTCCACCTACAGGCCGGTGCTCTACAGCTCCAACTACAGGTTGGTCCTCTACAGCTCCACCTACACCACCTACAGGTCAGTCCTCTACAGCTCCACCTACAGGTCGGTCCTCTACAGCTCCACCTACAGGTCGGTCCTCTACAGCTCCACCTACAGGTCGGTCCTCTACAGCTCCACCTACAGGTCGGTCCTCTACAGCTCCACCTACTCCACCTACAGGTCGGTCCTCTACAGCTCCACCTACAGGTTGGTCCTCTACAGCTCCACCTACAGGTCGGTCCTCTACAGCTCCACCTACTCCACCTACAGGTCGGTCCTCTACAGCTCCACCTACAGGTCGGTCCTCTACAGCTCCACTTACTCCACCTACAGGTTGGTCCTCTACAGCTCCACCTACAGGTCGGTCCTCTACAGCTCCACCTACAGGTCGGTCCTCTACAGCTCCACCTACAGGTCGGTCCTTTACATCTCCACCTACAGGTCGGTCCTTCACAGCTCCACCTACAGGTCGGTCCTCTACAGCTCCACCTACTCCACCTACAGGTCAGTCCTCTACAGCTCCACCTACTCCACCTACAGGTCGGTGCTCTACAGCTCCACCTACTCCTCCTACAGGTCGGTGCTCAACAGCTCCACCTACTCCACCTACAGGTTAGTCCTCTACAGCTCCACCTACAGGTCGGTCCTCTACAGCTCCACCTACTCCACCTACAGGTCGGTGCTCAACAGCTCCACCTAGTCCACCTACAGGTTAGTCCTCTACATCTCCACCTACAGGTCGGTGCTCTACAGCTCCACCTACAGGTCGGTCCTCTACAGCTCCACCTACTCCATCTACAGGTCGGTGCTCATCAGCTCCACCTACTCCACCTACAGGTTAGTCCTCTACAGCTCCACCTACAGGTCGGTTCTCTACAGCTCCACCTACAGGTCGGTCCTTTACATCTCCACCTACAGGTCGGTCCTTCACAGCTCCACCTACAGGTCGGTCCTCTACAGCTCCACCTACAGATCGGTGCTCTACAGCTCCACCTACTTCACCTACAGGTCGGTGCTCTACAGCTCCACCTACTCCATCTACAGGTCGGTGCTCTACAGCTCAACCTACTTCACCTACAGGTCGGTGATCTACAGCTCCACCTACAGGTCGGTCCTCTACAGCTCCACCTACAGGTCGGTGCTCTACAGCTCCAACTACAGGTCGTTCCTCTACAGCTCCACCTACTCCACCTACAGGTTGGTCCTCTACAGCTCCACCTACAGGTCGGTCCTCTACAGCTCCACCTACTCCACCTACAGGTCGGTCCTCTACAGCTCCACCTACAGGTCGTTCCTCTACAGCTCCACCTACTCCACCTACAGGTTGGTCCTCTACAGCTCCACCTACAGGTCGGTCCTCTACAGCTCCACCTACTCCACCTACAGGTCGGTCCTCTACAGCTCCCCCTACAGGTCGGTCCTCTACAGCTCCACCTACTCCACCTACAGGTCGGTCCTCTACAGCTCCACCTCTTCCACCTACAGGTCGGTGCTCTACAGCTCCACCTACAGGTCGGTCCTCTACAGCTCCACCTACAGGTCGGTGCTCTACAGCTCCACCTACTTTACCTACAGGTCGGTGCTCTACAGCTCCACCTACAGGTCGGTGCTCTACAGCTCCACCTACTCCACCTACAGGTCGGTGCTCTACAGCTCAACCTACTTCACCTACAGGTCGGTGATCTACAGCTCCACCTACAGGTCGGTCCTCTACAGCTCCACCTACAGGTCGGTGCTCTACAGCTCCAACTACAGGTCGTTCCTCTACAGCTCCACCTACTCCACCTACAGGTTTGTCCTCTACAGCTCCACCTACAGGTCGGTCCTCTACAGCTCCACCTACTCCACCTACAGGTCGGTCCTCTACAGCTCCACCTACAGGTCGGTCCTCTACAGCTCCACCTACAGGACAGTCCTCTACAGCTCCACCTACTCCACCTACAGGACGTTACTCTACAGCTCCACCTACAGGTCGGTCCTCTACAGCTCCACCTACTCCACCTACAGGTCGGTCCTCTACAGCTCCACCTACTTCACCTACAGGTCAGTCCTCTACAGCTCCACCTACTCCACCTACAGGTTGGTGCTCTACAGCTCCACCTACTCCACCTACAGGTTGGTCCTCTACAGCTCCACCTACAGGTCGGTCCTCGACAGCTCCACCTACTCCACCTACAGGTCGGTCCTCTACAGCTCCACCTACAGGTCGGTCCTCTACAGCTCCACCTACAGGTCAGTCCTCTACAGCTCCACCTACAGGACAGTCCTCTACAGCTCCACCTACTCCACCTACAGGACATTAATCTACAGCTCCACCTACAGGTCGGTCCTCTACAGCTCCACCTACTCCACCTACAGGTCAGTCCTCTACAGCTCCATTTACAGGTCAGTCCTCTACAGCTCCACCTACAGGACGGTCCTCTACAGCTCCACCTACTCCACCTACAGGACGTTACTCTACAGCTCCACCTACAGGTCGGTCCTCTACATCTCCACCTACTCCACCTACAGGTCGGTCCTCTACAGCTCCACCTACTCCACCTACAGGTCGGTGATCTACAGCTCCACCAACTCCACCTACAGGTCGGTCCTCTACAGCTCCACCTACAGGTCAGTCCTCTACAGCTCCACCTACAGGTCGGTTCTCTACAGCTCCACCTACTCCACCTACAGGTCGGTGCTCTACAGCTCCACCTACAGGTCGGTCCTCTACAGCTCCACCTACAGGTCAGTCCTCTACAGCTCCACCTACAGGTCGGTGCTCTACAGCTCCACCTACTCCACCTACAGGTCAGTCCTCTACAGCTCCACCTACAGGTCGGTGCTCTACAGCTCCACCTACTCCACCTACAGGTCAGTCCTCTACAGCTCCAGCTACAGGTCGGTCCTCTACAGCTCCACCTACAGGTCGGTGCTCTACAGCTCCACCTACAGGTTGTTCCTCTACAGCTCCACCTACTCCACCTACAGGTTGGTGCTCTACAGCTCCACCTACTCCACCTACAGGTCTGTCCTCTACAGCTCCACCTACACCACCTACAGGTCAGTCCTCTACAGCTCCACCTACAGGTCGGTCCTCTACAGCTCCACCTACTCCACCTACAGGTCGGTCCTCTACAGCTCCACCTACAGGTCGGTCCTCTACAGCTCCACCTATCCACCTACAGGTCGGTGCTCTACAGCTCCACCTACTTCACCTACAGGTCAGTCCTCTACAGCTCCACCTACTCCACCTACTCCACCTACAGGTCAGTCCTCTACAGCTCCACCTACAGGTCGGTCCTCTACAGCTCCACCTACTTCACCTACAGGTCGGTCCTCTACAGCTCCACCTACAGGTCGGTCCTCTACAGCTCCACCTACAGGTCGGTCCTCTACAGCTCCACCTACAGGTCGGTCCTCTACAGCTCCACCTACTCCACCTACAGGTCGGTCCTCTAGAACCTGTTTTGACCTTGCCTCGGTCTCGGGCTCTGAAAGTCTCGGTCTGTTCTGGTTAAACTCTAAACCTCGGAGCTTCAGTGGGGGTGGAAATATTTTGGAGGTGAGTCCAAACCTGGGCTAAGTCGATGTCTTCGTCACTGTGGACCTCCTCCTCCTCCTCTTCCTCAGGGAACTCGATGTCGGACTCTCCAGGAGCGATCGGGACGGACAGAGTCAGGCTCGGGTTTGTCATGTAACTGTCGTCGTCTGCGGCAACGTACTTCTCCACATGACGACCTGAGAGAGAGACAAATACACAGAAAAACCAGAGGAAACCTGTTCAAAACCAGAGAAAACCTGCTCAAAACCCTCTTAAAACCTTTTAAACCGGTTCAGACCTATGACGGCTCCGTTGGACTCTCTGTGGATGCTGCTCAGTCTCTTCAGTTTCATCATGGCCTGCGCCTCCTTTCGTTTCTGTCGTCGTCGTTTCAGATTCCCGTTGAAGAAGTCAAAAACCTGCAGAAACACTTCCTTTTTTAATTGACCCCTTTTTTATGCAGGAAGGTCCCACTGCGATTCCAAATCTCTGATGCAGGTGTGTGTGTTTGGGGGGGATGGGGGGTGGCTTATGTAGAGGTTTTTAGTGGTGGGGAAATCTGAGTACCCGGAGGAAACCTACGCAGGTCTGGGACAGGTCTTACCTGGTTGCGGCACCAGGCCAGTCCAGTGGCGATGCGTTTAATGGCGATCTGAAGGTTGTTCATTTCTCCGTCGTCGTCTGGAGCCGAGAGGTTATCGCAGCTGAAGGAGGAGAGCAGCAGGGCCAGGAACAGGTTCAAGACCTGGAACAGAGACCAACAGAGACCCGTGAGACCAGAACAGGGTCTGGACCTGGAACAGAGACCAGGTCATCACACTTAGGCCTAAGTCTCTTCAAATCAGTCAAAGATGGCGAGACCACAGCCTCTGCACTTCAATCAGTTTTAAATCATCAAGACAAGTGTTTAAAGTCATTTACAGGCGCCATGTTGGACTGAGCGCTGCATGTGCATCACCGCCATTTGTTAACTTCTTTATAGAGTGTTGCCAGGCACCGCCAAAACCCGCCAGGACCCACCAGGACCCACCAGGACCCATCAGGACCCAACACGCACTGCCAAAACCCGCCAGGACCCACCAGGACCCATCAGGACCCATCAGGACCCGCCAGGACCCAACAGGACCCACCAGGACCCAACAGGACCCATCAGGACCCAACACGCACTGCCAGGACCCAACAGGACCCACCAGGACCCAACAGGAGCCATCAGGACCCAACACGCACCGCCAGGACCCAACAGGACCCACCAGGACCCAACAGGACCCACCAGGACCCACCAGGACCCACCAGGATCCATCAGGACCCGCCAGGACCCAACAGGACCCATCAGGACCCAACACGCACCGCCAGGACCCAACAGGACCCACCAGGACCCAACAGGACCCATCAGGACCCAACAGGACCCACCAGGACCCAACACGCACCGCCAGGACCCACCAGGACCCACCAGGACCCAACATGAACCGCCAGGACCCACCAGGACCCACCAGGAACCAACACGCACCGCCAGGACCCACCAGGACCCAACACGCACCGCCAGGACCCATCAGGACCCGCCAGGACCCAACAGGACCCATCAGGACCCAACAGGACCCACCAGGACCCATCAGGACCCGCCAGGACCCAACAGGACCCATCAGGACCCAACACGCACCGCCAGGACCCAACAGGACCCGCCAGCACCCATCAGGACCCAACAGGACCCACCAGGACCCAACACGCACCGCCAGGACCCACCAGGACCCACCAGGACCCACCAAGACCCGCCCTGTCCAGACTCGTTGCTGATGCAGCGAGAAGTCCCAACAAGACAAAACTTTAGTTTGTCAAAAATGGAAGATATTTGGCAGAAACATTCTTAATGGGACCCTGAGCAAAAAACTGACTGGGATTCATGAGGATTGTACAACCGCGTTGCCATGGCGATGCTTCATAATCAGAGAAACTGGGCTCAGCGTTGGTTTGTTTGAACCATGAACAACAAACATTGTTCGATTTGTTGTGTACTTTCCTTTAGTGAATCAATGTGTTACAATAAAAATGGATCAAATGTGGCTCACAGATTCCTAATGTGGCCCATGAGGGATGTGCGACAGCGTTGCCATGGCGACTATAAAGGATCTTAATAATGCTGTTACTCAGGTTGCTAAAGATAAATTCTCCAAAACTCAACTTGAAAAATGAGCCATTTTAAAAAGGCCTTGTGGTTTTTCTTCCTTTTTCCTTCCATTTATTTGTTTATCCTTTTCCTTCAACAGGTTTAAAGGCTCCACTGAAACATTAACATATATTTATTTCAGATCAGAATGACTTTTATTCATCTCCAAAGGGAAATTCTTTTTGCTACAAACATGCAACCGACCAGTGCAGGAAATAGAGGTTTCTTTTTAAAGTAGTAAGTATGATATCCCTAACAATGTAATTACATATTCACATGACGTACAGTTTACAAGTGGACTTAACAATGCACAGTGACTACAGAGGATTGACAGAGTTCAGACGGTTGATGGAGACTGGCAGGAATGATGTCCTGTGTCTCTCGGTGGAGCAGCGTGGCAGTAACAGTGCTTTGTGGAGCGGGTGGAAGGGATCTTATCGAGTCTATTAGTGTCGCTCAGACTGCTGCCCGAGCAGACCACAGCCTACATGAGGGCACTGGCCTCGACTCGTAGAACATCCTGAGCCTATGGTGGCCAAGGCCATCATGTAGGCTGTGGTCTGCGAGGGAGGGACGTTCTGACGTCTCAGGTCTGTCTCACAGAGGCTCCAAAGAGACACCGATGTTGAGAGCGTTTGTTTTGTCACTGGGTCAATACAGACACCTCTGACCTACGACCTCTAACACAGGCGTTCTTTACTTTGATTCCACAAAGGACTTAAACAGATTTCAAATGGATTTTGTTTTTGCGGTGACATTATTGACACAAACACAAACAGATTGATGATGTTATGGTGACACCTCGACCTTCCTCTTTTACAATAAACCAATAAACACCAGTGACAACAAACTGACCAATCACAGAGGTTCTGCTGATCACATGACCTCTGTGATTGACTGATGGCATCTCAGGCTCTATTCATAAAAACAGGACTAAACCAAAAATATTAGTGTAAAAATTGTGTCTAAAGGTTCAGACCTGGGTTGGACCTGGTTTAGTCCTGGTTTAGTCCTGGTTTAGTCCTGTTTTAGACATGGTTTAGTCCTGGTTTAGTCCTGTTTTAGACCTGTTTTAGACCTGGTTTAGTCCTGTTTTAGACCTGTTTTAGACCTGGTTTAGACCTGGTTTAGTCCTATTTTAGACCTAGTTTAGACCTGTTTTAGACCTGGTTTAGACCTGGTTTAGTCCTGGTTTAGACCTGTTTTAGACCTGGTTTAGTCCTGGTTTAGACCTGGTTTAGTCCTGGTTTAGACCTGGTTTAGTCCTGTTTTAGACCTGGTTTAGACCTGGTTTAGTCCTATTTTAGACCTAGTTTAGACCTGTTTTAGACCTGGTTTAGACCTGGTTTAGTCCTGTTTTAGACCTGGTTTAGACCTGGTTTAGTCCTGTTTTAGACCTGGTTTAGACCTGGTTTAGTCCTATTTTAGACCTAGTTTAGACCTGTTTTAGACCTGGTTTAGACCTGGTTTAGTCCTATTTTAGACCTAGTTTAGACCTGTTTTAGACCTGGTTTAGACCTGGTTTAGACCTGGTTTAGACCTGGTTTAGTCCTGGTTTAGTCCTGGTTTAGACCTGGTTTAGTCCTGTTTTAGACCTGGTTTAGACCTGGTTTAGTCCTATTTTAGACCTAGTTTAGACCTGTTTTAGACCTGGTTTAGACCTAGTTTAGACCTGTTTTAGACCTGGTTTAGACCTGGTTTAGACCTGGTTTGGTCCTGTTTGAAAGTGTCAGCTGCAGATTTGTATAAAACCTGACAGACTCCTACTCTTCCTTCTCGACTCATCATCATCTTCAGTGCTGCTCAGGGGTTTCCCAGCCTCAGCAGCAGGGGTCAGTCCTGTTTGATGTAAAAGAAGAAGACAGTGGTCACGTGACTCTCTCCATGAGCAGGTCACGTGACTCACAGTGTGGCATCCTCTCCACTGTGTTCAGCTTTAGTTCAAGGTGCTTTAAAAGCACAAACTTTTACCTCTAAACAGAAACACAAGGCACATCTTTTAAGTTAAACAGCAGCTGTTTACTCCCAGATCAGGAAGAGTTCTTTTCAAGTTTAAACAAAACAATGTGTCAGCTTTTGTCCGATTTACAAAACTGTGTCTCATTTCAACAACTAACTCCCGCTCAAAGTGGTCATGAAACGTGGACATGTTTTAGTTGCATTTAAACAAGTTTTATCTGGATTTGAACAGGTTTAGTTGCATTTGAACAGTCTTTAGTTGGATTTGAACAGGTTTTAGTTGGATTTGAACAGGTTTTAGTTGAATTTGAACAGGTTTTAGTTGGATTTTATTACGCTTTAGTTGGTCTTCAAAGCAAAGTTCCTAATTTTTATCCACATTTTGTCAGTGGTGAGACAGAATCTAGTCTAATGGCTGCCTCCTGTCACAACAAACCACTGAGAGTAAAGCATTCTGGGAAAAACAAGGCGCACACCAAACAAAAGGATATGACGACAGATGGAGGACAACAAAAGGGAGAGTTTCTGATTAATGAAGCTATTGGTGGCACTGCCTTGGACTGCCAGTCTAAACAAGGTCTAACCCAGTTTAAATCTGGACTAACCCAGGTCTAACCCCAGTCTAACACCTGTCTAACACCTGTTTAACATCAGTCTAACACCAGTCTAACACCACTCTAACACCAGTCTAACACCAGTCTAACACCAGTCTAACACCTGTTTAACATCAGTCTAACACCAGTCTAACACCACTCTAACACCTGTCTAACACCAGTCTAACACCAGTCTAACACCTGTCTAACACCAGTCTAAACCTGGTCTAACACCAGTGTAACACCAGTCTAACACCAGTCTAACACCAGTCTAACACCAGTCTAACACCAGTCTAACCCCAGTCTAACACCAGTCTAACACCAGTCAAACACCTGTTTAACATCAGTCTAACACCAGTCTAACACCAGTCTAACACCACTCTAACACCTGTCTAACACCTGTCTAACACCAGTCTAAACCTGGTCTAACACCAGTGTAACACCAGTCTAACACCAGTCTAACACCAGTCTAACACCAGTCTAACACCAGTCTAACACCAGTCTAAACCTGGTCTAACACCAGTCTAACACCAGTCTAACACCAGTCTAACACCAGTCTAACACCAGTCTAACACCAGTCTAACACCTGTCTAACACCTGTCTAACATCAGTCTAACATCAGTCTAACACCTGTCTAACACCTGTCTAACACCAGTCTAACACCAGTCTAACACCAGTCTAACACCAGTCTAACACCTGTCTAACACCACTCTAACACCTGTCTAACACCAGTCTAACACCAGTCTAACCCCAGTCTAACACCAAGCTAACACCAGTCTAACACCTGTCTAAAACCAGTCTAACCCCAGTCTAACACCAGTCTAACACCAGTCTAACCCCAGTCTAACACCAGTCTAACACCAATCTAACACCAGTCTAACACCTGTCTAACACCAGTCTAACACCTGTCTAACACCAGTCTAACACCTGTCTAACACCAGTCTAACACCAGTCTAACACCAGTCTAAAACCAGTCTAACACCAGTCTAACACCAAGCTAACACCAGTCTAACCCCAGTCTAACACCAGTCTAACACCTGTCTAACACCAGTCTAACACCAGTCTAACACCAAGCTAACACCAGTCTAACCCCAGTCTAACACCAGTCTAACTCCAGTCTAACACCTGTCTAACACCAATCTAACACCAGTCTAACACCTGTCTAACACCAGTCTAACACCTGTCTAACACCAATCTAACACCAGTCTAACACCTGTCCAACACCAATCTAACACCAATCTAACCCCAGTCTAACACCAGTCTAACACCAGTCTAACACCAGTCTAACACCAAGCTAACACCAGTCTAACACCAGTCTAACACCGTCTAACACCAGTCTAACACCTGTCTAACACCAGTCTAAAACCAGTCTAAAACCAGTCTAACACCAGTCTAACACCAGTCTAACACCCGTCTAACACCAGTCTAACACCAGTCTAACACCTGTCTAACACCAGTCTAACACCAGCATAACCCCAGTCAAACCCTAATCTAAACCTGGTCTAACCCGGTCTTCTTGTTATAAGAAATTTTAATTTTAATGTTTATTGTTACTGGGGCTTATAATTCTCTTCAGGTCATGTGACATTCATGTCATGTCCTTCGTGCTAATCCATGAAGTAGACATAACTAGACTGAGACATGGCTTGTCCCGGGACGTCTGCACCTGGACCATTGTGAACGCCTCTCACCAAGTCCTCACTGTGTTGTATATAATCCCATGTTATGTTTACATCGGGGAGCAAAACCTGCATCTGTACCCTTGATACTGTGTGTCTGCTTTGCTCATCCTTGCAAGGATTAAAACCTGGCCATTGATTGTTAAATTATAATCTGTCTCCGTGTCTCTCTGGTTAAATATAAGGATATAAAAATTCCAAAAACACTTCCTCAGATCTCAGTAGAACAGTTGCAGGTCTGTTGAAAGTATTTGTGAAGGTGACATGGCTCATTTCTCCAGATTCATTAAAAGCTGTGCGTCTGTGGATTTATGACACGTTTGTTCAGCGTTGGCTCCAGATGCTTTTGCTTTTTGTGACAAACGAGCAGCCTTCTGTGTTTCCCTGAGTCTGCAGCTCGTCGCACCTGCCCCGCTGTTCCCTCCACTCGAGCTGTTCCTTCTGCTCAAGCAGTCTAACACCAGTCTAACTCCAGTCTAACTCCAGTCTAACACCAGTCTAACACCAGTCAAACACCAGTCTAACCCCAGTCTAACACCAGTCTAACACCAGTCAAACACCAGTCAAACACCAGTCTAACACCAGTCTAACACCAGTCTAACACCAGTCTAACCCCAGTCTAACCCCAGTCCAACACCAGTCCAACACCAGTCCAACACCAGTCCAACTCCAGTCAAACACCAGTCAAACACCAGTCAAACACCAGTCAAACACCAGTCAAACACCAGTCAAACACCAGTCAAACACCAGTCAAACACCAGTCTAACACCAGTCTAACACCAGTCTAACACCAGTCTAACACCAGTCTAACTCCAGTCTAACACCAGTCTAACACCAGTCTAACACCAGTCTAACACCAGTCTAACACCAGTCTAACACCAGTCTAACACCAGTCAAACACCAGTCAAACACCAGTCAAACACCAGTCAAACACCAGTCAAACACCAGTCAAACACCAGTCAAACACCAGTCAAACACCAGTCAAACACCAGTCAAACACCAGTCTAACACCAGTCTAACACCAGTCTAACACCTGTCTAACACCTGTCTAACACCTGTCTAACACCTGTCTAACACCTGTCTAACTCCAGTCTAACACCAGTCAAACATCAGTCAAACACCAGTCAAACACCAGTCTAACACCAGTCTAACACCAGTCTAACACCAGTCTAACACCAGTCTAACACCAGTCTAACACCTGTCTAACACCTGTCTAACACCTGTCTAACTCCAGTCTAACTCCAGTCCAACACCTGTCTAACACCCGTCTAACACCAGTCTAACACCAGTCTAACACCAGTCTAACACCTGTCTAACACCTGTCTAACACCAGTCTAACTCCAGTCCAACACCGGTCCAACACCGGTCCAACACCGGTCCAACACCGGTCCAACACCGGTCCAACTCCGGTCCAACTCCGGTCCAACTCCGGTCCAACTCCGGTCTAACACCGGTCTAACACCGGTCAAACACCGGTCTAACACCGGTCTAACACCTGTCTAACACCTGTCTAACACCTGTCTAACACCTGTCTAAACCCAATCTAACCCCAGTCTAACCCCAGTCTAACACCTGTCTAACTCCAGTCTAACTCCAGTCTAACACCAGTCTAACACCGGTCTAAGACCGGTCTAACTCCAGTCCAACTCCAGTCCAACTCCAGTCCAACTCCAGTCTAACTCCAGTCTAACACCAGTCTAACACCGGTCTAACACCGGTCTAACACCGGTCTAACACCAGTCTAACACCAGTCTAACTCCAGTCCAACTCCAGTCTAACACCAGTCTAACCCCAGTCTAACACTAGTCTAACACCAGTCTAACCTCAGTCTAACACCAGTCTAACACCTGTCTAACACCTGTCTAACACCAGTCTAACACCACTCTAACACCAGTCTAACATCTGTCTAACACCAGTCTAACACCAGTCTAACACCAGTCTAACCTCAGTCTAACACCAGTCTAACCTCAGTCTAACCTCAGTCTAACCTCAGTCTAACACCAGTCTAACACCAGTCTAACACCAGTCTAACACCAGTCTAACACCAGTCTAACACCTGTCTAACACCAGTCTAACCCCAGTCTAACACTAGTCTAACACCAGTCTAACACTAGTCTAACACCAGTGTAACACCAGTCTAACACCAGTCTAACCTCAGTCTAACACCAGTCTAACCTCAGTCTAACACCAGTCTAACACCAGTCTAACACCAGTCTAACACCTGTCTAACACCAGTCTAACACCAGTCTAACACCAGTCTAACACCAGTCTAACACCAGTCTAACACCAATCTAACACCAGTCTAACACCAGTCTAACACCAGTCTAACCCCAGTCTAACCTCAGTCTAACACCAGTCTAACCTCAGTCTAACACCAGTCTAACCTCAGTCTAACACCAGTCTAACCTCAGTCTAACACCTGTCTAACACCAGTCTAACACCAGTCTAACACTAGTCTAACACCAGTCTAACACCAGTCTTAACCTGGTCTAATACCAGTCTAACACCAGTCTCAACCTGGTCTAACTCCAGTCTAACACCAGTCTCAACCTGGTCTAACACCGGAGCCACAAACTCAGAAGGTATTAAAGAGAAAGATTAAAGGAACATTACATTTTGTTTGTTTCAATGAAAATATTCAGTAAAAGATCATCACAAAGACTTTGATGCGACTTGAGGAGATGCTTTTAGATTTTTATTTGAAGAACAGAACAGTAAAAGTACTTCTGTCTGAGAAATGTCAGAAGAAAACACACTTCCAGTAAAACATTTCCTGGTTATTTTATGATCAAGTTTATCAAGTTTAATCTTGTTCTGACCTTGACTGGTTATGACGCATTTGTCCTCTCGTCTGCGTGTTTTGTCCTGATGCAGTCTCTGGGAACATCATGGACTGCCCCAAACAAAATCTTGTCCCCGAGATGACGGGACAGTTTTAGCCTTGAGCCTTTGCTTTTTTATTCCCCTCTGTGTTTCTACCACCACGTTTAACTCTGAAACCCTTTGCTGGAGGTGCTTTAGACTCTAGTGTTTGTGAAGTGCATTGTTGAGGAGCGTTTAAATCTTGCCTGGAGGTTCTGTCAGGACTGGGACTACAGCTGAGATTACCCCTGGGACTGGGCCGGAGGTTCTGTCAGGACTGGGACTACAGCTGAGATCACCCCTGGGACTCGGTTCTGTCAGGACTGGGACTACAGCTGAGATCACCCCTGGGACTCGGTTCTGTCAGGACTGGGACTACAGCTGAGATCACCCCTGGGACTCGGTTCTGTCAGGACTGGGACTACAGCTGAGATCACCCCTGGGACTCGGCCGGAGGTTCTGTCAGGACTGGGACTACAGCTGAGATTACCCCTGGGACTCGGTTCTGTCAGGACTGGGACTACAGCTGAGATCACCCCTGGGACTCGGTTCTGTCAGGACTGGGACTACAGCTGAGATTACCCCTGGGACTCGGTTCTGTCAGGACTGGGACTACAGCTGAGATCACCCCTGGGACTCGGTTCTGTCAGGACTGGGACTACAGCTGAGATCACCCCTGGGACTCGGTTCTGTCAGGACTGGGACTCCACTGGAGGATCCTGTAGTCGTCTGTAAACTGAGCACAATGTAAACCGAGCCCTGAATAAAGCCGGTCTGTCGCTGAGAGAAACTGGAGTGTGGACCTGAGCTGGACTTGAGCCGGACCTGAACCAGACCTGAGCAGACTTCAGAGGATCACACTTTCTACAGTTAATCAAATATACAGGCTTCTCCCATGACCTCTGTGCGCTCACTGTACAGGAAGCACGGCTAAAACATGATCAAAACCTGACTAGAACCAACTTAGACCTAGTCCAATCCAAACAAAAGCATTTCAAAATCATCTCTAACATGTTTACACAACAGGATTATTCATAGACTCTAATGTATTTGTGCAGTTGTTGCTGTAGCGATATTAATGCACATAAATGGACAGTTATTGATCTGTTCCATTTCCTCTGATGGGACTGTTACATGGATTAAATGAAGCGTAAAGATAATGTCAGGAGCATAGACCCTTAATGGATCGAGGGACAGCAGAGGAGGAAGTGAGGCCACGTGACCAGGTAATAATGTCGAAATGAGGCTTTAGCTGCAGACAGTCTTTTCACAGCTCCTCCCTTTGCTCCCCCAGGATCTGACCCCCCTCTGGAGGACCCCCCACCCCCCAAAGACAGAGGAAAGTCTTGTTTTCTCTTCCAGGCAAAAACCTGCTGGCTTTTTCTAATTTCTATAAAAGCAGATAACTTCCTTTGGTGCTTGACTCTTCATTAGTAGATTTTCTGAATAAAATATTTGACTGGGCCTGGGTTAATACCAGCCCTTAAATTAGGTGCCAACAGCTGTACTTCCACCTTTAGCTCGGTGAGCGAACACAACTAAATACTAGTTAGAAAGCAATGTAGACTCACCACAAGGTTGCCGATGACCATGACGAGCATAAAGACCAGGATGCAGAGCGGCTGCCCGGCCACCTCCATACAGTCCCACATGGTCTCGATCCACTCGCCGCACAGGACCCTGAAGACGATCAGGAACGAGTGGAAGAAGTCCTTCATGTGCCACCGAGGCATCGAGCAGTCTTTGGAGATCTTACACACACAGTCCTGCGAAAACACAGGGGTCAGAGGTCAGGAGGAAGATTAAGAATAAAAGTCTTTCTTTAGTTTTAGAGCCTCTGAAGCAAGGTCATGTGACATGTTTGTAGAAGTAAACAAGAAAACATAAAAAAAAAAATGCTAAAGTAAGAATCATTAAAACGCTAAGACAACAAACCTATGACAGAATTAAAATTGCATTTATACTGAAGAAATTATAAAATAAAATGATTAAATGATAAAATAATTAATGCCTAAAGAAATGTATTGAGCAAATGACTTAAACCAGACCGAGGAGTTGGTTCAGGCTCAGGTTATTGTAGAATCTTTTGAGTTAAGTTTCCACTGGCAACAATAAAAACACAGGAAAGAAAAAATTATAAACAATAAAATAAAAAATAAAATAAAAGATCTCTTATTTAGAATTTGACATTTCTCATAAAAGTATAAAAAATAAATCACTAGAATGAAAAGAAGATCAAAATAAATCATAAATAAATAAAGCTCCATAAATAAATACATTTGAAATATGGTTACATCATTAGGTTAATTTTAGTGTTGTTTTAAAAACTAATGTTTAAAGAAAGAGGAGTGTTTACAGGTGAGGAGTGTTTACAGGTGAGGAGTGTTTACAGGTGAGGAGTGTTCAAGTGAAGAGTGTTTACAGGTGAGGAGTGTGTTCAGGTGAGGAGTGTTTACAGGTGAGGAGTGTTTACAGGTGAGGAGTGTGTTCAGGTGAGGAGTGTTTACAGGTGAGGAGTGTTTACAGGTGAGGAGTGTTTACAGGTGAGGAGTGTTCAAGTGAAGAGTGTTTACAGGTGAGGAGTGTGTTCAGGTGAGGAGTGTTTACAGGTGAGTAATGTTTACAGGTGAGGAGTGTTCAAGTGAAGAGTGTTTACAGGTGAGGAGTGTTTACAGGTGAGGAGTGTGTTTAGGTGAGGAGTGTTTACAGGTGAGGAGTGTTCAGGTGAGGAGTGTTTACAGATGAGGAGTGTTTAGGTGAGGAGTGTTCAGGTGAGGAGTGTTTACAGATGAGGAGTGTTTAGGTGAGGAGTGTTCAAGTGAAGAGTGTTTACAGGTGAGTAATGTTTACAGGTGAGGAGTGTTTACAGGTGAGGAGTGTTCAAGTGAAGAGTGTTTACAGGTGAGGAGTGTGTTCAGGTGAGGAGTGTTTACAGGTGAGTAATGTTTACAGGTGAGGAGTGTTCAAGTGAAGAGTGTTTACAGGTGAGGAGTGTTCAGGTGAGGAGTGTTCAAGTGAAGAGTGTTTACAGGTGAGGAGTGTTCAAGTGAAGAGTGTTTACAGGTGAGGAGTGTTTACAGGTGAGTAATGTTTACAGGTGAGGAGTGTTTACAGGTGAGGAGTGTTTACAGGTGAGGAGTGTTTACAGGTGAGGAGTGTTTACAGGTGAGGAGTGTTTACAAGTGAGGAGTGTTTACAAGTGAGGAGTGTGTTTAGGTGAGGAGTGTTCAAGTGAAGAGTGTTTACAGGTGAGAAATGTTTACAGGTGAGGAGTGTTCAGGTGAGGAGTGTTCAGGTGAGTAATGTTTACAGGTGAGGAGTGTTTACAGGTGAGGAGTGTTTACAGGTGAGGAGTGTGTTCAGGTGAGGAGTGTTTACATGTGAGGAGTGTTTACAGGTGAGGAGTGTTTACAGGTGAGTAATGTTTACAGGTGAGGAGTGTTCAAGTGAAGAGTGTTTACAGGTGAGGAGTGTTTACAGGTGAGTAATGTTTACAGGTGAGGAGTGTTTACAGGTGAGGAGTGTTTACAGGTGAGGAGTGTTTACAGGTGAGGAGTGTTTACAGGTGAGGAGTGTTTACAGGTGAGGAGTGTTTACAAGTGAGGAGTGTTTACAGGTGAGGAGTGTTTACAGGTGAGGAGTGTTTACAGGTGAGGAGTGTTTACAGGTGAGGAGTGTTCAAGTGAAGAGTGTTTACAGGTGAGAAATGTTTACAGGTGAGGAGTGTTCAGGTGAGGAGTGTGTTCAGGTGAGGAGTGTTCAAGTGAAGAGTGTTTACAGGTGAGAAGTGTTTACAGGTGAGTAATGTTTACAGGTGAGGAGTGTTCAGGTGAGGAGTGTTCAGGTGAGTAATGTTTACAGGTGAGGAGTGTTTACAGGTGAGGAGTGTTTACAGGTGAGGAGTGTTTACAGGTGAGGAGTGTGTTCAGGTGAGGAGTGTTTACATGTGAGGAGTGTTTACAGGTGAGGAGTGTTTACAGGTGAGTAATGTTTACAGGTGAGGAGTGTTCAAGTGAAGAGTGTTTACAGGTGAGGAGTGTTTACAGGTGAGGAGTGTTCAGGTGAGGAGTGTTCAGGTGAGGAATGTTTATAGGTGAGGAGTGTTTACAGGTGAGGAGTGTTCAGGTGAGGAATGTTTACAGGTGAGGAGTGTTCAGGTGAGGAGTGTGTTCAGGTGAGGAGTGTTCAGGTGAGGAGTGTGTTTAGGTGAGTGTCATGTCCTAGTGTTGTGTGTTTATCTGTTTATGTAATGTATTTCACTTCCTGTGTCTTATTGTGAAATCACTAAAACCTGTCTGTGTTCCAGATTGTCTTCCTGGCCTGGTGTCTTTCCCTCCACTGTGATTACCTGCTCCGCCCTAATGTGTTCCACCTGTGTCTCATTGTGTTCCCTTTATAGTCTGTGTGTTTTCCCCTGTCCTGTGCCTGATTGTCTTTTCCCTAGTGTGAGCTTTCCAGCGTTTCTTTGTATTGCATTCTAGTATTTTTGACCCTTGCATTGTCTTGTGATTACGTCTCTCGGATTTTGGACTTGTACCTTTGCCTCGGAAAATAAAGAACGTCAAAGCTCTGCCTTTCGTGGGATCTGCTTTGTGAGTCCTTTTGCCTGGTCCTGACAGTACAATCTGGCCACTAACATGGACTCCGCAGATCCAGTGCGTGCCGCTCTGCAGGCGCAGGGACAACGGATTCATCACCAGGAGGAACAGGTGGTGTTGCTCCAACGTGAGATGAGGGCTTCAGCAGAGAGCTACGAGCGGGCTTATCCCCACCTGTCTACACAAATTGGATACGTCGTTGAACGGATGCAGAGGCAGGAGGCTGCGTCATTGTCAGCGGAGAGTGCGGTTACTGACCAGGTGCCAGCTGAAGCGACCCCGAGTACGGTCACTCGGGAGCCAGCACATATCCGCCTGTCTAGCCCGGAGAGATTCACGGGTGAGTCGGGGGATTGTCGTCCCTTCTTGTCCCAATGTAAGCTGCACTTTGAGTTTCAAGAGCCCTCTTTTCCATCAGATCGGGCTAAGATAGCCTACATTATCTCATATTTGTCCGGCCGTGCGAGAGCATGGGCCACAGCTGAATGGGATAGAGAGTCAGCAGCTTGCAACTCGTTACCTTTGTTTTTAGAGACATTTACTCGAGTTTTTCAAACCATCACGCCAAGCCGTGAAGCAGCGAAGGCACTAGTAACGTTGAGACAGGAACGCCGTAGCGTCTTTGATTATGCTATTGAGTTTCGCACATTAGCAGCAGACAGTGGGTGGAATCAACTAGCTCTTGTGGATGCATTTTTCAATGGTCTGTCTGAAAGAGTCAAGGACTATCTGACCCCGCTTGATCTACCCACCGAACTCGACGCTCTAATTGCCTTGGCGTCTAGAATAGATAATAGATTTCGGGAGAGAGTGAGATTCCGCTCTCAATCTGACAGTTACCAGGGAAGGAGGGGGGCCTCTAGGGAGGAGGTTTTTTCGGTGCCCGCTAGTTCTGCTCCTGCCTCCTCTCTTCTAACTGAGGAACCCATGCAGATGGGTCGGACCAGGCTCTCTTCTGCTGAGAGGAATCGACGCATGAGGGAGGGTCGTTGCATCTACTGTGGTCAGCTGGGCCATTTCCTCTCCACGTGTCCAGTGAGACGAGGAGGTAGGGCACCTAGATCCTCAATTTTGGTAAGCCCGGCTATCATCAAGACTGATATCAGTCGGCAACTCTCCAAGATTCGGTTAACTAACACTTCTCACTCTCGCAGTCTTCTAGCACTTATTGATTCGGGAGCTGATGCCAACTTTATGGACAGCAATCTTGCTGCTGGGTTGGGACTAGCCATAATCCCCTTGGACTCACCAATGGAGGCTACCGCTCTTGATGGCCGGCTTCTGTGCACCGTTACTCATCACACTAGCCCTGTAGTTCTGTCTTTTCCAGATCATCATTCCGAGAGACTCAGTTTTTTCCTGTTTCACTCATCCCTGCACCCTGTGATCTTGGGTTACCCATGGCTCATTCTACATAACCGCACATAGACTGGTCATCGGGAGTCATAGTATCGTGGGAGATCAGTGCAGATCCCGGTGTTTCCAGTCTTACTCTTCCGTTCCTGATACGGCGTGGAGACACTCTCTCATCAGAGGAGATCCGTGCGCAGAATTGGCTACAGTTCCTGAGGTCTACTGGGAATTACGGAGGTGTTTAATAAGGTAAAGGCAACCTCACTTCCACCACACCGGCCTTATGACTGTGCCATCGAACTCCTCCTGGAACTTTTCCACCTAAGGGACGTCTGTACTCCCTATCCAACCGGGAGCGGGCTGTCATGGATGAATACATAGATTCTTCACTCAAGACTGGTATTATCCGTCCTTCCTCCTCTCCGCCGGTGCTGGATTCTTCTTTGTTGATAAGAAGGACAAGACGCCGTCCTTGCATCGATTACCGGGATTGAATGACATCACAGTGAAGAACAGGTACCCCTGCCATTAATCGCTTCTTGTTTTGAACTGTTACAGGGGGCTAAAGTTTTTACGAAGTTGGACTTAAGAAATGCGTATCACTTGGTCAGAATCAGAGAGGGTGACGAGTGGAAGACTGCTTTCAACACCCCAAGTGGCCATTACGAGTACTTAGTAATGCCATTTGGGTTGACTAATGCGCCTGCGGTTTTTCAGGCTCTGGTTAATGATGTACTAAGAGAAATGCTGAACAAGTTTGTCTTCGTGTACCTTGATGACATTCTCATTTTTTCCCTGATTTAGAGACTCACATTGTTCATGTCAAGCAGGTGCTTGGCAAACTTCTGGAGAATCAGCTGTATGTTAAGGCTGAGAAGTGTGAATTTCATGTACCTTCAGTGTCATTCTTAGGAATGGTAATCGCTGAGGGTGCTGAAGATGGACCCGGGCAAGATTCAAGCCGTGGCTGAGTGGCCTACCCCTCTTGTCGTAAGGACGTTCAGCGATTCCTAGGATTTGCCAATTTCTACCGCAAGTTCATCAAAAATTTCAGTTCTATTGCAGCTCCGTTGCATGCTCTCACCTCTTCCAAGGTCCAGTTTTCCTGGTCTCCTAGGGCTCAGGCTGCCTTCCAGTGGTTGAAGGACTGTTTTACATCCGCTCCTATACTCGCTCTCCCAGACACCAACCGCCAGTTCATGGTAGAAGTGGATGCTTGGATTCGGGAGTGGGGCGATTCTGTCACAGAGGTCAGTCGATGATGATAAGATACATCCTTGTGCATTCTTGTCAAAGAAGCTTTCTCCAGCAGAACAGAATTATGATGTCGGAGATAGAGAGTTGCTGGCAATTAAAGTAGCTCTGGAGGAGTGGAGACATCTCCTGGAGGGTACGCAGCAACCTTTTATAGTTTGGACTGATCACAAGAATCTGGAATACCTTAAGGCAGCCAAGAGACTGAATCCCCGACAGGCCCGATGGGCTCTATTCTTTTCCAGATTTAATTTCACCGTATCATATCGCCCAGGCTCCAAGAATATCAAGGCTGACTCTCTCTCCAGACTGTTTCTCCCTGACAGAGACCCTAAAGAGGCTTCCTCCATCCTGCCAGGCTCCTGTTTCTTGGGGGCCATTACCTGGAGCATCGAGAGAAGGGTCAGGGAGGCTCTTCGAACCATTGAGGCGCCACCGGGGGTTCCACCTAATCGCCTGTTTGTACCACCAGCACTACGAGGACAGGTAATATCTTGGGCTCATTCGCGGGTGTCCTGTCATCCAGGAGGCGCAGGACACTGTTTAGAGCTCAAGAGAGGTTCTGGTGGCCAAGCATGAAGAGGAGGTTACTGAATATGTGGCAGCTTGTGATATTTGCTCCGCAATAAGACCTCCAATTCGCCCATCTCTGGTCTACTGCATCCATTGCCTGTACCCCATCGTCCTTGGTCGGACATCTCGGTGGATTTTGTTACTGGGTTACCTGTTTCGGAGGGTAACAATACTGTGCTTACTGTGGTAGATAGGTTCTCCAAGATGGTGCGGTTCATCCCTCTGCCCAAACTGCCTTCTGCTAAGGAGACGGCAGAAGTTTTATTAAGTCATGTATGCAGAATTTTTGGTTTCCCCAGGAACGTGCTGTCCGACCGGGGCCCGCAGTTTGTAGCTGGTTTCTGGAGGGCTTTCTGCAGCCTTGTGGGAGCAACTGTCAGTCTGACTTCAGGCCATCATCCTCAGACCAATGGTCAGACTGAACGGGTCAATCAGGATCTGGAGGTGGGCTTAAGATGTCTGACCTCGAGGAACCCCACATCTTGGAGTAAGGTACTGGGATGGTTGGAATACGCACATAACACTTTGCCGAATGCATCTACTGGCCTGTCACCTTTTCATTGTGTTTTTGGATATCAGCCACCCTTGTTTCCTGCTTTAGAGCAAGAGGTCAGTGTTCCATCTGCTCTGGCCTTAGTTCGCCGTTGCCGCCGCACATGGAGTCAGGCTCGACAATCCCTTCTAAGGAGCTCCGACCTATACAAGACAGTTGCTGATCGAAGGAGGAGGGAGGCTCCAACTTACCGAGTGGGACAGAAGGTGTGGCTATCCACGAAGGATATCCCATTACGAGTAGAGTCCCGTAAGTTGGCACCAAGATTCATTGGTCCTTTCCCTGTGTCCAAAGTCTTGAACTCTGTTGCGGTCAGACTAAAGCTCCCCAGGACTATGAAGGTCCACCCAATGTTTCATGTAAGCTGGATAAAGCCTGTAAGGGAGAGCTCTTTGGTCCCTGCCTCCAGACCCCCACCACCCCCCCGGATCATTGATGGTGGGCCGGTGTATACGGTGCGGAAGTTGATGGCAGTTCGTCGCAGAGGGAGAGGGTTACAGTACCTTGTGGATTGGACGGGATACGGTCCCGAGGAGAGGTCCTGGGTACCGGCCAGGAACATTCTGGACCCAGACCTCATTCGGGATTTTCACCATCGCCACCCACAGGATCCTGGGCCGTCCGGTGACGGCTCGTAAGGGGGGGGTACTGTCATGTCCTAGTGTTGTGTGCTTATCTGTTTATGTAATGTATTTAACTTCCTGTGTTTTATTGTGGAATCACTAAACCCTGTCTGTGTTCCAGATTGTCTTCCTGGCCTGGTGTCTTTCCCTCCACTGTGATTACCTGCTCCGCCCTAATGTGTTCCACCTGTGTCTCATTGTGTTCCCTTTATAGTCTGTGTGTTTTCCCCTGTCCTGTGCCTGATTGTCTTTTCCCTAGTGTGAGCTTTCCAGCGTTTCTTTGTATTGCATTCTAGTATTTTTGACCCTTGCATTGTCTTGTGATTACGTCTCTCGGATTTTGGACTTGTACCTTTGCCTCGGAAAATAAAGAACGTCAAAGCTCTGCCTTTCGTGGGATCTGCTTTGTGAGTCCTTTTGCCTGGTCCTGACAGTGAGGAGTGTTTACAGGTGAGGAGTCTTCAAGTGAAGAGTGTTTACAGGTGAGGAGTGTTTACAGGTGAGGAGTGTTTACAGGTGAGGAGTGTTTACAGGTGAGGAGTGTTTACAGGTGAGGAGTGTTTACAGGTGAGGAGTGTTTACAGGTGAGGAGTGTTTACAGGTGAGGAGTGTTTACAGGTGAGGAGTGTTTACAGGTGAGGAGTGTTTACAGGTGAGGAGTGTGTTCAGGTGAGGAGTGTGTTCAGGTGAGGAGTGTTTACAAGTGAGTAATGTTTACAGGTGAGTAATGTTTACAGGTGAGGAGTGTTTACAGGTGAGGAGTGTTTACAGGTGAGGAGTGTTTACAGGTGAGGAGTGTTTACAGGTGAGGAGTGTTTACAGGTGAGGAGTGTTTACAGGTGAGGAGTGTTTACAGGTGAGGAGTGTTTACAGGTGAGGAGTGTTTACAGGTGAGGAGTGTTTACAGGTGAGGAGTGTTTACAAGTGAGGAGTGTTTACAGGTGAGGAGTGTTTACAGGTGAGGAGTGTTTACAGGTGAGGAGTGTTTACAGGTGAGGAGTGTTTACAGGTGAGGAGTGTTTACAGGTGAGGAGTGTTTACAGGTGAGGAGTGTGTTCAAGTGAAGAGTGTTTACAGGTGAGTAATGTTTACAGGTGAGGAGTGTTCAAGTGAAGAGTGTTTACAGGTGAGTAATGTTTACAGGTGAGGAGTGTTCAGGTGAGGAGTGTGTTCAGGTGAGGAGTGTGTTCAGGTGAGGAGTGTGTTCAGGTGAGGAGTGTGTTCAGGTGAGGAGTGTGTTCAGGTGAGGAGTGTTTACAGGTGAGGAGTGTTCAGGTGAGGAGTGTTCAGGTGAGGAGTGTGTTCACAGGTGAGGAGTGTTTACAGGTGAGTAATGTTTACAGGTGAGGAGTGTTCAAGTGAAGAGTGTTTACAGGTGAGTAATGTTTACAGGTGAGGAGTGTTCAGGTGAGGAGTGTGTTCAGGTGAGGAGTGTGTTCAGGTGAGGAGTGTGTTCAGGTGAGGAGTGTTTACAGGTGAGGAGTGTTCAGGTGAGGAGTGTGTTCAGGTGAGGAGTGTTTACAGGTGAGGAGTGTGTTCAAGTGAAGAGTGTGTTCAAGTGAAGAGTGTTTACAGGTGAGTAATGTTTACAGGTGAGGAGTGTTCAAGTGAAGAGTGTTTACAGGTGAGTAATGTTTACAGGTGAGGAGTGTTCAGGTGAGGAGTGTGTTCAGGTGAGGAGTGTGTTCAGGTGAGGAGTGTGTTCAGGTGAGGAGTGTGTTCAGGTGAGGAGTGTTTACAGGTGAGGAGTGTTCAGGTGAGGAGTGTTCAGGTGAGGAGTGTTCAGGTGAGGAGTGTTCAGGTGAGGAGTGTGTTCACAGGTGAGGAGTGTTTACAGGTGAGTAATGTTTACAGGTGAGGAGTGTTCAAGTGAAGAGTGTTTACAGGTGAGTAATGTTTACAGGTGAGGAGTGTTCAGGTGAGGAGTGTGTTCAGGTGAGGAGTGTTTACAAGTGAGTAATGTTTACAGGTGAGGAGTGTTTACAGGTGAGGAGTGTTCAGGTGAGGAGTGTTCAGGTGAGGAGTGTTTACAAGTGAGGAGTGTTTACAGGTGAGGAGTGTTTACAGGTGAGGAGTGTTTACAGGTGAGGAGTGTTCAAGTGAAGAGTGTTTACAGGTGAGTAATGTTTACAGGTGAGTAATGTTTACAGGTGAGGAGTGTTCAGGTGAGGAGTGTGTTCAGGTGAGGAGTGTTCAAGTGAAGAGTGTTTACAGGTGAGTAATGTTTACAGGTGAGTAATGTTTACAGGTGAGGAGTGTGTTCAGGTGAGGAGTGTGTTCAGGTGAGGAGTGTTTACAAGTGAGTAATGTTTACAGGTGAGGAGTGTTTACAGGTGAGGAGTGTTCAGGTGAGGAGTGTTTACAGGTGAGGAGTGTTTACAGGTGAGGAGTGTTCAGGTGAGGAGTGTTTACAGGTGAGGAGTGTGTTCAGGTGAGGAGTGTTTACAGGTGAGGAGTGTGTTCAGGTGAGGAGTGTGTTCAGGTGAGGAGTGTGTTCAGGTGAGGAGTGTGTTCAGGTGAGGAGTGTGTTCACAGGTGAGGAGTGTTTACAGGTGAGGAGTGTTTACAGGTGAGGAGTGTTTACAGGTGAGGAGTGTTTACAGGTGAGGAGTGTTTACAGGTGAGTAATGTTCAAGTGAAGAGTGTTTACAGGTGAGTAATGTTTACATGTGAGGAGTGTTCAGGTGAGGAGTGTTCAGGTGAGGAGCGTTTACAGGTGAGGAGTGTTTACAGGTGAGGAGTGTTTACAGGTGAGGAGTGTGTTTAGGTGAGGAGTGTTTACAGGTGAGGAGTGTTTACAGGTGAGTGTTACCTGGTAGTTTTTTCCAAAGAGCTGCATCCCAACGACGGCGAAGATGAAGACGATGATGGCGAGGACCAGAGTCAGGTTCCCCAGAGCTCCCATCGAGTTCCCGATGATTTTAATCAAAGTGTTCAGAGTCGGCCACGAGCGCGCCAACTTAAACACACGCAACTACAACAAGAGAAGAAGAAAGAGGAGCAAGGTCTGAACCAGGCCTAAACCAGGTCTAAACCAGGCCTAAACCAGGCCTAAACCAGGTCTAAACCAGGTCTGAACCAGGTCTAAACCAGGTCTAAACCAAGCCTAAACCAGGTCTGAACCAGGTCTGAACCAGGTCTAAACCAGGTCTAAACCAGGTCTAAACCAGGTCTAAACCAGGTCTAAACCAGGTCTAAACCAAGCCTAAACCAGGCCTAAACCAGGCCTAAACCAGGTCTGAACCAGTTCTAAACCAGGTCTAAACCAGGCCTAAACCAGGTCTAAACCAGGTCTAAACCAGGCCTAAACCAGCTCTAAACCAGGTCTAAACTAGGACTATACCAGGTTTAAACCAGGTCAAAACCAGGTCTAAATCAGGTCTAAACCAGGTCTAAACCAGGTCTAAACTAGGACTATACCAGGTTTAAACCAGGTCAAAACCAGGTCTAAATCAGGTCTAAACCAGGACTCACCAGTCTGAAGGAGCGGAGGACGCTGAGGCCCTCGACGTCAGATAAACCCAGCTCCATGAGACTGAGGCAGACGATGATGCAGTCAAAGATGTTCCAACCCGTTTGGAAATAATAGTACGGGTCGAGAGCAATGATCTTCAGGACCATCTCCAGCGTGAAGATCCCCGAGAACACCTGAGGAGAGGAAATGTAACATGAACCTGAGAAGATCCCCGAGAACACCTGAGGAGAGGAAACGTAACATGAACCTGAGAAGATCCCCGAGAACACCTGAGGAGAGGAAACGTAACATGAACCTGAGAAGATCCACGAGAACACCTGAGGAGAGGAAACGTAACATGAACCTGAGAAGATCCCCGAGAACACCTGAGGAGAGGAAACGTAACATGAACCTGAGAAGATCCCGAGAACACCTGAGGAGAGGAAGCGTAACATGAACCTGAGAAGATCCCGAGAACACCTGAGGAGAGGAACGTAACATGAACCTGAGAAGATCCCGAGAACACCTGAGGAGAGGAAACGTAACATGAACCTGAGAAGATCCCCGAGAACACCTGAGGAGAGGAAACGTAACATGAACCTGAGAAGATCCACGAGAACACCTGAGGAGAGGAAACGTAACATGAACCTGAGAAGATCCACGAGAACACCTGAGGAGAGGAAACGTAACATGAACCTGAGAAGATCCACGAGAACACCTGAGGAGAGGAAACGTAACATGAACCTGAGAAGATCCCCGAGAACACCTGAGGAGAGGAAACGTAACATGAACCTGAGAAGATCCCCGAGAACACCTGAGGAGAGGAAACGTAACATGAACCTGAGAAGATCCCGAGAACACCTGAGGAGAGGAAGCGTAACATGAACCTGAGAAGATCCCGAGAACACCTGAGGAGAGGAAGCGTAACATGAACCTGAGAAGATCCCGAGAACACCTGAGGAGAGGAAGCGTAACATGAACCTGAGAAGATCCCGAGAACACCTGAGGAGAGGAAACGTAACATGAACCTGAGAAGATCCCCGAGAACACCTGAGGAGAGGAAACGTAACATGAACCTGAGAAGATCCCCGAGAACACCTGAGGAGAGGAAACGTAACATGAACCTGAGAAGATCCCCGAGAACACCTGAGGAGAGGAAACGTAACATGAACCTGAGAAGATCCCCGAGAACACCTGAGGAGAGGAAACGTAACATGAACCTGAGATGATCCCCGAGAACACCTGAGGAGAGGAAACGTAACATGAACCTGAGAAGATCCACGAGAACACCTGAGGAGAGGAAACGTAACATGAACCTGAGATGATCCCCGAGAACACCTGAGGAGAGGAAACGTAACATGAACCTGAGAAGATCCCCGAGAACACCTGGAGAAATCATAACAGGAATCGATAAACAAAGAGAAAATGAACCACAGAGAAAAGCAGGTTAAAAACTGAACAAAAGGCTTTGCACTGGACCCTTATTTCTGCATAATTTTAATGTAATTATTTTTTCCAGTTCTTTTTGCGTTTTACTGCTGTCTTTGGGGTCAAAGGTTAAAAACTCCAGGTGCTGTGCTTTTACATAATCATCTTCCTAGTGGGTACTTTTCTCCAAAGATGTTGAGGTAAATGTGTCAGAGGTCAGTTTATTTTTGGTCTAAAGGTGTAAAAGTGCTCTGTTTGAACGCGGCACAAGGAGAATATAGAGAGGTCACAAAGAGGTCACAGAGAGGTCACAAAGAGGTCACAGAGAGGTCACAGAGAGGTCAGACTTAAAGAACCAGCCGCAGCTCTATAAAAACTTTATGAACCATTTGGAACAAGGATCTGAGTCTGGCTCTAGTCTTGGCCTTGGCCTTCGTCTTGGTCTTATTCTGGTCTTGGTCTGGTCTTGGTCTGGTCTTGGTCTGGTCTTGGACTGGTCTTGGTCTGGTCTTGGTCTGGTCTTGGACTGGTCTTGGACTGGTCTTGGACTGGTCTTGGTCTGGTCTTGGTCTGGTCTTGGACTGGTCTTGGTCTGGTCTTGGACTGGTCTTGGTCTGGTCTTGGTCTGGTCTTGGACTGGTCTTGGTCTGGTCTTGGACTGGTCTTGGTCTGGTCTTGGTCTGGTCTTGGACTGGTCTTGGTCTGGTCTTGGACTGGTCTTGGACTGGTCTTGGATTGGTCTTGGATTGGTCTTGGTCTGGTCTTGGATTGGTCTTGGTCTGGTCTTGGACTGGTCTTGGACTGGTCTTGGACTGGTCTTGGTCTGGTCTTGGACTGGTCTTGGACTGGTCTTGGACTGGTCTTGGTCTGTTCTTGGACTGGTCTTGGTCTGGTCTTGGACTGGTCTTGGACTGGTCTTGGATTGGTCTTGGATTGGTCTTGGTCTGGTCTTGGATTGGTCTTGGTCTGGTCTTGGACTGGTCTTGGTCTGGTCTTGGTCTGGTCTTGGACTGTTCTTGGACTGGTCTTGGACTGGTCTTGGACTGGTCTTGGACTGGTCTTGGACTGGTCTTGGTCTGGTCGTGGTCTGGTCTTGGTCTGGTCGTGGTCTGGTCTTGGTCTGGTCGTGGTCTGGTCTTGGTCTGGCTCTGGTTAGAGAACAGAGCAGAAGGACAAACAGCTGTTCTCAGTAAAAACACCGTCAACATCGCCTCAAACACAACTCAGCAACAAAACAGATCAGAACCAGGCTCTGGGACTGGACTAAAGCAGGTCTAAAGCAGGTCTAAAGCAGGTCTAAAGCAGGACTAAACCAGGACTAAACCAGGACTAAAGTAGGTCTAAAGCAGGACTAAACCAGGACTAAAGCAGGACTAAACCAGGACGAAAGCAGGACTAAAGCAGGACTAAAGCAGGACTAAAGCAGGACTAAAGCAGGTCTAAAGCAGGACTAAAGCAGGACTAAAGCAGGTCTAAAGCAGGTCTAAAGCAGGACTAAAGCAGGACTAAACCAGGTCTAAAGCAGGACTAAAGCAGGACTAAACCAGGTCTAAAGCAGGACTAAACCAGGACTAAAGCAGGTCTAAACCAGGACGAAAGCAGGACTAAAGCAGGACTAAAGCAGGACTAAAGCAGGACTGAACCAGGTCTAAAGCAGGACTAAAGCAGGTCTAAAGCAGGACTAAAGCAGGTCTAAAGCAGGTCTAAAGCAGGTCTAAAGCAGGACTAAAGCAGGACTAAACCAGGTCTAAAGCAGGACTAAAGCAGGACTAAACCAGGTCTAAAGCAGGACTAAAGCAGGACTAAACCAGGTCTAAAGCAGGACTAAACCAGGTCTAAAGCAGGTCTAAAGCAGGTCTAAAGCAGGACTAAAGCAGGTCTAAAGCAGGTTTAAAGCAGGACTGAACCAGGTCTAAAGCAGGACTAAAGCAGGTCTAAAGCAGGACTAAAGCAGGTCTAAAGCAGGACTAAAGCAGGTCTAAAGCAGGTTTAAAGCAGGACTGAACCAGGTCTAAAGCAGGACTAAAGCAGGTCTAAAGCAGGTCTAAAGCAGGTCTAAAGCAGAACTAAACCAGGACTAAAGCAGGACTAAACCAGGTTTAAAGCAGAACTGACAGACCGTTTAGTCCTGGTTTAGACCTGGTTTAGACCTGGTTTAGGTCTGGTTTAGACCTGGTTTAGTCCTGGTTTAGACCTGGTTTAGGTCTGGTTTAGACCTGGTTTAGTCCTGGTTTAGACCTGGTTTAGTCCTGGTTTAGACCTGGTTTAGACCTGGTTTAGACCTGGTTTAGGCCTGGTTTAGGCCTGGTTTAGGCCTGGTTTAGGCCTGGTTTAGGTCTGGTTTAGACCTGGTTTAGACCTGGTTTAGGCCTGGTTTAGGCCTGGTTTAGGCCTGGTTTAGGCCTGGTTTAGGCCTGGTTTAGGTCTGGTTTAGACCTGGTTTAGACCTGGTTTAGGCCTGGTTTAGGCCTGGTTTAGGTCTGGTTTAGACCTGGTTTAGTCGTGGTTAAGACCTGGTTTAGACCTGGTTTAGACCTGGTTTAGACCTGGTTTAGACCTGGTTTAGACCTGGTTTAGGCCTGGTTTAGGTCTGGTTTAGACCTGGTTTAGGTCTGGGTAAAGGCCTGGTTTAGGTCTGCTTTAGACCTGGTTTAGACCTGGTTTAGGTCTGGTTTAGACCTGGTTTAGGCCTGGTTTAGGTCTGGTTTAGACCTGGTTTAGGTCTGGGTATAGACCTGGTTTAGGTCTGCTTTAGACCTGGTTTAGACCTGGTTTAGGTCTGGTTTAGGTCTGGTTTAGACCTGGTTTAGACCTGGTTTAGACCTGGTTTAGGTCTGGGTAAAGGCCTGGTTTAGGTCTGCTTTAGACCTGGTTTAGACCTGGTTTAGTCCTGGTTTAGACCTGGTTTAGACCTGGTTTAGACCTGGTTTAGACCTGGTTTAGACCTGGTTTGACCTGGTTTAGACCTGGTTTTGAACCTGGTTTAGACCTGGTTTAGACCTGGTTTAGGCCTGGTTTAGGTCTGGTTTAGACCTGGTTTAGGTCTGGTTTAGACCTGGTTTAGACCTGGTTTTGAACCTGGTTTAGACCTGGTTTAGGTCTGGTTTAGACCTGGTTTAGGCCTGGTTTAGGTCTGGTTTAGACCTGGTTTAGGTCTGGGTAAAGGCCTGGTTTAGGTCTGGTTTAGACCTGGTTTAGACCTGGTTTAGACCTGGTTTAGGTCTGGTTTAGACCTGGTTTAGACCTGGTTTAGTCCTGGTTTAGTCCTGGTTTAGACCTGGTTTAGTCCTGGTTTAGTCCTGGTTTAGTCCTGGTTTAGACCTGGTTTAGGTCTGGTTTAGACCTGGTTTAGTCCTGGTTTAGTCCTGGTTTAGACCTGGTTTAGACCTGGTTTAGTCCTGGTTTAGTCCTGGTTTAGACCTGGTTTAGACCTGGTTTAGGTCTGGTTTAGACCTGGTTTAGACCTGGTTTAGTCCTGGTTTAGACCTGGTTTAGACCTGGTTTAGTCCTGGTTTAGACCTGGTTTAGTCCTGGTTTAGTCCTGGTTTAGACCTGGTTTAGGTCTGGTTTAGACCTGGTTTAGACCTGGTTTAGACCTGGTTTAGACCTGGTTTAGACCTGGTTTAGACCTGGTTTAGACCTGGTTCCTCGGTGCCAGTCGCTGTAATAACCTCTCTTTGTGCAGCTTGTGTGAGTTTGAGTGGAGCATCCCTTAAATAAAACGTCTTTGTGCAGGACTGAGGCTGTGTCCAAGAGATAACTCCCACAATGCACTGCTTTGTCAGCGCTGTGTGACCTTGCTCAGGGGCACTTTGGCACCAGAATGTCAACAACAAACAAACTAGTACTGCAGAAGTAGTCTGAGTTAGGCCTGGTTTAGTCTTGGCTCAGTCTAAGTTTAGGTCTGAAGCAGTTTTAGAAGAAGTCTGATTATGTTTTATTTCTGAACAGAAGACGGACTGAGGAGGAAGAAAATTGAGCTGGATTCAGTGAAAACTGAAAGGACTGTAGTTAAACTGACGAGAGAATCAAGAGCCAAAAGGGTTCACGTTACTGCTTTGACCAACTCTGCAGCAGACACTCGGCTCTGGTCTGGAGCAAAGGGAACCTCTCTGCGAACAATAATGGGCTTCAGACAAACACCGAGGACTAAAGCAAACGGCCAAAAAACACTGACAATTACATTTAATTCCACAACACCTCAACTCCTGCAGCAGTTTCTATTCCAGACCTCAGTCCAGGTCTGAGCCAGGACTGATGAGACCAGACTGTGACACCTGTTGTCCTTAGGTGAGTCCCTTACTGCGTTAGCATTAGCATTAGCATACAACAACACTGAGCAATGAGCGTCAGCGGCTTCAAGTGTCACTGGCTCACCTCCAGAAAATAAACATTTATAAAAGAGACCACTCTAAGATAATGACAAGCCTCAAGAAAGAAACAGACAAAGATAGGACTAGAGAGATCACCCTGAACTCTGTTAGACCTGACTCTGATAGACCTGACTCTGTTAGACCTGACTCTGTTAGACCTGACTCTGTTAGACCTGACTCTGATAGACCTGACTCTGTTAGACCTGACTCTGTTAGACCTGACTCTGTTGGACCTGACTCTGTTGGGCCTGACTCTGTTGAACCTGACTCTGTTGAACCTGACTCTGTTGGACCTGACTCTGTTGGACCTGACTCTGTTGAACCTGACTCTGTTGAACTTGACTCTGTTGGACCTGACTCTGTTGGACCTGACCAGGTTAGACCTGACTCTGTTGGACCTGACTCTGTTGGACCTGACTCTTTTAGACCTGACTCTGTTGAACTTGACTCTGTTGGACCTGACTCTGTTGAACTTGACTCTGTTGGACCTGACTCTGTTGGACCTGACTCTGTTGAACCTGACTCTGTTGGACCTGACTCTGTTAGACCTGACTCTGTTGAACTTGACTCTGTTGGACCTGACTCTGTTGGACCTGACTCTGTTGAACCTGACTCTGTTGAACTTGACTCTGTTGGACCTGACTCTGTTGGACCTGACTCTGTTGGACCTGACTCTGTTGAACCTGACTCTGTTGGACCTGACTCTGTTAGACCTGACTCTGTTGAACTTGACTCTGTTGAACTTGACTCTGTTGGACCTGACTCTGTTGGACCTGACTCTGTTGTACTTGACTCTGTTGAACTTGACTCTGTTGGACCTGACTCTGTTGGACCTGACTCTGTTAGACCTGACTCTGTTAGACCTGACTCTGTTGGACCTGACTCTGTTGGACCTGACTCTGTTGAACCTGACCAGGTTAGACCTGACTCTGTTGGACCTGACTCTTTTGGACCTGACTCTGTTGGACCTGACTCTGTTGAACTTGACTCTGTTGGACCTGACTCTGTTGGACCTGACTCTGTTGGATCTGACTCTGTTGGTTGGACCTGACTCTGTTGAACTTGACTCTGTTGAACTTGACTCTGTTGGACCTGACTCTGTTGGACCTGACTCTGTTGAACCTGACCAGGTTAGACCTGACTCTGTTGGACCTGACTCTGTTGGACCTGACTCTGTTAGACCTGACTCTGTTGAACTTGACTCTGTTGGACCTGACTCTGTTGGACCTGACTCTGTTGAACTTGACTCTGTTGAACTTGACTCTGTTGGACCTGACTCAGTTGGACCTGACTCTGTTGAACTTGACTCTGTTGGACCTGACTCTGTTAGACCTGACTCTGTTGAACCTGACTCTGTTGGACCTGACCAGGTTAGACCTGACTCTGTTGGACCTGACTCTGTTGGACCTGTCTCTGTTGGACCTGACTCTGTTGGACCTGACTCTGTTGAACTTGACTCTGTTGAACTTGACTCTGTTGAACTTGACTCTGTTGGACCTGACTCTGTTAGACCTGAGTCTGTTGAACTTGACTCTGTTGGACCTGACTCTGTTGGACCTGACTCTGTTGGGCCTGACTCTGTTGAACCTGACTCTGTTGGGCCTGACTCTGTTGAACTTGACTCTGTTGGACCTGACTCTGTTGAACCTGACCAGGTTAGACCTGACTCTGTTGGACCTGATTCTGTTGGACCTGACTCTTTTGGACCTGACTCTGTTGGACCTGACTCTGTTGGACCTGACTCTGTTGAACTTGACTCTGTTGAACTTGACTCTGTTGGACCTGACTCTGTTGAACTTGACTCTGTTGAACTTGACTCTGTTGAACTTGACTCTGTTGGACCTGACTCTGTTGAACTTGACTCTGTTGGACCTGACTCTGTTAGACCTGACTCTGTTGGACCTGACTCTGTTGGACCTGACTCTGTTGAACTTGACTCTGTTGAACTTGACTCTGTTGAACTTGACTCTGTTGGACCTGACTCTGTTGAACCTGACTCTGTTGGACCTGACCAGGTTAGACCTGACTCTGTTGGACCTGACTCTGTTGGACCTGTCTCTGTTGGACCTGACTCTGTTGAACTTGACTCTGTTGAACTTGACTCTGTTGGACCTGACTCTGTTGGACCTGACTCTGTTGAACCTGACTCTATTGAACCTGACTCTGTTGGACCTGACTCTGTTAGACCTGACTCTGTTGAACTTGACTCTGTTGGACCTGACTCTGTTGGACCTGACTCTGTTGAACCTGACTCTGTTAGACCTGACTCTGTTGAACTTGACTCTGTTGGACCTGACTCTGTTGGACCTGACTCTGTTGAACCTGACTCTATTGAACCTGACTCTGTTGGACCTGACTCTGTTAGACCTGACTCTGTTGAACTTGACTCTGTTGAACTTGACTCTGTTGGACCTGACTCTGTTGGACCTGACTCTGTTGTACTTGACTCTGTTGAACTTGACTCTGTTGGACCTGACTCTGTTGGACCTGACTCTGTTGGACCTGACTCTGTTGAACCTGACTCTGTTGGACCTGACTCTGTTGAACTTGACTCTGTTGGACCTGACTCTGTTGGACCTGACTCTGTTGAACCTGACTCTGTTGAACCTGACTCTTTTAGACCTGACTCTGTTGGACCTGACTCTGTTGGACCTGACTCTGTTGGACCTGACTCTATTGAACCTGACTCTGTTGGACCTGACTCTGTTGAACTTGACTCTGTTGGACCTGACTCTGTTGAACCTGACTCTGTTGAACTTGACTCTGTTGGACCTGACTCTGTTGGACCTGACTCTGTTGTACTTGACTCTGTTGAACTTGACTCTGTTGGACCTGACTCTGTTGGACCTGACTCTGTTGAACTTGACTCTGTTGAACTTGACTCTGTTGGACCTGACTCTGTTGAACCTGACTCTGTTGGACCTGACTCTGTTGGGCCTGACTCTGTTGAACCTGACTCTGTTGGACCTGTCTCTGTTAGACCTGACTCTGTTGGACCTGACTCTGTTGGACCTGACTCTGTTGGACCTGTCTCTGTTAGACCTGACTCTGTTGGACCTGACTCTGTTGAACTTGACTCTGTTGAACTTGACTCTGTTGGACCTGACTCTGTTGGACCTGACTCTGTTAGACCTGAGTCTGTTGAACTTGACTCTGTTGGGCCTGACTCTGTTGGACCTGACTCTGTTGGGCCTGACTCTGTTGAACCTGACTCTGTTGGGCCTGACTCTGTTGAACTTGACTCTGTTGGACCTGACTCTGTTGAACCTGACCAGGTTAGACCTGACTCTGTTGGACCTGACTCTTTTGGACCTGACTCTGTTGGACCTAACTCTGTTGAAGTTGACTCTGTTGGACCTGACTCTGTTGGATCTGACTCTGTTGGACCTGACTCTGTTGAAGTTGACTCTGTTGAACTTGACTCTGTTGGACCTGACTCTGTTGGACCTGACTCTGTTGGACCTGACTCTGTTGAACTTGACTCTGTTGAACTTGACTCTGTTGGACCTGACTCTGTTGGACCTGACTCTGTTGAACCTGACTCTATTGAACCTGACTCTGTTGGACCTGACTCTGTTAGACCTGACTCTGTTGAACTTGACTCTGTTGGACCTGACTCTGTTGGACCTGACTCTGTTGAACCTGACTCTATTGAACCTGACTCTGTTGGACCTGACTCTGTTAGACCTGACTCTGTTGAACTTGACTCTGTTGAACT
>JALDNG010000305.1:0-260756 GCA_024349245.1 Neodontobutis hainanensis | reverse complement strand
AATTTAAGGAAAAAGTGTTGGTTTATCAATTGATTCCTATATTCCTTCAGAAAATAATTCACAAAAATTAAGTTTATATTTTTCCCTTAAATACGACTTAAGAAGCGAAAATCTCAAAAACCATCAAAACTTTCGAATTCAGATATTTAAAAATAAAAAAATCAAATATTTTTAGTTTTATCTCAATACATTCTTTTTTCGAAAGCTTTATTTCTGTCTGTGGTGAACTAAATTCGTTTCAACCATAAACTCATTAAGGTTGCATGTTCCAGAAACACAATTTTTTTACTGTCTTTCAAAATTTCACTGACTTTTCATGTTGTATTTAATTCACCATTATGAAATAAAATGGGTCAAAAAAACACTCCTAAGTTTTATAAGACGTGGAGTGGTAACGATTAAAAATGAGAATAATAAATAATACATAAAGGCAAACAATTTTATTCATAAACTATCGTAGATGAGCAGACTATTATCGCGATTTATTTGATCTTCGAATCCAAGATACTCGAATGTTGTACTCAAAGGTTATCGATGAAAAGAATTTTTGCTGCATTACCAATTTTTTGTATTCTATTCCATAACACGTCAAAAAGATAGATTTTATTATTATTAGCCAACATCAAATACGGCCAAAACCAGTCAAACAATACGTCTGACATCTAAATTTGAATCTGCGCACATTAAATCAAAATGTCTAACTGTGAGTTTAGCATTAAAAACACAAACCCGAAAAGCTTATTACACTTTTATTAAGGCCTATAATGTTAGAAAGATAATTCTATCAGTTTCACACTCTTATGCATGCTTATTAAAAAGGCGCCTAATCCATGTCTAATCAGCCACGGTGCGTCTGAGTGTTCGGTGGGTTCTTTTGATTCCCCTCCATTTTTATCTGATATTTTTTACACAGGCTCCCGTGTCAGATTCAACAAAATTATGTGAACGGTAAACGTCAGGTTGATGCGTGTTCTTTGATCCTGTAAAATATTCAACAATCCGATATTTTTTCAGTTCTTGTCAAAGGCTTCTCAATGATAATAGTGATTCGGGTATATATTTTTTTCCACGATAACCAGGAAGTCTTAGTAGTTTCCATACAAACAAGTCTATAACAAATTTTTCAAAGGAAATTTCTTCTAATTGTGTGTACTTTTTAAAATTACCTTGAGTCAATTTCTCAACATGATTTCCAACAATGTTTAGTAGTGTCAAATTTTTTATGCCGTTAATCTCATTCAAAGTTAATAATTTGTTCATCGTTGTCGATCAAACACAATATTTGATAATGAGCATTTTCTCAATTAACATCTTGCTTTTGCGCAGAGGTTCCTTTTAAAGTTGTAACTGTTTTTTAATATTTTTTCAAAGTGTATTTTTGCATTAACAACTTAAATAAAGCTAATATTTCCACAATCCAATTTGATGAAAATTTTTTCGTTATTGCTTGCTTCAACCATTTTTGTGGTAAATTTAGCTGCATTGTTCTTTAATGGTAAACGTGATTTCTTAGACCTAAATATCTTCATATGTTTAAAATTTTTATATGTTTGATATTTCTTGTTCGTGACTGTTAATGGAATTAATATTTAATGAGAACACATCAACAAAATACCACCAGGAACATTAAAAATTTTACTTTCGACTAACCTTAACACATCGACAGACTTACGATGAAAATCAGGGCAAAGACTAAGAATTGGATTGTTACGTTAATAAAATAGCCATTTCTCAAGGGTCATTTTATTAACACGAAGTTCTTATAACACATCAGTCAATGGTTTTTGAAATCTAGTCTACGTAATGTGAAACTCTTGAAACTTCGAGAAGCTGAAATTCTTTTGACGTTGTCACGTATTTATTATTGGTAAAAATAAAATTCATAAAAAAGTGAGTATGGCGTCGATTTCGAACCATTTTTATTATTTTATAATCCAAATAACAAAAACACAAAATATATGTTCCTAACGATGTTCACCGAATCGTTCAAAATCCGCGAGCGGTTGCGTATAATTAATTATTTGATTTTGTAATCATATAGATAAATATAATTCTTAACTTTGTTTGAATTAACTATAATTTCTGGTGTTTTTTTTCTTGATATACTTTAAAAAATTGTTGAGATGTGCATAAAATTTCTTTGACACCAACAGTAATTTAAATCAGTTTCATCACGATTATTCTTCAATTTGTACTTCCTAGGATCATTATTTAGATAAAAAACCGGTTTATACCCCCATATCTGCAAAACATAAACGGACTATAAACTTCTTATATGGCTCTTAGAAATCCACAAGATAAAAGTGAACATATATTTCCCAAATTTTAACTCATACACTGTCATTCCAACTACATTTAAACGATTTCAATAAATTCGATTGCTCAAAGCATTACTAAAAATTCGGTAATCTCCGTGTTATTATCAATTATGAAAATTTATTTTCAATAATATACATGGATAAAGAAGTTTAGTGCTCGATATTATTTGATTTATGATCGTTGGATTATGGCCGACATTTTCTCAGGTTTTGGGTACAGCTAACCCGTTTTTATCCTGATATTTTTAAATTTTAAGCACAAAAGTTTTTATTTATAAAATGTTAGAAATCCTTATGTATGGCGTATCCACATGTGAGCGACATGAAATCACGCGCATAGTTCTACATAAAAACGATTCTTTGTAATTATATTTTTTAACCTCAACAGAAATATAAGCGATCTAGAAATTTTCAATACTATATTTCTAAAGTAATGAAATTCAATGTATGTACTTAGCTTGGTCTCAGAGCGCTAACTACTTTAACATTTCAAATTAAAAAACACTTATAATTTTCTATTTCGTGCCAAAATTGATTTTAAGATTTAATAAAAACTTATAAAAAAAATCGAACAACAAAGATGAATACAAACCATCGCTTAAAAGTTTTAAATATAGGAATACATGAAAGAAGTAAAACCATTTCTTGGTATGTGGCAAAAAACAAATAATTTTCTTTCGAAACTTAAAAAACTGAGAAATCGTTTTTCAATGATATTTTACGTTATGAAAACATAAATTTTATATTTTTGGGTCTTGAAAAATGTCGGATTAAATATAATTAAAGGCGGTCAGTGAGCGCCAAATCACTTTCAACTTATGATTTTCTTTTGATTATGCCTTACATCGTAAATGGCGGAAAATCCCCAGAATTCCTTGAGGCTAAATCTGCCTTAGATGAATGCATTGCGGATTTATCGGATAAACAGTACAATCTTCAATTAAAGGACATTTATTACAAAATTGTTTCTTCTTGCCAACATGGATATACGCGGGCTTTTTAAAGAGGTATATTCATAAAAATCCTTAGGATTATTTTGTTAAAGTCAAATATCCTTCAGTTGAACAGTGTTCAAAATGTATGATTCGAAAACTTTCTGAATTTCAAGACGAAGTATCTTACATTGACACATACTACAACAGATTAAAATCACGAATGATATAGCACGAATTCAAAGGACTTCTGTCGACAATGTTTGAACCTGTCTGTGAGTCTCGTTTTAGACCCAGAAACTAACAGAGTAGCCAAAGTTAAACACTTAATTTGCGAAATATTCACCCAAACTATGAAATGGTTAATATTGTTGATTTTATTTGTTTTATTGCTTGAATTTCGATTTAAGATTGTTTTTTAAGTTGAGCAAGTAACCTGTGGAAATTAAAACAAATAGTTGAAGTTCAAATTTTAATTCGAAGGATACGATAACACATAGGCAGTTGAATATTTTTAATTTCTTTCCACTTTTATCACTGTCAAAATTATCAAAATTTTTTGGAATTATAAAAAGGAGAAAATTCGGAGTATTTATTAATCATTTAATATATGAAATTCTAAATTGTTAAGACGCTCTTTATCTAACTTTTTTCATTAAAAATTGTTCCTTTTTGTTATTCTTAACTAAGAAACTTTTTATCTACATGTGCGGATAAGATCTAACGAAAAACCTCACTTACACAATTCAAAAAATGCTAAAATTTTGAGGATTTTAAAAATTAAAATTTCAGATCACTATGAGAGAAAAACCAAATTCTTGATAAAATTTTCATTCTACATCTAAAATATAGCAATAACTGTAAAAAAAGATAATTTAAAATTTGGACCAACCAATGTGGGATAAAGTTCTCTTACTCAAAAGTTATTTTCAATATCTTTGACTTGATTAATTTTTAATAGGTCACTTAAGTACATCTGACGAACATGAATGCATACCATTTCAACACATGCGCATTAAGTAACGATAATCTAACAGCATAACTCTTACAATGATGGAAAAAAATTTCGCCCCTTGAGTTTTTTAAAGATCTCACAAAAAAAATTGTTATCTGGTCTTTAAGTAATGCTATCAAATATAATATGTTGTGTCTTCGGGTTGAGCGTTCCAGTCTTGTGTGAGTACAAGGAAGTGATTTATTTTCAGGTGTTTTCGCCATAATTAGTCAATGTAGTCAGGAGCATGATTTAGTGCTGGGTGAAGAACATCATAATCTCTAACAGTCTCTTTTTACGTGCCAGAGAACATGTTGATTCAATCAGACATCAGTTTTGTACGATAGTGATTTGAAACAAGTGGTATTAAGCAATTTTCCCCTTTGAAATATACTGCCAGAAAATCACTGGTTATAATCTGATATCCTGGGGTATGTATTATATTATTGAACTTTCCATCTTACATTTCCATCATTCTTTAACTCGCCAGATATTTTACTTCTTTGCGGTGAAATTACGTCACATTTTCATGCAATAGTTAAACAAATCTCTCATTTTTTCCGCGCTTGCCGAATCTATTCGGGGTTTTCCGAAAATCACTTTTATATTCTAATAGTCACTACGTAAGTATGAGTAGTTAAAAGGAAATTTTTTGCGAAAATTTTTTCGGTCGATATTCTTTTTAATGTGTAAAATCTCGTGTTTCTAAATTGCCATCCATAAGATTTTCATATAATATGATTCTATAAAACCAATAAATTTATAGTTGAGTTAGCACTTTTTTAAATGTTTTTTTATATGTGCATTATTCTCTGAATCAAATAATCAATATAGTTTGAAGATATGTTTTATTTGCGCAAATACAGTGATCGTATCCGCTTCGTTGTAGAATGCGTACATGATCGTTAATAACTTGTATTGTACAACTGTCACCATTATAATTTTGAATAGTTGAAAAGTAAATTCATTAAAATATTACATCAAGCAAAAAATTCAGTCTACAACATGAAATTCGTAACAAACTGTATTTATACATTTAAATTTTCAATATGAAGATTGTATGATCGCAATTTATAAAACTCGTTATTTTGTATTAAGTTCGAAAATATTGAATTTTCAAAAAAATCGTCTTAAATCTTATACTGCTCTGAGTTCGAAAATAAGCACAAAGAAATTTTTTTAATATCATCAAGAAACACGGGTTAAAGTCTGAAAATGTGATAGTGAATTCGTGAAAATTTATTTTGGCGCGAAGAATTAAATTTTAGTCGACAGAATTTTACATGTACAGTCGTGAAATTTTTTGTTTATTGAATAAATTTCAAAATGAGTAATCTGTTGTTATCTTTAATATGTCTCCACGCTAGTTTACTATTTTGAGATGAAGGAAAAGGATATCTTCCTTTCATTACTACAAGATATTTTATGCGAAAAATAGTTTTCAAAGTAAAAAATTATCAATATTTTATTTGGCGCGAAAAAGGTGCGCGTGCTTATAGGGTAAAAACTATGTTCTCCATATAAACCTGCAGATAGAGTTTTAGCGTCAACTTATTTTTCTTACATGTTCAATAAACTTGTAAAAGATGAAAAGCATATGAGAATGTAACCAAACCATCTACCTCGCTCGTGGGTAGTTCGAATTTGCTGTTTTATGTAGATAAAAGTAACTAATTGCCATTTAATAAACATGCAAAATATATTTTCCAATATCCTTGTTTTTAAAACTCAAAATTATTTTAATGAGAGCCACAAGTACAAATCCCAATTTCCTAAATTTATTGACAATTAACAATGTGTTATGCAAGAGTACGTGTCAAAGCTTTTCCAACCCAGGAGATGATAGATTTAAAAAATTTATTTTCTCAACAACATCTCAAAATTGGTTTCGATTTAACGTGATGCTTCTTAGCACTCTTTTTCTGCTATAAAAGTAACTTTTTAACTTTGATTTCCAACTACAGTCAAATCGCAAATACAGATCGATTTTATTCAAGATTAATCCCTTCAATTAAACTGAGGTATCTTTTCCAATTTTAATATCTGAAAAAAAGTTTCTTATCGAATAAATGCCGCAGAGGTAAGGCTTCGCAAGTGGAGTTAGGAGAGCGAGTTAGAGTCCCACCCTACCCGACACGTCGTGTCTAAACTATGGCCGTGGTGCCGAATGGTAGTAAAGCACTGAATGGCGGAACCTAGGAAACGTAGCTTTATCGAAGGGGTAATATTAACGAAAACTTCCTTCGAAGAAGGCTTTGATATATTTGACCGTTACTTGATCTCATAAAATATGAAAATAAACTCAATTAAATTTAAAATTCTAAAAGAAATATATTCTTCATGCATGTAAGCTGATCACACACATACAGATATGTACCTTTGGAGATATAATGGTCAAAATTACAGTGATGATAAATTTTGTGGCGAATATGTCATTAAAGTGATTTTAAAAAGCAAATTTTGGTATTTTTAACCTATTTTATTGTGAATCAGTATGGCCGAGTTGTAAATTTTGTTGAGGTGGACGAGTCAACCTGACGGATATTTTTCAGAAGGAGTTGGCGCATATTTATGCTCATTGATGAAGCTATGCATCCTAGGTTTTGGTCATTTGCTCCTTGCCTCCGACAGGAACACCCTTGTGCAGAGTTCTCTAGTGTTTGATATTCTGGGAATCCACCCTATCTTCAGCTCATTATGGAAGTATTACCTCTTTGGGGTATATTGAAACAATATCGAAGATTTTCAACAGTGATCGAGTCGTGAAAAGGGAATTTTGTTCGGTTAAATTCGGAAGTGATCGAAACATAGACATACTAATGTTTCTCTTATCGTATAGGCGTGGATTTTGACCGGAATACACTTCCTTAATAAAATTCTAGTTGAGAATCGTTTCTGCTGTCTTAATACATGCGTGTTATATTGTTTAACAAATCTGGTGAATTCACATAAAAACCGAGCGCGAAACCGGTGAGTTATTATTTGTAAAATTTTTATTTTTGAAAAATATGACAGACACAAAGAGATAGTCATTTGATGTACAAAAGGAAATCCATCGAAACGATATAATAGAGCGTGCCACATGGTGATACTGCACAAAAAGAGCAGAAAGTGACGTTGAAAATTCTCACAATATCGATGAAAATGTACAAATTACGGTGGAGCTTATGCTGAGCAGTACAGAGGCACGAGTTCAGGGCTTTGGAAGATGTATAACAGCTGCTTCTCTTGTAGATAACTTAAAAACAAAACGAGATGCAATGGCAGTGAGTATAACCAGACCAAATTAAAGGGGTTCTATTTCGAAAACATAAGTGATATGGCGGATACCTACTCTGAACTTGAAGACTTCAATGGTAACAAACGATGTTTCAACTTCAATGTAAAAATAAGTGACATCAATATTTTTAAACGCAAAAAAACTAATTGTTTTAAATCTTAAATTTTTTTTATTCTAAACTGATTATTTCCCTTATTTTTTTACTCAGATGGTACGATAATATATGATATGGAGACGAATTTTGAGATCAATTGTCCACGTGTAAGGAATTTATATTCTAGTTATAAAAATAAAAGTCTCGAACATATTTTATACGCTGGTTTAATCTGGAGTTTTGAGGTTACTTTCAAGGTAATATATCGTTACGAGACTCTAAAATCCTTAAAGACGTTAAAATACTGATAATCGAGTAAGGCACGATGTGGAGGTTGACAAATATTGTTTTTTGTATCTTTTTTGTTGAGTGTATTGATGATGTCTTCTTCCGGGCAGTTATGAACGACGTTAAAGGCGTCTATCCCCCACAGGTGCGGCATTTATGGGTCATTGTCTTTCAGGTATAAAAAGGATAAAAATTACATTTTGACAATGTCGAATGAGATCCTATTCCTTTCGTTCCGCCACTCAACACCATGAACAAGAAGGGCTGGCTTTACTTACTTGATATCTTCAGCACAAATTCGAAAATTCGGCGGTGAATAAAGAACACAACGAGAATGAGTACGCAAGAAAACTTTTTCACAACTCGTCCATATTGGGAGTTTCCTTAACGTCGTCGATAGATCCAGAGTAAGGAAGGGATTTATTACTCTCAACTCTACGTCGAAAATTATGGATTTTTCTTGGATGACTGAAAGGTGCACGTCACGATTTTAAGAGGCAATAATTTATTGTTTTCTGTCTTTGGATTGACCAATTTTAGCTAGTTGCGAACGAAGGAATTCAATAACTCTTTGAAGAACACCACCATAAGGTAAGCACCGGCGAGCTTAAAGACTCGAACTGAGAGTAATAAAAACACTTACGTTGCATTTAGTGTCAGAAAGAAGAATAACCAAGCAAAATGAATTCCTTAATCAAATCAACCTTAGAAAATCTAACTGCAACGGACAAGCCAAAACTTTGTTCAGGTCACCATCTAAATATGTATAGAAGAAGTAAAACTATTAATTTTGAGAGAAAATATAAAATTTTACATTTCACCCAAACCCCAAAAATGTGACAACAAAAAGTTTCATAGACTCGTTTGTGACATCGAAAGTAAAAAATATTCCGAAAGAATTAAAGAGACATAACTTTTGATTTAAGTGTTTATTTAAAGGAATAAGTGGTAATTTTATTGGTCATTCCACTTTTAACTACTTCTAATGTTGAAATGTTATTTGATATGATATGTGTTTGAATCATACGAAAATTTAATGAATATGGTATAGATTCAAAAGGAGATTACCTCAATGGGATAGCTATCCTATTCTAAAGAAAGCAGATTATATCTTCGTTTATCTGGGGCGTATTGAAATTTTTATTCCATACTAAAAATACCGTCTGATGGTTAAATGCGGTGCATCTGAGCAGTGAGTTCTTCGTTTTGAAAATGAAAACGAATTGTTGTGTTTTTTAATTTTAAGATATTGGATAATTAATATTGACTTATTCGGATGTAGGAAAGCAAGCCAGAAATCATACGAGATGTTAAAAATTGAAATAACTATGCAACATTCAAGTCATTTATATATCAAAGGCTTTCTTTCTGTCAGGCACCACATTCAAGGTTAACTTAGGAATCGGTAAATTTTACTTTTTTGTTAAACAAGGATGAGTTAAACCTATCAGAGCATCATTCGAAGAGTTTACATTCATTTACGCCCTTACGTAAAGCTCTGCTAACTAAGTTCAGCAGTTCAGAGCTTTACTCTCCTTCTGGATCCTTCCGTACTGCGAGCACACGTGGAAATATTTGTAATCGAGTATTGTGTGACTCTAACCCACAAAAAGTTTCCCCCTCTCATCTGCCTATTAAAGTAACCGTACCTCTGCGGCGTTAGTTCGATTGGAATAAAAAAGGTATCTCGGATCATTCAAATTGCGGGTTAGCACTTTATAACCATCTTCAAGATACCTAAGAAAACATCCCATTACATTCACCCCTCTCGACCGCTCACCGGTCTCCACCTATTAAGGGGTTGGTAAATTGTGAATGCATCATTAAGAATTATCGAATGGTCATTTCTATAAGAGCTCAAGTTTACATAATGCCGGCTTGACTCATTGAGAGGTGTTTGAAAAGATGGATGAGCACCTTTACACGGGGATGTAACTGATAATACGTTTCATATATCAAGAATTTAATAACTAGTAAATATGAGATACTGGTATATATTAAGAGACATAAATTATAACAATGGAAATTAAGCTTATCTTTAGGCGCCTTCCAGATACGATTTAGTTTCAAATTTTGTTGAATGAAAAGAGAATATTATTAAATAAAGCATTGAACACAACACTAAAGTGTTACACCGATATTCCATAATGATGAATGGTTGGTTTGTTGAGGTAAATAATAAAAGTTATTTTAATTAAGTTTGATACGATAACATGAGTGTACTTAAAAATCTATAAATTTGATAAATAAAAAAATAATAACAGTAAAATACGCGAGAAAGAGTTCGCTGAAAATTCTATACTTACGAATAATCCAATAGATTTTTGATATAATTTAACTGTATCAAAAATAAACACATTTTGTGGTAAGATTTTCAGTTTATAATTAGTTATAGTTCAAGTATACAATCATTCAGCCTCTCAGCGGGTTATTTTTTAATTTTTTTGTTATGGTTTCTTAAGGTTAGTGGTAATTTGATAACATGGCGGCATATAAACTAAAGGCTTAGAAAATTATATTTAATCTTCAAAATAGTTTTATAGTTGTGATTTATCATTTTAAAATCTTAATAATTCCCTTCATGATTTTGAGACATTTTAAGAAATTTAAATATTCTTAAAATCATACATCTGCGCACTTAGAGAATATTTAAACAAAAATTATTTAACCTATGAAACCTTTATCTTCGACTAAACTAGATCTGGCACATAAACCATCCATTAATGAAGAGTTATGAATGAGTCTGAATGTTTACCAGTTACTATTTCTATTCTAAACCCTTTCTGATATTTTGAGGGTGCGCATTTACCTTTAATGTATGGTAACGTATTTTAAATGGTGCGAAATGAATATTTTGATAAAATCTACTTAAGTATTTCATTGGGTGAACGATATAACATGAGAAAGTGGTTAAAACGTTTTTAATCTTCGCCATTTTCATTTTGTTGAGACTGCAGCGTTTAAAATCTGAATTCGATCATTTTTAACATGACTTCAAATCGTAATTTTATAACTGTTAAATTTTGAATAACTATTCTATATAAATTTTAAGTTTGACCTTTTGTTTGTGAGCTAAACCAGATCTATTAATTCGAACATCTTACCCAACTTAATAATTTGAAAATATTTAATGTCGCAACACGGAGCTGCTTTACTCTTATAATACAGGATAAATATTTTATTATCTTCTGATCGGTTATTGTTATTTTCAGCCATCTCTAAACCTGTAAGATTGTAGTCTATTAACCTTATTTTCAAGGAAAAATTCTATCTGTTTTTTTATCGTTAGGAAATTATAAACCAAATTTTGTTTTTCAAGCAGTAAAATTACCTTACTGTTCCAAGGTAATAAGTGATTTTATAAAATTTGGCAATATGGGGTCTCGTAGACCTTATGTATATTTCATGCTGGTTATATTTCGATGATTGAATCAAACCTAGGACATGGATCTTATAAATTTATCGATTCACGATGATTTTAATTAAAGTAACTCAAAAACAAACGAAAATCAACGAATAACTTCAATAAAAATACCTTAACTCAGATTGTCGGTATGTGTATTTTTTTCAAATGTTAGTATGAAATCTTGACATGCATTTCTTTTATAATAACTTTATCAAAAACGTGCAGAAGTGTAAAAGAGGTTTGAAGATTAAAAATAAAAAGAATTACTTTCATGATCACCCGTAATGACAAAATTAATCATGGTTAGAACACCGCCTGCGCGTTTCTGGCATTTTATGCGCATTGTCTTTTATTGTTGGAATATCTTTTGAAAAATTAATATATCATTCGGCTTCTTGCTTAATTAATACAGCGTTTTTGCCTTGAGATACCTTAGAGAAAAGCCGAACAAAATTTATATTTTTTTTGCAAATTTATTCGCTACTGCTAAGCCTCTCAGTTTTTATGAAATTTTTAAAAATCTCTAAAATTCATCTGGGAGAATCATAAGCAAATTTTGTTTTGGATTTTAATATTTTATATTTCAATCAATTGTAATTATAAAACATCGTACGGTCTGATATAACACAATTAAAATGAGTGAAGAAAACTTCTAATTCAGTTTTAGCTGTTTTGATGAATAAAAGAAAAACCATTCTATCGAGAACATTACCAAGAAATGATTTTTTTATTTAAACAAGGCCGCGCAACCTCATAAGGCAATTTAAGTTAAACGATGTTAACCGTTTGAAATAAAAATTTTACGAGGAGCATTTTGTCGAGTATTAATTCATAATATTTACTCAATGGATTTTAAAATGTTCCATTCAAATTTTCAAAATTGAGTTCATAAGAATATAAAGAATTGAAAGTAAGTTGTGAATTGGAATATGACTAAAAATTAACTTTTAACAGTTTTAATCGCATGCGCTTAATTTCTCAACTGACTACTTTATCGTTTCAAACTTCCTTTATGGCGTTTTTTGTCAAACTGTTATTGTTCTTTTGTTCCGTAGTGTTAATATTCAAAAATTAGCCTTTCTAATCTGCGTTATCTTCAATTTCAGTCTTGGGTTTCGTTATTAGATACAAAAATTTTTAGTATTGCTTTCTTCATGAAACATGAACACCTTAACGTTTAAAAGTGAAAGCAGCGCCATAATTCTAACTACAATAGCTTTAAAACACTATTTATCACAAATAAAAAGCCGGCTTCTTCAATGTATGAACAAATAACCATAAGAACTCTTTTAATCACACTTTGGTGAGTTAGGCTTTCATTTGTTAAAAATTAATACCCGCACATCTAATCATTAATTGAGTATGTTTAGAAAGAAAGTTATCGATAAAAATATAGAATTTTTTATTCATAAGTTAAATCAATTTTCACTCATAGTTAATTACCTTACCAAAAATACCGAGGATGAATCAATTACGCAAACGAATCGTACCGATTAAATTAATGAGCTATCCACACGGATGATCGGTCCAGTTCCTAGCCCACATTACATCAAGGAAATATAATTCCTTTTGTTTTTTTCTTATAAAAAGATTTTATGGATGATCAAGGTTTTAATTAAATATTTTTTGACAAAACTTGCACGATATACTTCAAAAATACAGACTTTAAGAAAAACTCCTCCGGTAGTTTCCTTCAATTTTCACCTAATTTATTAAAAATTTATAAAAAGCAGGAGCATTTTGTCCAAATCGCAAATTGAGACAGGAACGATAATAAAAGCATATATGAACATGTTTATAAAATGATATCTTTGGAGGAGTGCAGTTATCGTATACAGCCTTGAATAAATTTAAAATCTAAATATTCGGAGAATGATTTTATAGTATATCACTGAAGAGGTTTCAAAATTTGTTCATTGTTTCAATTTCTTGACCAAACTAAATTATTTAGCGCAAGCGGACTAGCAATGATTTTATTTTAAGTACTCAGTACAAAATTATGTTAAAAATAGTCATTTATGTTAGATTTTGTTTTAAAGTTTAAAAATTACAAGGTTCCTAGAATTATATTTTCATATATCAACCTAAATGGCAAAACTTCCTTATTTCAATGATCTCTATATAAATTAACACTTTAATCATGGTCGTTTACATTGAAATTAACTATCTTTAACATTAAAAGAGAACAACCGAGTAAAAATATTCAACTCGACCAAACACTTAAATCTGCAATGCGAAAAGAATGTTATGGGCAAATGTAGGTTCTCCATGTCTAGTCTCTCATGAAAGCTAAAACGCAGAATCGGTATGGGTACATTTAAAATTATTAAAAAATTGGATAATCTGATAAAACGCTCATTCATACTTAAACTCTTCCTCCACCAAAGGTAAAATTCAAGCTGCGAAAATTCTTATTCCATGTTTGAATTATATTGAACAATAGGAATATTCTTTATCCTATAATCTGCATTTGTATCTTTGATGTAACAGAACTAAAGCTGCGCTATCTCTATACCCACAACAAGCGTAATAACTTTGAAAAAAAATTTGTTTTATTTTTCAAGAATCGTTTATATTCGACGATATTCAACATTCTATGAAATCTTGTGAAAATCGCTAGCTTTTTAAAATAAAAAATTGAGGAAACAACTTTTTATCTGTTTGATTTTACTGGATAATACTTCTGTCATTTCGATTAAGTGCCTCCAAATGTAAGTATTTTTAAAAATTTTGTAATTTTAGCACGAAGAAATTCCGATCTTTCAAAAATAACTCTAAATGACCAAATTTAAATACTTTCTACGTATTGCCTTTTTCCACATCTACAAATGTGAAAAAATTTTAATAGTCTGCGAAACAGATGGAAATCTGAAATGGAAAATTTTATCATAATTTGGTTTGCGAACAATTTGAATAAGTAAGATTTATGATTATATTTTATTCACATAAATTTAGAAACAAAACCAGATCATTGTACAAAAATAATAACGCAAAAGTAGGAATTATACGTAGTCTGGTCATAAAAGAATATGATTTTTCAGTGACTATTTCAAACCCCACAGATACGTGACCATCTGTAGACGTTAAAAAAATAAATATAAGGCAAAAAATTTACATTTTGGCATGTATTTTACAAAACGAGCATCCATGTTATCGCTTGAACAAATAATCACCATAATATTTTTATCAAAATTGAGGCCTTGAATATTTCTTCTAAGATTTCAATTAATTTAAATGAGAACAGTATTTTCAGAAGAAATTCTCGTTATTCGTTTATTGTCCTTGATTTTTTGAGTTTTCACATTGTTATTTAAAATTGGATTTTATTTTCATGTCTTCGAAATTTTGATGATGGTGCCTTGATGATACTTCAAAGTGCGTTTCCTGATTTATGAGTTAATCGTCTGTTCTTTTGTATATTTTGGAAAATTAGACAGAAATATTTAAATTCTCCCATTGAACTATTAGAAATGAACAAAAGGTATACGCTAAAAATTTTTAAATTATATGTTTTAACTTTAAAATATGTTCAAATGGTTTTATGTGCAGATGCAGCTCTTTACTTCCATTTCTGGTATGAGCTTGGTGTTAATCATGCCATCTTCGTCGTAATACATGATAGAGTAGGAATATAATTCGTGAGGAGCACAACAAAGCCGAGGTTTTGGTGCCTTGTCTTTGTATGTATGAATCATCCTGAATAGAATATTAGAGTGGAATGTGAAGTGAGTTGGGGGACTATCGCAATTTCCAGAACAAAAACTCAATTTAAAAACTTTGGGTTTTATAATCCATTTGTTCCACCCTAATTGGTCGAAATCTACATTCATTTTCACTGCGCAGCACTTAAATTAGTGGCGCGCTTACTGACGTGACATCACATGTATCTTCCCGCGTCTCTATAATATTTTTAATTTCAACGGGAGATCTAATGTGAACAAGAGCGCCTCGGGATTTCACCTCAGTTAAATCTAAATAAAAATTCAACACAAACCCGTAAAATCACGTTTATCGAATACAATAAATATTTCAAAATCAGTATCCTCCTTGTTATCGAGAAAATAAATAATTTTAAATTCTAGAACAAGCCACTCACCAAAATCTTCTATCCCCTTGTCGAGTTTGGTGAAATTTATTCCTTCGTTCGGTGAAAATAAAGTAATCTCACTTTTCAAAGTCTTTTATATTTATAGAAAAAACTTTGGGGATAGGTAGGTAAGCGTCAACCACAAGATGATTGACAGTTTTGAACAACGAACTTTTTATTTTAAATCTCAGAGATGATTTTTGGGAAATTGCATTGAGATCTTGCTGCATTTCGGTCGCCCTTAGGAGGACTGGAAGTAATTTATTATTTGAGTCGGAAAACGTGTTGTATGTTCGTAATAAATGGTGGGGAACCTTCTCGAAATCCGTTGTCTGCGAAAAATTCGTTATTTGGAGATGTTTTAAAAGATAATCTTTCAGAAACGAGACATATTCTGCTTTTTGTTTGAACTCCCAAGAATCTTCACCGTCAGAACTGCGGGTTTCGACCCTCGATATTTCACCACTGCGAGTTATTCCTCCTTTAAAGCAAATCAAATCAACGAATGCTTCGAGTAATGATAAAACAATGAAAAGGATGTCAGAAGATTTCATGATAAATATTTCATAAACCTCTTGCACGAAATCTCACCAATTAATAATTCGAGTGGTATTCGAAAGCGTGCGTATTCTATTATTTAAAGATGCAACAGTAGGAATAAACCGATTCGGTTTCACACTACAAAAACACAAATGATTGTTTCAAATATCTAGACGATACCATTATTATACGTAAATTTGTTTCATTAATTTAACTTTAAAAAATAAATGTTTAAACTAAAAATCGACGGAATTTAATTTTGTGTCAAATATGTCAAGTATGGCTTGATAATTTGCACAAGGCGATCTCACGAGGCATTAACGTTTTGAATTGGAAACTTCGTGCAAAAATTCCCGCGTGTTTTTTTATTTCAAGTTTTATGAAATTTTTACATCCATGTTTGAAGTAATTATCAAATTTTTAAAAATAACCAAATTAAGAATTTTGTGGTAAAATTTCTTCGAAAATGAATTTATAAATTAATGATGTAATACATGTAAATATCTTGAAAAATTAAATGATTAGAGAAGGCGACAATTTTAATGTTTACGCTATTCTTCAAAATAAAAATGAATTTTCATACAATGACCCATTTATGAATTCGTTTAAGATATAAAATTATAAATCGATGAAATCAAGGTCAACCTAGATCAATATTTTATTCCTTAAAAGCTAAGACTAAATTAAAAAATATAATTGAGAATGATTCGTTAACATTAGTTCCTCCAGTTATCCCTATTCAATTGAAATTGTAATGCTTTTAATCTTGATGCTCTCATTTGAAGAAGTTTTGACATTTTTTATCACGATGCAATTTAAGACAACTTTTAAAATAATTATTGAAACATAAGATTTTGAAATTTAAGAGTTAATCAAAATTAAACGTTTCTCTTTTATAAGTTTTTTTTTATAAAACCGTCAATCAAAATAGATCAAGCATAGAAATAAGAGATGACATAAAAATACATGGTTATGTAAAAAATAACGCGCCAAGATTCATGTAACCATAACTTTCCTAAAATCCCTTGTGTTTTATTCGCTCAAGTTGTATCATAATTTTTTAATTGTGCAAAATATAATCTTGAAACACCTTCAATGAAATAAAATTAAAATGCATAAATTCAGACATTTAAGTTTATTATCACATCAGGAATTGAAAAAAAGAAGATTCAAATAATTTCATATGTTATGAACTGCTCGTTTTAAATTAACAAGGCAATAATAAACTTATTGGATTCTAAAAATTATAGTCAAACATAAAAATATCGTAAATGTGAAAGAAAACCTCCTTTCGGATTATTTTCCCATTCAGATGCGACGTGAAAAAAACGAAATTTTTGATGGGAGAACAAATTTGCTCAAACATCGAAGAGCACCAACTGACGATTAAAACGTCTTCCCACAACAAGAAAACGAGTTCTAAATTAAGAAGAAAAAAAGCTATCAAAAGGAAAGCTAACATATTACCAATAATATGTTAATTTGACATGCGTCAAAATGGAAAAATTTAATGTACTCAATATTGATTCTGAAGATATCACGATTTCATTAAATTTATCGAATGTCCTAATAATTTTCAAATTAACTATTGACTTCACATCATCTTGTCAAATGCACTTAACCAAGGAAAGTAGTCTTCATATTTATGCAATTACTGATGATAATTTAGTTTATTTTTGGTAACTTATGCATGTATTAGGATAATTTATACCTATTGGATGACATTAATTCTCAATTAATAATATCGTAAATCAAATTACTGGGACCAAATATTACAACTAACATTAAAAATAATTGATAAATTAAATATTCCTCCAGGCCAGATAATCTGAACCTAGGTTCGAAAAATTAGTATTCACATTCAACAACCCATTATTAATAATAACGACCGGTTCCGAGGGATCTACTTTTTATAATCATTCCGAAATACCTTTTAAGAAACTTGATAAAAATACTGACAATGCCAAAGTATTCGGAACTTATCGATAAGGCGCGAAAATTAAAAAGTATTTTGAATTTATCAACAGGTAAAATGTTCAAAAATTACAAAAAAACTATGGATAGGTAAAAAATATCTAAATTGATATCATTCCCAAATTATATAATTACCGTGTGGATGAAAATATAACTAAATCATAAAACTCAACTATAAGCCATATTCTGTCAATAAAGGGACAAACAAACTTAGACAGGACGATCGCACAAACCCAAAAATTAAAAAAAAGATGATTCTAAGCGATTCGCTTTGTATTGTTTAAGGCTCTTGGCTTCCAAGCTGTAAAAAACCAAAGTTAACAACACATCTTATGTTTGAATAGTGTAAATTTTAAATTATTAGCATGTGATGATGCACGATTGTGCAAACCAGTTCATATTGAATTGATCGATACTTGTAAAAAAATTCATTCATCATAAAAATATCCAAAAGTAATCCTGTAGACTTATAATGTTATGTTTATGACTGAAATAATTTTGGACTCCTTTAGCTGATAGGTAGCTTGTAAATTCATAAAACAATTATTTTTAAAGGAATCATCAAATAAGCAAATTCGAAAAATTAGAAAATATGTTGTGGTATTCCAAGAAATTAATTAGATTTTTTGGTAAGTTCGTATTGTCTCTTGAGACTAATTTGTAAAAAATTAAGATATAGATAAAGAAAATTCAGTCAACTTTATCATAACGAACGTTAACGACCGAAAAGCCAAAATTTTATAAAAAGTTAAGCAATAGTTTATTTTTTTGAGAGTACTCTTTCTTAAATACGATTAAATTTAGGTTTCCCCGATAAAATTATATTGATGTAGAAGGAAACAGCTATAATAAAAGTAGATTGAATTCTCATTTAAAATATGAGACTTTATGAAATTTACTTTTGGGAAAGTTGAAATTTTAAGTCCGTTTACAGTGCGAATAAAGGTAACGAGAGTGCGCAACTCTTTTTAATATCATGAAGTTTTTTATGACCAAGATTTAACGTCCGATTAAATACTAGCATAACAGAAGCTTTGATCTTGTAAACAGTATTCAAGAGCTTAATTTCACGAATCTGGATTACCTTTCGTGAGAAAAATCCCGCCATTAATTATGTAGGTGAGATACCATGACACCATAAACAAATTTAAATTTTATAAGTTTAAAACTTCTCCTCGAGTATTAAAAATCCCAGAGGCCCCGTAAAATAAAATGATAAAACGTGGGGTTTTAATGACTGATTATAAATATCTGAAACTTCTGACTATAACACCTACGTAGTATCATTTTTAAGTTGATAAATTTAATTTAAGCCTCGTATATAAGCAGAGTTTTCTGTTTACTCCAAGTGGAGCCGCTTCAGCTTGTTAAAGACTAAATTGAATTCAAATATTTGAAAAGCTAAAATTTAACCCATGGCTGAATTTTTATTTTTAAAATTTAACAAAATCGACTTGTATGTACGAAACTAATTGTTTTATTTAAACCTTAATCAAGAAGGGCACACATTTTGTCTAATGTTGATGTTTCTGATAGCCGTAAAGTTCATGTAAATTTTTATGTTTTTATGGAAGGCATATCTTGTTTAAAAAACATGTAATTTCTGCTATATCTCAAATAAATGCATGATCATTGAAAACATTTTATGTAAATAGCTTAGGTATATTGAATTAAGAGATAGTCGCTTATGGGTTCAAACTAGAAAAAGAATTCTCTTCTAAAAGTGGAACCAAGCATAAATGTTCTTTAACTTCACAAGAACCTGTAAAATTTATTTTAAAGTTAGGTTTATCTAAGTTGATACCCTTAAAATTTTCTAATTTATCGATTTTAAAATGTTGTGATACTCATATATCACGCAAGCTCACATAGAGGAAGAATGGGTTCCATAAAAGTATGCACTTTGTTGAGTAGCTAATCCCAATACAGAATATTTTAAAAATTTTACCTTTATGATTAAAATATGAAATACTTGAATAACTACCTCAATGTTTAAACACCTCAAATTGAGTAAAAAACGTCGGAATTTTATACACGGAGCCTGAGAAGATATCCTGGGACATCGTAGATCTAAGCTGACCAAAAATGAACTTCATTCCGAAAACTGTAATCTGCAAACTTTTGAAAAGATACACGAATTTATAATGGCCTACGTCAACGAATTTTCAAGTATACCTGCATTTCTTACTCTGATGATAGTCCGTGAGCTAACGGGTTATTTAGAAAGAGAAAATCAAATTTAATTGGTTGGTATTGATGACTTTGAGTTTCAAACATTCTACGATCAAGAAAAAACAATTAGAAAATCGATGACCTGAACGAGGGGTGTTATGTTGAGATGTACATTCCTTTGATAATACTGCATTGTTTATTTTGACTGAGATGAAGAGAAAAGTTCCACACGTAAAGTTAATAAATTATAGCATAAGAGAAGTATATTTGTCAAATACCCACCCACCCTGCGATTTAGGAGGTGGAAGCTTATATATAGCATAATAAGTAAGTACTTTCTTCCTATTATGATTAAAAATTATTTTTGCAAGAGATAAAGAAAATAATATTGAATTTATGTTTAAAGCTCTTTAGGCATGATTAGGTTTCACCTCTTGATCCTTCAGAAACTTCAGATGGTTGGTTAAATCATTGTCGAGGTGTTTGTTATAAATCATATTTTAAGAATTAAAATCGTTGAAAATTTATGGATAATCAAAAATATTAACATCACTGCCAAACTTCCTTCGCTATACAAGTTGATGAAAAATCTTCAGAAGGGAGTAAACATAAAAATGGAAGAATTCTGGCAGAGGGAAGAAAGCGTTATTCGAAATGATACTAAAGACATCTAGGCTACGAGCCTAGATGAAAATTGTCATCGAAAAGATGGCTGAAGAATCAAGTGACCAGAGAGTTTTTGGGCTGAGTAACCATATAAAAATATAAATGAACCTAATTTTTAAACGAGGCGAGCATATTTCCTTTAAAACCAAGCGACGCTGAAAATCCAATATCATTTATCAGAAATAAAATGGCGGAGGACTCCAAGGTGTTTAGTTATAAATACTGCCTTAACTTAAGAATAATAAAATTCAATTTACTACAATGTTTATAATATCGAAATTTTTCTTCTATACAGATTGAGTTAAGAGAAAATATAGAAAAGGAATGAGCTAAGCTGCTAAATCGTATCAAAAGATTCAAGAATTCTACATCAATAGAACTCTGAATCTCATCTTTTTGAGTTTCGTAGGAGAAACATCGAATCATAAAAAAATATATATGAAATCTCCACAAATTGCATTGATGAGGTGGCATAATTAAATAAAACAATTTGTAAGTTTAAAAGTTACATTAAAGAGTTTTTAAACAAATCACACAACTGGCGGAAAATTATTTATTTGCGCGCACACGCGTAATGCAATATTTATTGCAGATATCACATTCACTTATTATTTTCAGCGAGAGAGTCAAAAACAAAAGAATGCATCCATACGCTTATACGTTCACTTCTCGTGTTTTATCGCGAGTTTACGGAGAACAGAAAAAATTTGTCTCTTCAGACATTTGACATCTTCCTTTACTTAAGCTTTCAGCTCAGCGTTCAGATTGTATGAATGAATTTATCCTTTTACATTAAAATCACACCTAAAGTCAAAATACCTTTGTGATTCTTAGATTTTTTCTGCAAAATCGAAACCTATATATGGCTAGTTTTTTTAACGACTGAAGTTTCGCATCTCTCGCAAAAAATGTGCTGTTATCTTATAATTCAAATGTTCCAATCGATATCACGGACATATATTCATCCCCTCTCCTGAAAAAATTAAAAATTAACTGTTAAAAACATCCAAGGTAACTAACACCGTAATAATCTTCTTTAAGGCATATTTATCTTATACTATGTTCCATTTTGAACTTAACGAACTAACCCAAACATTCTTTGAGGTTTTTATCATCATTTAACTTTTATTTAAAGACTTTGTGATAGGCCTGATTTTAAAATACAATTTATTGTTATTTTTCGATTAAAACTATGATAAAAAACACTGTTTTATTAAAATTGCAGGACCTTTAATTTTGCGCCATAAAAATAGTGATTTATTTTAACAGTTAAAATGTAAAATTTCATCCTATTCAACGCAACTTCCATAAAAGTTTTCACATGCGTTACTTTTTGAACGATTTTTCGATAAAAACAGTAATACGTGTTATGAAGATAAAAAAATACTCAATCATTTTTCTTAGATAACTATAATAAAAGCGAAAAAAGTCTTCATGAGATATATGGGTTTTTTCTGATGACAGAATGATCCTAAGATCAAAGAATACAGCATATGTAACATGTTATCAAAATTTAGAAAAATGACCTGAAGATACCTTTTCATATTTATGCTCAATTTTAAAATTAACAGCCTTGAAATTTTACTCAGTTATGTTTATACCTCCACAGTCGCGATTGTTCGTTTTTAAAACTTCTAAATTTTACTAATGTTCTCGAAATTTTCAACAGGATGCTCCAATTGGAGCCTGAAATCCCCTTTATAAAATCATTTGTATTTTATATTGGAAAGTTGGAATTTCAATAAATCCTCTCAGAGGATCTGACAAAAGCTACGCATGCTATTCTTGAAAACAACCATAATAATTAAATTAGAAATTAAAACTATATTTCTCGCTTATAAGGGCTTTTTAAAATTTATTCAATCAACCTTTAAATATTTTTCATCCTAACGTAATTTTCTATATATTTGTTATGAATATTTTCAACGTATGAGAGAGAACTTATTGTGTGCTAAAAACTGATAAAATAGGAAATGAGGAGTTATTTCACGGTTCTCACCAAAATGTTCCTATGTTATATCTAAGATTTATTTTCATGTTTCTTTCAATCAAAAAATTGATAAGTGACTGTTCCATGTGGATAGTTAAACTTTTTTGCCACAGAAACAGATGGTTTATTTATAAAAAATATCTATCGATATTTCATATGGCACTATTTTGAAAATTTTAATTGTTAACTTTAGATGGAATAGGTGAAAACTAGGATAGACGAAAAAGCTGTGATTATATCACTTTATCTTACAATCATCAATTTTACCATAAATGTGAAAAATTAAACTATTTTCTGGAATAATGTACAATAATCAACAGATCAACGTCAAAAACAAAAGATGGAATTGACACGCGCAGTTAAACATTGAAAAAACTACGCGCGCCTGCTCGAACATTTTTACTGGGTTCCTCCTTCAATGATTTTCTTAAAAAACAAAATCCTGGATTTTACAAATGCTAAAGCGGTCAACCGGCGAACTTGCAAGAGAATTTCTAGATTAAAATCAACGTAAAAGTAATCTTTAACGAGGATCCATGTTAATTTTATCGATAAAACAGGTTATTCCCATAAACTGGAGTGTGATGTGGGTAAAAACGTGCTAAAAGTGGCAAAGGAGAATGATATAGACTTAGAGGGTTTCGGGTATAATTAATATAGGAGCTTGTGAGGGTTCATGCGCTTGCTCTACTTGTCATGTATACGTAGATCCAAGCTACATTAAATACCTTACTGAGCCAACCGTCGAGTTTATCTCATTTTTACTTTTAGTGAGGAAGATATGCTAGATCTTGCGGCTGCACTCAAAGAAAATTCGAGACTAGGTTTACACTTTAACAATGTAAAAGGCTGTCAAATCGTTCTAACTGAAATGATGAACGGCATATCATTCACTATTCCACCCGTTTCAAGAAATTTTTATGTGGATGGCCACAAACCTTCTCATTGAACTTATGATCTCAAGGCCTCACCAAAATTATATTTTTCAACATATATTTAAATAGTATTATTTTGTTTTGTTATGTATCTCAATTATTGTCAGTTCAGAAATAAATTATTCGCTTTCATTTACCCCTTGTTAGTTATCTTTTGAATTATATGCAATAAGCGTTGTCGGGCTCACGAGATTTTCCATAATCAAACCTGGAAATCCCACATTTTTGATTCTGCTCTGATATCAAAAACTGCAAACAAAAATTTACTTTTCAACCATCATGTTTATTAAAATTGATTACTCAACTGCTTTCAAAATAGATTGATATTATGTTATTTAGAGGCGAAATAAAGTTGATCGCTTGGAGAAATCATTGTAATAAGACTTCAACCATAAGAAATTTCGGACAATCCAAATTTTTTTTTGCCGATTGCTTTATAAAATTCGAAAAAAAATCTGGCAAGTTTGGGCATCAAAGAAAACGGCTCCTCACCGGCTGAAAAAATGTAAAAAAGTAGCGCGCATGGTAGATACGAAGAGTTCCGAAATATCTAATAGGATACGTTGTTTTTGAATCTTTTTATGGAGATGACAATTTATCTTGACAAAAATAAAATGAGAAAAAAATTGTCTCTGAAATAGATACAAAACAGGTTATAATACCTTGAAAGGGACATTAAAAGAACTTCATAGAATGAATCTGGTTAGATTGGTGGGGAATAATTCACTTATTTTTCTTCAGCCTTGACAAAAAATACAAAATTCCCATGTCTTCAACGAATCTGACGTATTAACTAGGAATAGGCATTTGAAAGATCCTAGATCAAAAATACACAGTGGTTCAACTAAACTCAATCTAGGTAAAGCGTGCGAAAAGAAAACTCAAAAAATTGATGCATCTTGTTGTAAAGAATTTACACATTTCTCATACGCATCATGAAATTTATGTATTTGATGACGGAGCTTTTTCCATTTATGAAGTATTTAAATGGTGGAAATTTTAAAAATATTTCAGAAAACTACAAATAGTTAAAAAATATAGAAAGAAGTACGGGTTCGAGTTAACTTTCATAAATCTAGACATTGTAAAATGTCTGAAATCAGGGTAGGTTTAAACATGCGCGGAAATCTCTTTTAAGAGGTTGACATTTATTTGCATTCTCCAATATGACTCTGCTAGTATTTAATGATTTCGATGAGCCATTTAAATATTTAAAAACAACTTTGAAGAGCCCTACAGTGAAATTTGATATTTTTAACCGAAGGGCCTATTTGATAAAAAGTGTAACATATTTGAATATATAACTATATTTCGTCGATAAAATCAATCCTAGGAGCCAAAATGTCAGCGTGAAACCATTTTTAATCGTCTTTACATTAAAATAACATTAATCGTACTTTATTTTCATATATAAATGAGATAATATCCTTTGTCATCCTTCAGGGTTATATTTAATGCATTTACTGAATATGCGTTGATGGCTACCTTCTCCCATGTTCAATCATGAGACAAGATATTGAATTTTAAAGAATTGAATGAAATTTAGGTCTAAAATAACTATCAATATAATTTTGCGAATTATTCTGCTACCGGGTGGAGTTATTTAAACTACACGCATGCGTTATTATCGTGGACGGTTAGATTTATAAGTTTTATGTTAGAGTTCAATCAAACTTTCGTTTCAATGATAAATGTCGCAAAAAAATAAATTTAAAGGTGGAAATAAAAGATTGCACGATAAAACCTAAATTAGGCTGATATATTGTGATTAAAAATTTTGCGAACTAGAGATGGACAACGAAATCAGTGGTGGATAAGCAACTTTAAAAAAAGTAATGCGCATAAGATAAAGATTATTAATTAAGCATAATTCTTGCCTTGTAGACCCAGAGCTAATGTACTTAAAAAAACAAATTTTTACTTGATTGGCGGCAGTTTACAGGAAAAGTTATGTTTTATTTTATACGTAAATTCCAGCTTTCTGGTAACTCTGAAATTTATTTTCCCTTTTAATTAGAATGTTAAGCCAAAATTTACATCAAAGCTTTTCATTTTCTTAACTAAAATAAGTTCAGTTTCTAACGTGAGTTGTATTTTAATATATCAATTAATTACCACATGTTAATTTTATCTTTATAACTAATGATTCCGGTGATGTTATAATTTCTTAATATTCTCACGTGTCTTTGTCTAAGAAAATTAAAAAATGTTTATTTTCGTTGTTTTCATAAAGTGAGACTGTTTATTGTTCTCTTTGTTATTAAAAACGACTTGAAATACACTCGTTTTGGAACATAAATTATGAAAAAATAATAATTAGTGTTTCTGAGTATTCGGAAAGTGTTGGAAATATGAAGGTAACTTCTCTCGAGTATATACATTATCCTGACTGCGTTTTCCAAGTATAAGTGCTGAAAAGATCTTGAAAGATCAAAGAATATGAAAGTACACATGATTTCGATAATAAATTAAATTTATCATAAGTTGGTAATATGATATTTTATTTCACATTTAAGTGGTAAAACATACCTGATTATAATTCTAACAGAAGGACGACTTGCTGAGATGTACTTTAAGCTTAACAAAGGATACATCCAACTATTTTCATTTTTGTAATTGTTAATTCCACCAATGTTGAATTAACGCTTGATCGAAATTCACCAATAAAATTAGATAGTCAAAAGGCTAGAAAAACATATCATAAAATTTCATAACTGCTCTGTTTCAGATGGTAAATTAAATATTCTTTTTCTTTTGAAAGTTAATATTACTTTTAAAAACAAAAGAGGAGCTATTTTCTAAAACGCCGAATACTGGCACAAACGCCTCTTAGCTCATATTCGGTAATTAAGCAGAAATTTTGCCATATCAAACTAAGAAAATATTAAAAAAATCAAGTCATGGTTTTAATTGGAAATTTCTTAGAAACTTGAAATAATATGCGAAAAAACAGCGCGCGGCATCACAAAAATAATAACATCAGACAATTATTATACTTATTCGCGCAATTTCATTTTAAACTCAGAAAAAAATTTGAAATACTAGGTGAAAAAACCATTCTCGCGCGTGCGTATGTAAAATAAAAGGTTTAAAGAGATTTGATACTGAGGTTACTGTCTTACAAAAGATAATTCTAGTACCATGTTAGTATCTAGAGGCAGTTTATAGACTCGGTATAATCAACCGTTTAGGTTAAAACTTTTCGTCAGTGTTAAGTATTTTATGTTTTTGTTTTGATGGCTACAAGTGTCTTATGCGTTTTTATTAATTTTAAGATAATCGACTCTTTAAATGAAAAAGATATACGTTTGCTTCGTATTTCGAATTTTAATCTACGAAGATGTTTGGAAAGCGAGGATTTATAAAATCTTCGAATCAAAATTTTATCCAACATTTTTAATCGTATTTTTATTTAAAGTGGTAAGATTGAATATTACACAAAACCCATCAGTTTATCCTGGTAAAATACAGGTAGACATGAAAATACGAATATTCGAAAGATTTTCTTTATTTACTTGAAAGTTTATTCGGTTTTAAGTATCGACAAAATTTATCGATATTATTTAACGAATTAACACGGACAACGACGAAGTCTTCCAAAGATGTTTATTTGTTGAAAAATTTTTAAACGAGAAAAAATAGGATTTATTACTTACGGTATTTATTAGAGAATTGAACTCCGAAACCAAAACTCGTCTACATTTCATACCAGAATTTAATTTATATATACCTGAGAAAAAGTGTTAAAATCCATGTTTCAAGAAAAGTAAAAGGTTTACTCCAGTGAATCTAATTGTTACCAAGTATAGATTTAAAACATTGATCCAATTTTTTCGATATATGAAGAGTTTTTTTGGAGGGAAGTCTAGTAAATGTTAATTTTTCCTTTAGTTGATAGCTTTAATGAGGCAACGTCTTACGTCAATGATTCATTTCCTTATTCAGGAAATCAATTTGATTTTTTCACTCAGAAATGATCACTGAACGTCATAAAGTTAAATTAGAACAAATTTTATGATAAAAACTTCTTTTTGATAATATTTACTTCAATACTAATTTAACTTAACGTACGATTGGAAAATTAAGAGGGTTCTAATGGTTAACTGGTTTGAACCATCATAAAAAGGTAGATATTTCCATATTAACAAAATTGCAATAAACGAAAATTTGAAAGATTTCAGCTGTATAACTTATGTTTGAAAGAGTTTTGATTTCTCATAATCTGTTTTCCTTATATGATGGAACAATATGACATGTATTATTTATATCATATTGTCAGATTTATTTCAGTATGTAAATCACCTAATCACTGAAAATAAATTGACGACAGAATTTTTTAATTCAAGAAATATTTTTAGACCTAGAAGGTACCCAATACACAACGGTATTTTTAATATTTTAGACAAAAACGAAACAAAAACGTTTTTGATATGAGATTTAACATTTTTCACATCGAATATCCTTGCGTTTTTCGTGAGACAAACGTAATATAATCTAAAATGTATTGCGCATGTCTTAATATTTTGATATGAAAAAATTACTGAAAATGTGGTTGAACTCAGAATTATACGAGATTAAAACATAATATATAATAATTTTTTCACTCGTTGGGAAAAAACACAATTTAATTATAGCTTGAGAGACATCATAAAAGACATGTGCAAAATATTGCACCTTTCAAAATATAAGTTAAGAATAAGCCGACTTCTTTTAATCTTTAAGTCATAGAGATCTATTCCAAAATTTAGTTAATCTAGCAAATGTATAAAAAATTAAGCGTATGTTCAAAATATTAAATTTGGAAAACTACGCAAATCATGATACCCGTTCGGACTGAGTGTATCTTCGCTAATTCCAATTTATATTTAGATCAAATTATATTCTACTCTGCATATTTGTAAAAAATATCATCAGAAATATACGTTCAGATTTTGAATATACAAAACACATTATTGTCTATTGTCTATTTTCTAGGAGATACCTATTATTATGCTCACCACAAAGAAAAAGTATGATATTAAGAGTCACAAGTGATAATTATATAGAGTAATAGGGGTTGGTAAATAAATAAGGAATCAATTTCTGAAAATTAAACCCTTATTTTAAATAATCGAAATAAACTTAAACAACATGAAAAAGCGTTTAACGTGTAAAGTTATAAAATAAAGTTAAACCACTTTGATCAGAAATTATTTTGCTAAAAATTTAATTTGATACCGATATATTTCTAATGAATGGTGCACCTACATTTATCTCGAACGACATTGGTACATGCGCAGTTTCTTAAGTTACAGTCACATACTGTAAATCTAGAAAATGGATAATTTCAAAAGCAAAATTTTTTAGGAAAATGATATATTCTAAAAACACCCGCAGTTTCCTTCGGTTCATAAATTTTAACATAATGGCTAATTTATCATTCGATTTGCTTCTAATTACGTTTTTGAGATGTTCTATACGAGCATGCGTTCTCATATACTCATTTGAAACATCTTCAAAGAAAAAACTAATTAACGTATGCTTCATATGAAAAGTAAAGTAGTTTAGCCTCATGCATATCCAATATTCTTCACAGGGTACAATTAATTTTCGATAATAGAGTGTCTACTTTATCAGTTATTTGAGGTCAAAATTTCACATTTTGGAAAAACTAGGCCTGAAAGACGGTTAGGGGAGACTATAAAATTGGAAAAATATATTTAATATAAAAGATAAAACAAAATATCAAATCAATCCAATAAATAAAATATAAATACGCTATATTTAATCAAGCGATACCTAAAAGATGCTGTCTAGGTTCTAGCAGATTATACGCATATTTGTTGCATATATCTGGTGTGTAAAATCATTTAAACTGAAAGAAAAATATTTCATATGTTCAAAATTTCTCTCAATTAATTATTATTTTGTTTGTCATAAATTCAAAAAAGTTTAATTTTCCAAAGGTAGCGTTAAATATACAAATTTTTATGATCTAACAAATCATCAATTTGAAAAAGTGTTGATTGGTTCCAGATATCTTAAATTTTATGAAAAACCTCCTTCATAGTAACACTAAAAACGAAGAAATTAATTTTTACATTTTTATTTAAATTATATATAAAAAAATTTTTCCACGGGCCAACGTTAGAAATATTAAAAATTAAAGCTTAGCTATACCAATTACCGAATCATCCATAAATTAAATTAAATTTATAATTAAAATTTTACATATTATTTTATTCATAAATATTTAAAAAAGATGTTGTTTCTCAGAATATTTATGTATATGCTTAAACCTTTAAAAAATATTCAGCCCCAATTACGAACATACAGGTTTATAGGCGAATATTTTCAAGCTTATGTGTATATATTTTTCTTCTTATATATTATAAATCAATCGATTTTTGATTCGCCCTCAGCAAGATGATGTTAAAATCTGAATAGAAGGGCAAAAATTTTCAAATTATCTTTCTTCACAACATAGCTTTACCGAGTCAAAATTATCCTCAAGCACACATAAAAGTGAAATTCCTGTTGATAGTTTCCCTTATAATGGAAAAAAATCGATAGAGTCCTTCATCTTTCGATTTCATCATAATTAATATAAGTACCCAATCGTCGTATTTCCCACCTTTCGCCTGAGCGGAAATTCAAAAATAAGATTTGTAAAGACAAGAAAATGAAGCTTTCGCATTCATTTATTGTTAATAAACCCTCGTTATCTGAGTTTTATTCCAAAATGAGTTTTCTAACATTAAGCCTTTTTCAATCTCATTCGAAAAACACGCTTTTGAAAAGAATTCCATACAATCATCAGAAGGTATTTATTATTGATCATGAATTTCTAATAAATCTTATGAAAATTTTCATTAAATTAAAATATTTGGGGAAACGCAATAATTTCTATTTTTAACAAATTTAAACTATCATAAAAAAGTTCAGTCTTTAGAGTTGCAAGATTGTCAGAATACAGATTTGTTTGAAGTACTGTTAGTTTAAAATGGTATCGTCGTCATACTCGATCGATGCCAAGTTATCGTTCAACGTATACTACGATAGAGACATTTCACTCAAGAAATATTTTCCTCCATTTCAGATATCTGATAAATATAAATATTGATTTCTAGAAAAAGATTTTATCGAGTTGAATATCATGACTCATTTTGGAACCAACGGAGTTGTCATAACCTATAAAAACATCACAAGTGACTTTCCAAGACATCTGAAAGCAAAAATTCACCAATTCAAAAAATCTATGCGATATATCATAAATAAATATCAAATAACATCACGGATTTCAAAAAAGAGATTTAGCGTTCGAAGTGACGTTATGGAGCTCACGTTAAGTATTAACCAGAAAACAGTTCCAATATATTTTAATTCTTAAAATAGATTTGTAAAACTGTTTCTTCTCACAGTAGAATGACATGTACTTGGTGTTTGGCACTCTAATCTTTTATATCTTCGAAAGTATTTTGAATTTAAAAGAATCATTTGACTAGTATTTTTATCAGCTTATTTTAGACAATAGTAAATATTAGAAAATACGATATATACAAAGACATGCACGATTCAGTCAAAATCGAAATAAATTTTGTCATCTTTCTTGAAAATATACTCTTGCGTTAATTTACATATAATTTAACTTTAATAATATTTCAATTTGAAAAGTGTTCCATTGTTCAATGACGATGAACATATATATGTTCTTTGACACAAAATTTTAGGTTTATGAACCTTGATCCTTCACCGATTTTTTGAATCATATCCCTCATTAGTTTGAATAATTTTTTCAGAATGTAAAATTTATAAAATAATTTTTACAATATAATTTGAGGAATATGAAACAACAATTTACGTCTTTATATAAATTTCATCAATTAATCATGTTTAATTTCACATTCATATTTTTTTAGTTTCTGAAAATATCTTATAAATAACGATGAAGTCGTATCTTTAACTAAGATGAACTGTAAATTAACTAGTTTTTACATGTAAACTTATTTCATATTTTAAATCATACCATCGTAGGTTTTTCACCATTTTTGTTTAAAAATATACAAATCATATCCTAATATAGATAAATCTTTCATACGATAATAATTCACTCATAAATAATAGCTTACACTGTAAAGAAATGAACTGTTTTTTTGTAAAACTGATTTTTAGGACTATTCATAGCTTAAATTGTTCAAAAAATAAACAAAGAATTTATGTATCAGATTTTTGAAAAATACAAAATTATAAGCTTTCACATTTAATGATAAACCCGATGTTGTAAAATTACTTTGTTAAAATTCCCTATGAATTTTTTAACAAATTTATAAAAATATGAAAGTTATATAAACTGATATTTTTCGTAAAACTCTTTTTGTCTTTTCATACAAAGTTAAAAAACTTTCAAAATTTCTCTTTTGAAATTTTTAAGTTTGAAAAGTTAGAAAATGGTTGTTTTAACAAAATATAAAGATAATCTAGGCATCGATGTTTTAAAATTTGGATAAAAGCACTAATCAACAAGGTACTCTAAAATAATATTGTTGAAAGATTCGAGCTCATATTATCTTTTCTATGGATGTTAAATTTATTAATTTTCTCATCGTAAAATTCTATCATATTAAAATATAGAGGAAAATTCAATGACATAATTATTTTTATATTTTGGAAAAACAGTTTCATTCATAAATTTATTTTGATTGTTGAATAATTTTATTTAAATCTCAAAAATTAATTATATTTAATATATTTTGATAGAGACCTTCATAAGAGGATAAATCCCCACAAGATATTGGAAAATAAATTAAATGATAAAAGATAGTCTATGATTTGTTGAGTTAAATAAAATGAAATTTATTGCCAACTATCTTAATTAATTTTTGCGTTCTTCCTCTCTGAGGCGTTGTCAATTTTTATATCTTTAATCATTTCATAAAAATAACTGTGAAAAGTCATAATTTTAACACCAAACTTTATTTAGTTAGTCAAAAAAATATTCATTCATATTTCAATTAAAACCGTTTATAATCAACGGTTTTATATATTATTCAACATTAAAATTAATACTTTTCTATGAATACCTTGAAACTATTTGATGTGTGATACTTAATTCAAATTATACCATATACAACACAATAGGATTTTATATGTATCATTTTATACATAAAAGATACAAACAGACTTTTTTAATAAAAATAAATAACTGAAAATTCTCATATTATTACATCAAAATAATTTTTGATTTGTAAAAATACATTCAAATAAAATTTTTTGAAATGTTCTCGCGTTTTTAAACTTTTTGCTTTTGAATTTCTATTAATTTCGTTAACATAAAAAAATTGTCTACAAACCTTTAAAGGAGAGAAAATGACAAGATATTTATTGAAATCATAGAATATAGTTTTTTGTACTTCAAAAAATAGTTTATACTAATGCTGAAATCAAAATATTTAATATTAAAAATAGTTCACTGTTTATAACAGATCAAATCTGTCGAATTTATAAATTAAACGATAAAAAGGAAGTGATATTCTTATGAACCTAAAAATACAACTTTAACGAATTCCAGTCCATATTTTTTTTAAATAAGTCAACATTATAACTATTAAAACGATTTTTCAAAACTTCTCAACTGTAGAATATTTAAATTTTGAAAAAATATTGAAATTAATAATATTACACATTAAAAATTAAAAAAATCATAATTTTATAAAAAATGTTGACAACGAGCCAAAAATTTTATTTAATATTATTATTATTGACAATCGAGAGGAAAATATTTCATTCTATGAAAAATAATTTTTAACGTGTTGGGATTTTAGATTTATTTGATGCTATCGATAAGCCTTTCTTATCTTAAGCGATATTTTATAAAAATTTTGGATAAATAGCTTCATAAATTTGAGATAAAAATTTTTACAGTTTTAGATAATATATTTTTGGAGATAACATTTTTGTATGAACACGAAATTTTTGGTGAATTAACAATTTTATCTGTGAACATTCCGAAATAAAATATTTTTGATATAAATTTAAATTCCATTCACATGATCATAAATATTTTGAATTAAATGGCTTTGAAACGTTAAATAAAAAGTAAAATAATAGTTTTCGTGGCTATAAAATTATTTCGAACACTTTAGGGTGAATTATTCTTATGAATAAAGGTTAAAATGATGTTTTCTTTGAGGAATATTTAAAAAATGAGATTATATAAACGTGTCGTTTATTATAAATTCATAATTAATCATTCTGGTAGATGGATTGCCAAAAATTAAATACAATTAGAATATAATCCTCCCATAAAAGGAACATAAAGATTACAACACTCGTATTTATATGAATAATTATGTATCTCATTGGTGATCAAAAATGTACTTTTAAAGGTATTCTAAATTTTTTCAATATCTTAAATGTCAATGCTGAATCTTTCAACACGATAACCTTCAAATGTAAACGAGAATAGATAATTTTTGTCTTTCTTGATATGTCATAAACCTTGGAAAATTTAAAAAACTGAGTTAGATGATAAGTAGTCTTTCCATAAATTATGAGTTTTTTTCGTGTCGCAATGCTTCTAAAACTTGTTTTTCATAAGGTAACTTTTAAATAGACGAGCATAGTTGAGGTCATCAGTGACTTTAAAAATAACGTTGAATGATATTATATATTCATAAACGACCTGTAAATCATATTAAATTATATAATGTTGCAATTTCCATTTTTCGATTTTATGATATTGACTCTTGTCACGTTGATTCGAATCGATCGTTCAACTATAGTTTATTTTATTTTCAGATTTCTTTCAATTAAAAGAGTTTTATTTTTCAATAAAAATATATATATGGTAGAATATAAAATTTAAAAATATTTTTCCTTAATTTTACTGAAGAACTAATAAAATTAAATTGGTCATTTTACTTAAAAATATTATGATATAATTCTTTTTATACTGAGAAATAGTATGATTGATAAAAATGTGGATTTTAGAATTTATGATTCTTTGAATTTTATCGATTTCTAAATATTTTCTTTGATCAGTTTATTTAGAAGGTTTTATTTTTTCATTTTTATGGGGTTTGTTTTTGAGAAAATTTTAAATTTTAATGTTAAACTTCAGAAAAGTATGAAAACTATCCTTAAAAATCGAATTTTATACAATAAAAATTTTAATTTCCAAAATTTAGGAAGAATTTGATTCTTTTTGAAATATTAACTTTTCCCTTTTCAAAGGTTGACAGATTCATTAAAAACTTAATCGAATTGTTTGGTGAAAAATACCTTCTGTTCTGTGAATTACAAGTTGATGTATTACATCAGCTATAGTGAAACAAAATCTTTTTATGTGGAATATTTATCGTTGATATTTCTACCATGGAAAAAGTTTTAAATATAAAATTTTTATCCAAGGATCGATTTCAAGACAGCAGATTTAAATTATTATTGTGAATTATTTGATGTATCGATCGGGTCATAAAATTTGTGAACATTTTTTATCAAAAATTAAAAAAGAAATTTCCAGAGATTTTTAAAATCATGAAATCATTTTTTTGATATCGTTTTTCAGAGCTCAATTTAACCAAATTTTAATTAGATTGACGATTTGACTTCAATAAATCTATTTAAATATATATTTATTCAGCTACGTTTGAACTTAGCTCGATGATCACTGCTACATATAATTATATTTAGATGATTTATTTCTTAAAATATATTAATTAAAAAATAAAATATTTGTTTATTCATGCGGTCAGGCTTTAAAAAATATTTTGTAGTTGTAATTTTTACTCTGTACACGTTCACAAATCAAGGTTTTCTCTCCGATAGAATTTCCACAAGCTTCAGAACAAAATAAAAAACAATTCAGGGAAGTATGTTATTTTTATAAAATCAATACGTCAAAGTTTGAAAATTTATTTTTCTATTTAAATACAAAGCTGTGTTAAAGCTAAATCTTTACTTAACTATCAATTGCGACTTTTTGATTTTAAAAATATTCTTGTAAATAAGGTAGTTCCAAAAAAAATTTTTCAGCATATTTTATCAATTATCTTAAATATATTTTTTACTTTCACATTATAACTAAGTTCTGTTTATAAACACGAAATAAAACTAAAGAAGATATTTTTACTTTTTATTTATATGTGATTTATTTGTTTGTAAAAATGTGTTTTTTTATAAACGTGTTTGGGTTGAAACATCTCTATCCGATCCTCATGCATCAGGTTCATTTTTTCATTCGACAATCTAAAAATATGTTTTTTCACCGATTATAGTGGAATTATTCACCATATTTGAAAACATTTAAAATAAATTTTATTCTTTAAATATCTTTAAGTTGAGTTTCTTGATTTTATCATCAAACACAAGGAACAAATCTTGAATTCGAACCACGAAAAGTAATTAATACATTTCTATTTTCATGATATTTATGAAGTGTAAAATTGATAAATGTCTCAAATATTACATTAGGTTGACATGGAAAGTCAAGATCCTGATAACTATAGGCAAAAAATTTCATCCTCCTTTAAGATGTATCATACATTTTTAAAGTTAAATTTTAACTTTTTTGGTTTTATATATCGCTTCTATACACCTGTACATGATAAGATGTTTTGAAACTTAAAATTTTCCGAGCTCAAAATTAAAGCTTTAAATATCGATGAATAAAATATTCATTTGCAATAAATTGAATAGAACAAGGGATTTTGTTAAAATTATCCCGATTTAAGGTTTGAAATTTTTTATACCTCATGAGATGATTTATCAATGAACATAAAAATATATTTAACTTTCAAATAACTTTTTTACCACTTGCTTCTTCGCTCGTTTACCACACTCAAAAGTACTAATTTTTTGTCAAAACCCTCAACTTTTGACGTGTCTTCCTTATGAAAAATTAATAAGACGAAATACACTTATATATTGAGATATAATCGAATTAATATTCGATTTAGCAAAACTTTTTATATTAAATAAATACAAGATTCAAATAATCGGGACTTAGACTTATATCAATCCAGCCACAATTAACAACGTTCGTAAAATTTTTTCTAACAATACTTAAATTGAAATGGAAATTCACAAGTCTAAATTAAATGTGAAAAAACGGTTTGCTGCGAAAATGGCAATTAAATGACATAAAAAACGTAGTTAAAGAAAAATAAAATTTGATTTAAATGGATAAAAATAACCGTTTATGTCTATGTTAACACCTTTTTGGAAATTTTTGTGTTTAATGATATTAATTGAAATTAGATTTTTAGAAAATGTGTTTTTAATGAATCTTTTGGAATAAACATTTAAATTATTGTTATTATAATGAATGATTTCGTATTTAATTGAATGATTCGAACTTAAAAGATTTTTGGGGTTTTCACATTGTTTTTTATGTTATTTTTAATATGTAAGGTTATCAATTCTTCAAAAGTTTTTTAATTCTTGATGTTTAAATGTTTTTAAGAACAAAAGAATTTTCAAAACTATCAAGCAAATGGTATAAAACAGAATGAGAGACTTAAGTAGGCTTCTAAACTATAAATACAACGATTTCAAATGTTTTAGAAATGAAAAAAAACCAATTTTAATTTGTTGAAATAAATATGAATATACGATTATTTCAATACTGATAAAATATTTTAACCTATCATTAACTATTTGCACAACAAAAATATTTAGATAATATTTTTGTGTTAATTTTTTTCAACGTATTGATTTTCTTTAATTATATTAAATGAATCGTATATATCTTTAAAGTGTTGATGAAAAACTTAAAGGGTAGCATTCCTTTTTTCATATTCTTTTTAAAACTCAAGTTTTTATTAAATATCAGAGTTGATTATTTAAAATTATTTTAATTTCAGCTCGTTTATAAAATAAGAATGAATAATATTTTGCTTAAAATTCAGGCATGGCGTTTATTCTTATAAATTTGGTAGAATAGATATTTTAATTTTTCAGATGTTATAATAGTTTTTGCAATAAAATAGACATTTTGTTGAGAGTTTTGTTTCACTAAAATTAAAAATTTACATTTATAACTAAATTTTTGTGTCAATTCTAACTTTAATGAATTAGGCGTATGATAAAAATAGAAAATGTTGATAATTTATTTTTTCAAATCACTTCTTTCGTTTAGTTTAAATCTTAATAAAACAATTTAAAATGGCTCAAGTTCCACGCGTTTTATTGTTTGAATGAAATAAAATGTTTGAAATTTATTTTAAAGTAAATTTACTCATTAACTATTGATATTTTAGTTGCGTTCAAATATTAAATTAACCTAAATGAATAATTATTATAAATGTAAGAAACTTGTTAATTGTTAACGTTTTTTAATTTCTGAGACATTTTTCACATTATTTTTTGTATATAAACACTATAAATTGTTTTTGTTAAAAATCAAAAAATTTTCTGTGCATTTTTCATCAAATACGCAATTTAATTCAGATTTAAATACCCTCAGTATTTTGAGAGTTTTAAAAATCTTATTTGATGGTTATGTTCCACACAATGTTTATAGTTTTATGCGTATCATTTGATCTATTTAAATGAAACATTTCATTCCCATTTAGATGTTCAAAGTGATCCAACTTTACTATTTATACGTTACAATTTTTGAGGTTATGTGAGAATACATTTTACGTACCATGGTAGATATAATTCATTAATTTTATTTAATCAATATTCGTTAAAAGCTTAAATATTGAAAATATACCATGTTGTAGCTTGTCTACCCTACAAAGATTTTTTAGAAGATTTTGCTTTAACTTCTTCAAAAATATATTGTTTGTAATTAATGAAAAAATTATTCACATATTTTAAAGAAAATATACTTGATGATTGATAAAAATCAAGAAAAATTTTAAAATCGATGAATTTTCAACTTAGCTTGTTTGAGATTGATTGACTAAATCATGAGAATTTTATTGCATATGTTAAATTGTTTTTATCATTCCTATACAATTTACTTGAGATCCGATCTCACTAAATTATAAAAATTCTAAGGTTTTTCTGGTATTAAAAAAGATATATCTTTACCTCTAAATATTCTTGCGAAAAAATAAATTAAAATTTTTAAATCGTTTTAAGTTTCTTAATAATTTTATATTTGTTCACGAGCATTTAAATACAGTCGAACAACCGACAAAAATTATTGACCCTCTGATTAAAATTTTATTTCTTAAAATTTAAAAAGAATGTATAATAACATTTTATAATTGGAATAGATTATATTTTTCGATATCTGTTTAAAAAATGAATGGTGAGATTTTCACATTTTCATAAACGACTTATCTTGAAATTATTTTTATCATCAGATGTTGATTTAAAGGTAATTTTGATCAATAAATTTGTTTCCTTAGCATACGTGATAACTTGAATCAGGTTTTAAAAATATTCTAGAGACTTATTTATTTAAAAACGTTCTTGTTCATTGTTTTCGGACTGTGTCTCACAACGAAACAACTTATGTTCACACATTTATTGTCTAAATTTAATATTTCTCGAAACGACCTTCAATTAAAGATTGTATCAATGTTTATAGAAATAGTTTTTTCATTCTCTTTCTTGATTCGATTTTAATAACAAAATAATTTTGACTTAATGCTCTATTAAATTTAAAAATCATACAAATTGAATCTATAATTAAAAGAAACCTGTGCCATTTTTTAATCTAAAAGATCAAATAATTTTACCCTCAGACTAAAACCAGATAGGTCATTCATTAAATTATGGTAATAGGTAACAAGGAGCTTTATTTTATGGGTATATATAGCTAAATCTGATCAAAATATGTTTGGATTTTTTATATATATTTAAATACTAATTTTAATTTGCCTAATTTATAGATGTAATATTTGAGATTATTAACAAAAATGTAGTGATTTTAAATTTTGAGCATAAATTATTGACATAAAAAGAATATTAATAGAATAATTTTTATGATTAAATCATCTAATTCTACTTACTGGTTAAAGATTTCTGGAAATTACACATGTGACACTGTGAACTAGTTTTTACCCTGAAGCAATTAGGCGAATTACCGTAATATATTATTAGGTATTTTAAAAAGAACGTGTGTGTGATGAATATACCAGACATTTAAAACATTTAATATCAAATTGCAAAATATATTTTCAAAATGTTAAGTTAAATTATAATATTTAAAGACTCAAAGTGTATACTCTATTAAAGATGTTTAATTTTGTTTTGATTAAATATGAAAAATGAGCAAATATAAAGTATTTTTTAAAAATACACAACATAATCACATTATAATTGAAGGGATCAATTTAAAAAACTTGAAAAACTATTTAAGTATAATTATTAAAACTTTGACACGTTAAAAATGGAAGTATGTATATTCTATAAAAAATCCATCAATCCTTTGGATATTTTTTTATCTATCATAACCATATTAAATTATATAATACTTTTTTCATCTAATATTTATATTTAACGAATTTAGGAAATAAAAAGCCTAATTTCAATTTTAAACTCCACTTGTTATTTAAATACTTCGTTTTAATATTTTTAAATGATTATTCATAAAAATTTATCCATAATTGAAAAGATAATCTGTACGAAACATTGTAAATTTTCATGTAAAAAAACGAACACCAATAAAATAAATCATAATAAAATAATTTTTTCGGATATTTTTGATTAAATATTTTGAAAAATTTGTAACGATTAAAATTATACTTTATTTTTTAGCATTATATATTTATCCGTCTTTTTTAAATTCGCATGATTCATCATTTTCATTTAAATTCGAGACAAGATTTTAAAGTTATTGAACTATGAATTATTGATCTCAAAATATTATATTTGGTAAATTTAAATTCGGTTGCGTATTCATTTTTTTTTGTTAATTTTGACATGACATAAATGATAAGTATAAAATAAGTGATGGTATTTTTTCTGTTGTGAAAATGAAAATTTATCATAACAAAAAATTATTTTCAACTAAAATTGTAAATGTTGTCAAATAAAATTGAAATTGGCCAGATATTTCATTTCACCATATAAAAATTTTAATTCATTAAAATATCAACAATATAAATTTAATATTTACTGCGAGGTTAGATTTCAAAGTTTTAAAGTTTATTTCCAACAAGTTATCACAAAATATTGAAGTGAAACCTCAAAATGAAAAATTTGAACAGGATTTAACATTTAATTTTCATATTATTTTTGAAATATATATTCGTTCATTGATAACTATTTTAAAATATCATGAATTTAAAATTGATCATAGAATTAAAATCTACCTTTAATTTTATGATTGATTAGTTTATTTGAATATTTTAATGTAATTTTTTCGTCAAGATATCTTTAATAATTTTTATTCCTTCAAATCACACCTCGATTCTTAAAAATATAATAATTCATGAAGGATCTTAGTGTTAAAAACCTTTAACAAACCAAAATTAATGATAATTTAAAAAGGTCAATGTATTACATCTTCGATAGACGTTGTCTAGAATTTAGTGTCAGTAACTTTGAAAACATTGTTATTGTGACAAAAAGATATTTCTATTATTTAATTTTGAAAAATATTATTCTTCTATTTACAATATTTTTTATTTTTTATGACTTTAAAAATAAAATGTTATGGTATTTCAGGTATTACCTTCAAAGTATATTCTTCCCGAAGACTTTATAAATTAGAATTACGTTAAATTCTTGTATTAATGGCTGTAGTTGTCATAGCTTATATTATCATTGGATCAATTTAAATCAAATATATGTAAACAACTGTTTTAGATTTGTAGATTTAAAAATTTCTCAATGTTTTATTACTTCATTTTCGTAAATAAATCGAAAATCCTTTAAAATTCTAGCTATTAAACCGTCGTAAAATCGTTTTCTTATCACTTTAATCTTGCAGTAAAATTGAAATTTTTTGGATAAAGCTATTTTATGACATTTTTTATGAAATATAAAAATCTCGAAATCATCATAATTTTCTTGTATTTTTCTGTTGTCTCTGAATTTTTCATCAAAATTATTTTATGCCCTACAATCTGTATATTTTTGATACATTTGGCAGTGATAACAAAACTAATTTAATTCAACGACCTTCGACATAAAAGATATAATTTAGAATAATAAATTCGTTACCGTATTAGTGTACATATTAGAAATTGGAATAAGATTTACCAAAAATGTTAAGTATTTTTAATTCAATGTTCTCAAATGTAATGCCTTTTAAAAAACGTTTAGGTCGTATTTGTAAACGTTTGTTTATGATAATATTGATTAAAAATATTAAAATTTTCTTTTATCAAATATCATATGATTTATTTAAGGGCATATATAGTTATTTATCCAAAGAATGTTGAAAATCTTTTAAAATAAAATGAAGGATAAATATTGGAAGATTGTATAGTTTTTCATATTTTTTTAAATTATAAATACACACTTGTCGTTTAACTTGAAAACAAAGCCAACTTTTACTCATTTATTTAAATAGTTTTAATATTTAAATTTTATTAATTTTTACAAAAGAAATGAAAAAAATTAAATGAACTTTCATCTTTGAAAAGAAATTTAAAGACTTAATCAGAATGTCTTCATAAAACGTATCGTTATCAGAGCAATTTTTAAATAATTTTAGATTTGACTTTTAAAAAAGATTAAAATATATTTTAAGAGCCATTTTTATTGTGCATAAATCTCAAGTTTTTAAGACAATCTTATTCTTGCTTTGGATAAAAACATTTATTTCATAAAAATAAGATTATAAAAAACATAAAAAGGACCAGTTTGAAATAAATTTCACAATTTTTAGCAACATTATGTTTGATCATAAATTTATAGTCAGAACTCATAAGTATTGATTTATACTGTAAAAAGATAAAAAAGCCTTGTTAAATGCTTTATCATCAGTTACGTAACGTAAAATCTGTTGAAAACTTTTAAAATGAAGATATGTAAAAATAAAATTTTCCAAAAGAACTGTTCCTAAAATGTCGAATTGAAAGGTTTAAACAAAGCTATAAATTTCCAAAAAATTTTCGTTCATTGAAATTATCATCATCATTATAAAAATAATAAACAGGCATTTTTAAAGATTAGAAATTAATATTAATTTTATTAATTTATTTTATTATTGGGGCTAAATATCTTTTTTCGCAGAGTATTTATAAATCTATACATATTTCTGGGATTCAATTATATTTATTTTACATGTTGTAAACTTAATTAAAAATAAAAAAAAGTATACCTTTCAGCTTTAATAAATATATTTCTTGTAAAAATAATTAAAATTTTAAGTTTTTTTATATTTTAATGAAAAATATTTCGTTCATTAAAATGTATTTGAAAAATTCGTTTGTTTATCTTAATTAAAGAGAAAATCATCTGTAAAAGATCTTTAAATTTCTCAATTAACGATGAAAGATTATCAAATTTAGTGTTAATTTCAAGAAGATTATAATTGTAACACAGATAATTGAAAATTACATTTAATTTTATAAACACATACATCATTACGATTAAAATTTTATATTTCACAACTCTCATTATTATTATCAATGTAACGTTGGTGTCACATTTTTGGAGTCATATTAATATTGAACTGACAAATACTTCAACATAAAAGACGTTATTTCATAGATAAAGGTCTCAACATTGATATTCTAATAAAATTAAAATGACATATTTTTATGAAGTCTGCCAATTTTATTATAATGTAAATCATATCAAATAAAAAGCAATATAATTTTGTAAAAAAAAATTATGCACAAATTTTTAATTGAGACTCATTTTGTTAACTCATTATTTGATTGGAATTTAAAGAAAATTAGGTTAATTTGCAAAATATTGAACATTTTCATGATCATTTTAAAAATTATTTACAGATAATGATTATAAATTAAAAAAAATTATAATCGTTGTCTATTTAAGAACACATAAATAAATTTCGTGAAAATATATCATGTTATAAAAAATATTTAAAACTAAGATCAGGATAAAATAAATTTATTAACAATGTTGTGTTTAAAAATTTTGAATAACTAAAAAATATACGTGATAGAATCATTCTGTAATTAAAAACACTCGTTTAGCTATTTTAAAAAAATAGATTTGAACATTTTTAAAATATGCTTTTGAATGATTAAATTATATGGAGATTCCACAAAATATTTTGGATTGAAATTATTTTTGTTTTCAATTAAATGCGAAAAATTATATTATAATTTTGACGTATGTTCATGAGAAAAAATAAAATTAGATCCAAATGTATAACTTTTATAAAATTCTGAATTGAATTCATGTCTTGACCAAAACTAAATGAATTTGTTTTCTTCGAAAATATATAAGCATATTTTTGTGTGTGTTACTTATGAAGAGAAATTCAATATATGATAAAAATATCTCTTTAAATACCAATATTCTCAAATACTTTGTATCCATGAAAGAAAAGATAATGTCCTTGTATTTTATGGTTTTCATTCAAAAATATAAAACTAAATCGACTGTCATAAAAAATCTATACAAAAAGTATATGTAATAATTTAAGAAATGAAACATGTATCATAAATAACTTAAAATTTATGAGATAATTTTCACATAAGTTCAAAACAATTTCACACATATTTAAAATATTTTATACTTTAAAAACTAAAATATCAGACGTAACACAACTCCGAATTAGATCTAATTCTCAAATGATTGATGTAATTCCAAAATTTTCAAGAAATAAATAATCTAATGATAGAAAATTACCAATATTTATATTATCAAAAACTTTTCAGTATTGTATTAAAAATAAAATTTCGTTGAACTTTAATATTATTGCTTCAAATATTATGCAACATCTCAAAAATTAAATTATTCAAACTTTCTTTTTAAAAAATAAAATGATCATTTTATAAAAAATTTAATATCAATTTTATGTATCTAATCGAAAAAAATGTTTTTACAGGATTGTGAATACTCGTTTTTGCACCATAGATTAATAAAAACAAGCCTTTATTTCTTAAATGACATTGAAAAATAGGAATCAAGATTTTTGTTCAAAGATTTTACGAATTTTTTTATAATTGGTAAGAATAAAACTGCAAATGAAAAAATTAACTTAACAATTGAATCATTATCTCATTCAACCTGATTCGCAATCAAAAAAAGTTTTAAAAATATTATCCAAATGTTCTTGACCTTGATGACGCTCAAAAATTGCGACGAATTTTTCGTGCTAACAATTTCAACTAAAAGGAAATTGTATCGCTTAATTTCATTTGATAATTATTCTTTACAAGTTGATATGGTAATCAATACTGAAATTATTTAATTTTTTACTTAACTATCTGACTTGAATATACTAATATTGATATATCAAGAAAAATTTTCATACGAGCACAAGCTTGAAATTCTGAGAAAATTTTAAAAACATAATTTTTTTATTGCAGCGATATTTTAATCGATCTGTTATTGAAATAATATTATTTGATGAATCAAGAATTGATATGCATCATTCACAATATTTTTAAAATCCACTTTCAGGAAGTAAACTTTGTAGATCAACAGTGAAGAAGAGAGTTATGAAAATTCGCTTTGATGTTGGGTTTTCTTTATGGGATTCGTTCCATCAAATTCAATATCGGTACATTTATTGATGATGCCTATTCAAGAGCCATAAATCGCTGATTTTACATTTCGAAAGTATGCTATGGTAATAGACAGGGCAGGATTATTTACTCTTTAGTTTTATCACATGAGCTTCAAATCACTGATGATAATGTTCATTATTTAATATAAATATAGTCCTTAACTATATATGATCAAAATTTATTTAGATTTTATCTGAGATTAAATTAATATAATCAAAACTACTCCTTCAACGTTTGATTAAATTATAATACGAATATACTGAAACTTATTCAAATCGTTTGAATTAAATCTTCTTGAAAAATATTATCATATATTTGAATGTTTTTTTAATCAATAAAAATAAATTAATGTGAAAATTTTTAAGCCATTATGTCCAGATTATTCTTTCTTGTTCATATTTCATTTTCATTTTTATGAGTATTTTTTGAAAAAATATTTAAATAATTTCAGATGCGACGAATTTAATTTTGGAAACGATGAAATATTTATATGATACTGTTTGACCATTGAAAGAAAATATCAAATTCATTCAAACAATTTATTTTTAATAAATATTCAAAAAATAAAAAGGGGAGATTTTTATTTGTTCATAATTTAATTTGCATATATGAATCTGCCGTATCGAATCAGTTAAAATTAAAATTTTCTGAAAAATAATGAAATCATAACTATTTTATTTTTAATTTATATATGAGAGAAGAACAGAAAATTTTTGCATATATATTAATACATTAGGAACAAATAACCTTGCCTGTGGTAGAAAATTCTAGAATCAAGGACTTTAGGCAGACATAGATATACCTTAAAAAGATAAATATATTGTCTTTTTTAATCTTTAATGAGCATAAAACTATCTTTTTAACCCATGCTATAATCTTATTTTTTATTTTTTTCTCACAAAATTAATAAACTAACACTGTTGATGATTTTTTACATACATATTGGAAGTAGTCATTTGCTCATCAACAGACATGCGTAAAATTTTTAGCTGTGTTTAATACTATAGATCAAACAAATATTTTAATGTTTTATCTATTTTAACTAATACTTATACTCAAAATAAATAAAACTGAAAAATAACTTGTTTCTTTTATTCATTTAATGAATATTCTTAAATTTCATTTCATAATTTTTACTTGATTATATCCATTATTAATATTTATTAAAAGTTGTTAAAATAGAATATTTTAAATTAAAAATCATTTCAGATAATTTATATATTAAAAAAAAGAATTTCAAGCAACCTTCTACACAATAAAAAAAATTTAGTAAATAAATTAATAATCTCAAATATATTTTAATTGTTTCACTGACGTATGAAATTTCTTTGTTTTATAAAAGATGCATTTAATTGAGCAAATTAAAAATAAATTTTAAATTTATATTCATTTCAATAATTTATCATTTTTTTATTTTTTAATTTTAGTTTAAAGTTCATAAAAAAATATCAGACTTCAGACATTAAAACGAACAATAGCGTAAACCTATCTTTTTATTTCACTTATCTTTCAGAAAAATGTGTCTACTGTATTATCAAAAAGATTTCAACAATATACCTCATTTATAATTTAAAAACTTATTTATTTATAATTTTTTGTTTTTGGTAAAGTAAATTATAAAAATTACATAATTTTATTAGTTTTTAATTGATATGTTAGCTTGTGAAATTAAAAAAACTCATCAAAAAATGATAAATAAGTCAGAATTAAATTAGATATCTCCCTATTAAATTCATTTATATTTGATCTACTTCGAGCAAAACAAAATACTCATAACAATAACATTAAAATGAAAATTTAATTAAAATAATTTACACAGACCTACAACGTATTGCTCATATCTCTTTGAAAAATACGAGTCTTCTATTTAGAATTAAAATATTTTTATCATTCCAAATAATATTTGTGAAATTGAACATTTAATGAAAAAGTAACAAACACTTCAGCAGTAATTTCTACTTCAATAATTCGATTAAAGTTATACAAAAATTATCCAAAAAAACTTCCAAATTTTCATATAATCTACATTTAATTAGCCTCTTCTAAATGGCTGGAATTAACGTCATAATTAATCTAAAGGAATATTTGTAATGGTTTAGGTTAAAAAGTTTTTTAGTATTTTAAGATTTTTAAAATCCTAAATAACAAATCGTTCACAAATGCACATTTTTAATAAATGACATTTCGAGGAATTAAACGTTGTACTAATGAGCATATATGTAGAATTTCATTCTAAAAATTAATGTAGAGATTGAATCATCAATTCGCGTTTAAATATTTTTTGAATTGCATATTAGGACATAAATTAACTGAATTATAGAAATAAAAATTTATTCATAACAATAAAACATAAAAGTAATTTATATCATTTAACAAAGCGAGTCATATTTTTGCATTTTTAGTATCGTTTAATTATATTTTGAAAATTATGTCATGTATATTTCAAAAATAATACAAAATATTATTTATAACCATATTAATATTCACAATGTAGATAAAAACAAGTCAAAAACGTTAAAACATTTAATATTTTATCAAAAGATAACAAATAATTTACATAAAAGTGTTAATATCTCAAGAAACGTGTTATGAAATAATGCCCATTAATTTTTGTGGAACATTGTTCCGTGTTTTATTCACCTATATATTTACTTTACAAATAAAATCAAATTAATTTGATAAATTATAAAATTATTTAAATGTTTAAATTCATAAAAGCATTCACAATACATATAAGACAATCATCTAAAAAGTCACTATGTTTTTTTCTAAAATTTGCGCAGTCGCATTTAATCAAACACACCACCCATATTTAGGACAGATAAAAATCCAGCTATTTAGCGTTTAAATTAATATACTCTTAAATAGGAAAAATACCTTTTTTCGAGTAAAATAAAATACTTCTATTATGGCTACAGCTAATTAATGGACATTAAAGGATTCTGCGCAAATACCAGACAATTCTAGAATAATATATGATACATTATCATGCATCATAAAGTTAAAAAAGTAGATAAAATAGATAGTTATAAATTTCAATATAACCTTGAAAATGTAAAAAAAGTCTTATAACCAGACTAACAAATCAATTTCGCCAGAATAGATAATTTGATCATCAAAGGAATAAAATTAATGGATAAAATGCGATGAAAAATTTTATGAAAAATAATTTAATCCATTCCTACAATAAACACGTTTTTGATAATCAGAAATCTTATTTATTTTTACAATCATTTGATGACGTTATTAAATTTTCTAGAATATTCTAATACGTAGATGACACATAAACTAATCCTCTTGAGAACGATAAAAAATTATGTGTTTTAATCATAAATAATCATAGAATTTACTTTTTACATAAAACTAATTTTTTCTCCTTGTTTCACCTCAAGAAAATCATAATACAAATTATAAAATTTATATATTTCCATAAAAAAATATCTAAAGTAATCGCTACAACTAAGGGAATAATTTTTACCCGTTAACTGATCTTTGATGGAAACTATTACATACCATAGAAATTTTAAATCAGACTATTTTAATATCACGATATAAAATGAATTATCCAAATAAAATTTTTTTAAAAACTGTTAATATAAAAATAATTTTAATCACTATTAAGATATATTTGTAGTATTACCAGATAAATTAAACTAGTTCAAATATAATTTTATCATTATAAAATTACGTAGTCCATTCATTAGTATATATATTAACGGATTATTGATTACGGTGATCACCGCCTTAAATCCTGTTATCAAAATGTTTAACTATGAAATTATGATTAAATTCTTTCTGGTTTTCATCATGTTAAAAGAGGTATTTATTTTCAATTTAATTGATTTAACACATTTCAAATATTTTCATTTGACTAAAAAATTTTTCATGCACATACTTCGATTAATCTCTCTTCTGTGTTTATATATTATAACATCATATTTATACGAGTAATTATGTTTCATATATGAAGCAATTTTTTTTTATTGTTTTGTATCAATTTTCTTTGCGGTTTTATTCTAAGATGGAATGATACAAAAATTTTCATCTCTTTGATAAACTACAGAAATTGGGCTTATTTCTATCTTTAAATTATTATTATTGTTTTGGTAATACATTTGATGTGATTGTTTTCTCATTATTTCTAAAATTATTTCAAGATTGAGAAGGGGTTTTTCATCAAAATAAGATAAACATTTAACTTTGCGTTAATTGAGCCAATACTTTAATGTTTCACCGAAACATTTTATAAAGTTATTCTTATTTTTTTAATCGCATTAAATTCTTATAGGAGATATATAATACTCCCCTTTCTCTCTTCTCTCAAGTGTTTAGCTAATTCTAAATTTACGATCTTTTATTCGGTCGATTAAACGATTTTGCTTCAATCGGTATAAATGAAAAATATTTTGACAAGGACATTTAAAGAAATTTCATATTCTCCTGTCATGCGCTAACAATACAAAATATTTACTTCGATATATTGAAATAAAATATATATTTCACAGAATATTTTCAGGAAATATTTCATCAAAAGAAAAAAATTCTTGCAATAATAACACTTTATATAAATTAAAACGATATTTTATTCATTTATTTAGCTACAAAAATACTTTTTTTGAAAATTCATTTTAATACTTTATAATTAAATTATTTTCGTTTATATGAAAAAATGAATTTATAGTCAAAAACGTTGGAATTTTGAACATATATCTAAATATTTTAGAATAAAAAGTTTTTAAATATACGTCAAAATTATCGGAGTTTGATAGAACATTTTTTTAAAATAAAATCTTTTCAATTTATTTGAATGATTAATTGTAATTAAAGCCCGATACTAAGCAATTCTTCATGTGATTTTGAGATTATTTTTACCGACCAACATTTCAAATCAATTAACTATATTTAATGCGAAGTTTAATAATTCTTAAAAATAAAATTTATGAATTTACACGAATACAATAAGTTTAAATTATAATACTTTAGGATAAATTTGACAAATATACAAATTGGAAGTAAATTCTAAATTTTGCAAATCACTTTGTTAAAAATATTTTTTTACAAAATTTTGAATAAAAATCATAAAAAAGTAAAAATATTTCGTTGAAAATATTGACTTTGAGATTTATTAGAATATCAAAATCTAATTTTCTTTTTATCAAAATAAGGTTTTTGATATTTTTTCGTTAAAATTATCAAATTTCGAGACCTAATTTGAATAATATTATTCGTTAATCTAAAATTTAATTTTACTTTGGATGTGCATTATGTTTGCAATTTGACAATCGATTTTTCTTTCAATTCTTCGTTAATATTAAGCGGTGATCTTTTATGATATTTCTAACAAGCAAAAAAAAACTGTTGGTCTACTTGAACATTTTTTTGATAATATAACATGTTTATAAGTATAAAATTGGTATTTTAAATTATCAAATAATAAAGAGAATATTTCAAATTGCTGAAATATTTCAGAATATGTTCATTCATTCAAAAATTTATAGTCCTTTGTCTTTTATAATCATTCATATTTAAATATCGCCTGTTATATTAATTTTCATTTTTTTAGACTCATAAATATCGATAGTCACGTTTTGAAATGTATCTTTAGATAATATCTCCACCAACTAAGAGAGATGGAGAAACTTATTTAGTTCCTGATGGCTTAAAGTTAAAACATGTTAGCCTCAAATTGCATCGAATCGATGATGTTTCTACGAATAAACCATTAATGCATTATTTCAGGATTGGTCCAAAAACATTTAAATCAGAGCAAACCATTCCTAAGACAATGAAATATTCAGCTCTACCTGACGATTATGAGCAGGTTTGAAATTTCAACATCATGATAATTTTTAAAAGCTTATTATAAAAATTAAAAATAATTTTATTAGGTCTATTGAGAATACTTAAGCCTAAATATTGCAATTTTTAATAATATAGTACGTATATATTTGTCAATATTGTGTTTGAAAATACATTCAATTTTATACTTTTTGAATCATTTATAAAAATATAATTAGATAAATAATAAAATTTTAACAATTCTATCATTTAAGTTAAAAATATAGGTTTTTATCAATAAATTATTTATTCTGTCTCTCTCGAAAAATGAATTTATAAAATTAGATATTTTGAATTTTATTGAAACTTAGCTATTTCATTCTAATGCCATGTTTGCTATTTTTAATTTTCCTGTTATCTATTATGAAACTTTTTCGTGAAATTGTCCTTATTTAAAATATAAACCAAAATATTTTGTCTCATATTTTAAAAAATCATCTGATTTTAACAGCATAATAATTTAAGTCTTCGACAATCCAAATCATTTATCTATTAAGTAAAATGAAAATATTTTAATGAAAAATCAACAATATATAATGTAATGAGTAATTATATAATAATAATTTTCTTCAATATTTCGATGTTTAAAGAAATTAAGTCGTATTTTGCTCTCTATAAACGAAAAATTCATATATTATAAAAAGAAATACACTTTAAATAAGATATTCCTAACTATAAGATTAAAATCGTCAAGTTTTTATTTTTTAGGATAAAAAATAAATTTAATCGGTTCACCTTATTAAAATTACAAATAATATTTTTCCATGTACATAACCGAAAGGAAATACGTATTGTCTGAAACATTTTTAATATAATTAAATTGTTAAATATATTTTTGTGTTTACTTCTTGATTTGAGTACGTCCAACCGTTGAAAATAGGAAGATAAAATTCAGTCCACATCTGATACTATTCTCTTTCATATTTTGGTTAAAATCAATCTTCAATATGCACTAAACTTAAATTTCGATTCATACGAATATAACCATTCTTACATTATCTTAAATAAATAACTTTTGACTGGTTTATAAACTATTTAATCGAAATATTTTTCATCGATCAATTTTGAAATGAGAAATTTTTTCTTTTGAATAATTTTCAATGTAAACTTATCTATCTCAATTTAAGAAATATTTCAATACTTAAATCAAGATTCAACAATAACTTTTATTTTTTGTTATAAAATTTCGAATTCACATAAAAAATTTCATTTATTTAAATATATGTTCAACAAATGAGACATCATGAGATTTTTTTAGATGAATTATTATTTAATTATTTAACTTGCTTGTACGAATTATTTTTTTGAGATAAGAAGATTTTAAATTTGGATTTATCTAAACAAATTTAATATTAAGAAAATTGAAGAAGCCATCAAATGGTTAGAAAATGTATTGTTTTGATTAACATTAAAAAGTACGAAGGTGAAGAGGAGAAAGAATATTATCCTCAACTTATTCATGTAATTTTTTCATTATTATTAAAAATATAAATATTTTCAATTCAAAGATGAATCGAAAATATCTATTATAACTGAATTCATATATTTTTGTTATCTTAAAATATGTAAGATCGTTGAACCATGATGAGATACGTTTATATTATAGATATTTAAGGTTACTTTCCTTCTTTGACGTTTATTAATTCATATCTTGTTTTGGAACATTGGTATTTGAATTTTTAGAATCTGAGATCCGCAATGGGGAAACTTGATGTAATAATATTCGATGTATCCAGAAGTCAAAGTCTGGGGGAAATAAACATAAAAGCGTACACCATTTATATTTTTCGAAACCTAAATTTGAAAATTAAGATCTTTATGAAAAGTTTCAAAATATAAAACTATTTTAACTAAAATTGATCGAACTTAAAAACGTTTCATTGAGCTCTAAAAAATAAAAATTTATATTTTCTACATTTCAAAATTATTAATTATTTTATCAAATTATTATGTGTTGTGAGTACATATATCAGATTTAACAAAATTACAGTATTATTATTCGATAAAAATTTTACTTTGAATTAAATCGATAACTTCTTCAATAAAATGTTTCTTTTCAATGGGTAAAATCTATCTATCTAGTGATTTCGAAAAATAAATTTTACATTTTTTTCATAATTAGAAATTTCGAATTTGACAATATAGGCTTCAAAATTGGTGAGAATTTCTTGAGGTAATTTTTGTATTAAGTTTTAAGGTACATAGAATTACTTCACAAATTGAAAAGGTTTGTTAATTTACAGATTTTTAAAAATTTGAAAACATAAATTGATCTCAAAATACATCGATACTTTTTTCTATTGACGATTCAAGGTTTTGATTAGCAATAAATAGTGAAATTTTTCAATCTTAGAAACACTAAATTTAAAATCTTAAAATGCATGCTTTATGAAAAAATAATTTCATAGGAAGAGTTGAAAGAAGCACAAATTGAAGAAGAGTAAGATTTATTTTACCAAAGAATCTGAGCAAAATATCCCATTATCCGAGTAATATTTACAAAAAGGAAAAAGTCTTAGAAAATCAAAAATTTTAATTTAATTTATTGATAAATTTATCACATTTGAATTTTTTTAATGATATGAAAATATAAGAAATATTTTTCGATGATTTTGAATAATATTATTGTGGTTTATATATTTTTATGAAAATATATTAAATATCTAATTGATACATTAAATTGTTATGAATAAAAGGTTTAAGTTTTGATAACATTTATGACTTTGAAGCTTTTTTATTACATTTAAAAAACTATTTTTATGAATTACAATTCGACTGTTTTAATTGAATCCTCATGATTAAGGAAAATTTAAAATGATTTTATATTCTCAATAATATAAATCAGAATAAAATGATTCTGCAAATACGTTTGTTCATTTATTCGAAACAAATTTTAATAGTGCGGTTTTTCTACGTCCATTTATCAAAATATATAGAACATCGATGTTTTAAAAGTCGGTTAAATATCTCAACAACAAGTTTTTCAATGTTTTGCACTTAAAATTTTAATTTTTTATTTAGAAACTAATTTATTTTAGGGAAGAAGAAGAAAAGCTAAGAGTAAAAATTTATTTTTGCTATTATTTGAAATTAATTTCATTTATTATTATTTTCGTAAGACAATAAATGTAAAAACTGTCTGTGATGTTAATTAAATTAAATGTTTAACAATTTCAACACCTGAAATAAAAATTATTTTTTAATAAAAAATCCTTAGAATATTCTTTGAATTAAAAACTGTCTAGCTTAAATTTTAAAAGTAAAAATCAGTAAAAATTTTATTAGGATTTATGTTTTGAATTTATTGATGAAAATATTAAAATTAATAACATTTAGACTGCTCAAAAGAAATTGACTGGACTAAAATATGTCAAAAATATTATTATTCTAAGAGATTGAGTCAATGCATTTCGAACCTGATGGTAATATATTTTCTTATTTCTTTCGAAAATTATTCTGTTTTATGTATTTTCATATTTCGTAAAACAATAACGCTTTCGTTATTGAGAAAAGTTTATGTTATTTTCAGTTTTACATGAAAAATTTAGACTTAAAATATGAAAATGTTCCTTGATCTAGTAATTAATAATAAAATCATTTTATTTGATTTTAAAACAGATATTTTATATTATTTTTTCACAAAATTAATTTATATCAAGCCAAATTTCTTCGAAGAGGAGAAACCCGGAGGTAAAATAATTTGTAACTTTTAAGCTTCTAACATGTGATAATTCTCATCAAAATAATATCAACTAATATAAATACTTTCATTATACGTTAGTTTATTCAAGAAGATGAATTTATTTTGACATTTCTTTGTATTTATAAAATATTTCATATATTTTCATGTTAAATTGTTATGATAAATTTTTTTAATTGATAATGACTCAAAACATTTGAAAAAATACGTTGAAAGTAAATAATGATATTTCTTAAGGTTTTGAATAATCTATACAAACATTATCAGATAATTATTTTCTTGTCGTCAAAAATATCTGACATTTTGATAAAAAATTAAATTAACAAAAATCAACTCTCGGTATGTCTTGAATTGTTAATTAAAATAACCTAGTATCTCAATATTTAATTTTGTGATGAAAATTTTTTGTAAATTGTTAAGCTTAATTTATTTTATGCTTTATAAAATATTGAATTTCTTGAAATCGCTTTTTGATTTTATGATTCATAAAAAATATATGGTTGAATATAATGTTGAATCTCCAAAACGCATCTATAAAAAATTAAAAAAGGTGTCTAATCAATATCATCTACACTGATCTTTTCGGAACCTTGAAAATCTCCATTTTTAATATTTTTCAAAAAATTGTCATCGGAGGATTTGGTAATTTTATTAGGAAAGATGACCTACGATGTAAATACATTTTCTTTTTTAATATTTAACATATTTATTTTATATTCTCAATGCATTAATAGTTTAAAGTTTTTATGAATGTATTTTTCCGATTTTAATTTATTTCTAATGTGGGAAAAATATTTCCTTTTTAAAAGCTAAATATTTTGATCAAAAATATTTTATATATTTCAAATAATAATGAACATATGAAGATATATTTTATGCCCGTTACTCCATCTATAGGCATTGTTTTCTGATACGATAATTTTTCGAAATGTGATAAACCTTTTTGGTATTATAATTTTTAACTTCCAGAGTTTAATTAAAATGAAAATTAATTTGTTGAAATTTAAAAAAATTTAAAAACAATATATTTTATAAAATACTCTTGGAAAATCAACCTTATGTTGAAAGCATTAAATTTAACTCAGTAAAATATTCCAAATATTTCTCTCATTAACCATAATTAAAAAAATTAATTTTTGGATCTTTATTATAAACTAGTTAAGAGTCATCTATGGGGTAATATAACTATGAGGGGGTATCCTATCAAAAACTACATAATAAATATCAATAAAGTTTATCAATAGTTTCAAATGATATATTATTTTAATGTAACTATTTCGCCGAGCGATACCATTATTTTTTGGTCGATTTTAAAATAAAACCCGTTGATTTGAAAATGTTTCTCTTAAATGGTCATTCAAATGAAAAACCGTCAAACGTGTTTTGATAATATTGTTAAGTCCATTTTGTTTTTCTTCTTTATTATAGTTTCGATATTTTTTTAAGATTAAAATGTTTATTTTTTCAATCTTAAAAAATATAAAAATTTATTGCCTAAAATGATCGATTAAAAGATGAAGCAATTTAATTGAATACGTTTATCAGAGGTTAATGCACTTTAATATTATATTTTAAAATATCGTTAATGTCTGCAGAGATATTTCTGAGTTATGAATGTTTATCGCGACCAAAATAGTTTTATATTTTCAAGAACATTTTCAAAAATGATTTCTGATTTATTAGAAGAGTCAATAAAATTAAATATAATTGAAAACAAATAAAATTTAGTTTAAGTGGAATGTTACTGTTGTTCCATGATCCACGACTATGAGCGGTTGTGGAGTCGGAGATAATAGAGATCATTATTCATCGTTAACTTAGTGAGCATAAAAATTATCTTAATGATAAATATCTAAGAAATGCCAATGAGGGGAGGTCAACCAGAGAACAGCGGTTCGAAACCACAACTAAAGAGTTACGTACTTAGGAGATCTATCCGGGTTTACATCATTAACCTTTCAGTTTATGGTAGAATTTTATTTCTTTAATTGAAAAATTTTAATGTTTTATATAAGTCACATCGCTTTAAAATAGACTTTCCATAAAATCACAAATAATTTTTGTTATACGCGTGGAATCTATATTTGATCACAGTCAAACATAATATTCAGGAAATATTCGCGAATATGCTATTAAATCATGATAGAAAATTAAATCACACATCGATGCACTTTTAAAAAATATATTGCATATCTATAAATATCACATCCTTTAATTTATTTTATAATTTTTGATTTGAAGACGTGCCCTCATGATTAAAATTAGTTGTTTTTAAATTTTTTTAACTCACAAATATTATTTATGAGTTATATAAATATTTTCGGCTCACAAATACAATGTAAATTATATCATTTCTCATTTTAGAATTTTTTTAGATTTAATTATTTTTCAATTTTTTTGTATCTATGTTATATTTTATCAATAAATTATTTAGCTTATATCACACATTGTGTATTTATTCATTATATTTTCTTATCTGAGATAAAATAATTGTAATATTTTTAAAATATAATCATAAACGACTTTCAAGGACTTATTTGATTTAATATGTTTGTTATTCTGTAAATTATGGAATTTTAATTTCAGTTATTGATAAATTTGCTCCAGATAATATTTTTTTATCAAAATTTAAATTAAAACATCAAACAGACATGGAAAAGATTATAAAAATTTTTTGAATATGTTAAATCTATTTAGACGGAAATATCATTTTGAATATTCTTCAAAAACATTAATTACGTTCTAGTTTAGAACAAGTTTATAATTTAAAACAAAATTTAAAAATTATGGTTTTTTCTTATTTTCTATAAAACAATACAACATTTAATAATTTAATGTTTTTCTTAAATAATTGATAAATTAACTGAAAAATTGAAAAATTTGTTCAATATATGAATTAAACATATCAATTGCATCAAAAGAGAAATACATTATCATGGTATAAACCTTGCACAAAAATATGTTGATATTTGGATTTTTAACGTTTCTTCATTATCGTATTTATATCAAAATTTTTAAATTATATTTCAAATAATCTGATATAAAAATATCGAACGAACAAATAAGATGTTATACCCATTTTAGCTTATCAAAAATATTTTAAAATTTTGAATAAGCTCAGAAAATTTTCATATTTATACTTTATAAACAAAATACATTCTCTTTAGATTTGAAAAATAGAGTTAAAATAACGATTTAAAATGAAAGTTAATTTTTTGTATATTTTCTCCTAAACGTTTGGTGTTTAAGGTAATAATATGAAATGGGAAGACACGATAATTTATTGTACTATTATTACATTATTATTTCAATGACTTTACAGCTCTCGTTTTTATTTTTTTCTAATAGTATTTATATGCAATATTTATTTTATTAAAACTGTTTAATAAAATTCTATAGCTATTTCAACAAATTTGAGGGATTAATGAGAACTCTTTTTTTCGACTTGTACTCTGTCTAAATTATGTTTCTATTCTTCTAGAAAGCGTCTCAATATAAAAAATATCTGCTAAAATCATATGGAAGGCGCGAATTTTTAAAAAATATTTTTAACGAAGTTTTAATTAATGTCGAATAAACACACACTGCGTTTACGTCACTCTAACAAATAGCTTCAATTCGAATAATTGAAAAGTTTCTCACACCAAATAACCAGTTTTTATTCTGAATTTAATCCAATGATATTAAAAATTTTAATTGTTAGATTAAAAAATTTAATTTTTAACTTAGCTCGAAATATTATGGTTTAACATGTTTTTGATCAATGTCAGCTAATTTAACGATCGAGTAATTTCACAGAAGGGTATTTCAAATCTCGATCTTATTTTTGCTTAAAATAAAGTTCTACACTGATCTTTTATAAACTCGTAAAATGCACGTGATTTTTGGAAAAGTCATTTTCTATCTTATAATGGATGGATCAAATAATTTACTCAAAATTTGTTCGTTAATTGTATTTATATTTTATGTTGGATTTTGTTTTTGTCTTGAATGGAAATGTCTTTGTTTTTATTGATCAGAAAAAAGATTTGATAGGATTCTTAAAGTCATGTTCGTCTCAAAAGCGTGATTCTGCACGAGCTTAAGTTATTCCATTTTAGATTTTTAATTTTTTATCTATTAATTTGTTTCTTAACGTGTAGAGTACATGTTAATAATCTAACTTATACGTGATAGATATGATTTAAATTAAACTAGCTTTTTAATAATCAGGTTTTATCTGATTCTATGATTTTTTTATTTTTGCATTGTTTAAATGGAGAAATAAAATGTTGTCTGCAGAAGTAAACTATTCATCCTTTTTGATTAAAACAACCTAAAGGTCTGATTTACTTACAAAAGATCAGATAGAAATATGGTTAATTAACTTAGCTGAATCGATTTTTGATGCTATTACATCAGGGTTTATAGTATTTTGTCTCATCTTAACAAATACTATTTAATCAATTCTCCAATGTCATGTTTTATCTTTAATAATACCATAGAAAACATTCTTTACTTGATATCCCATATAATCGTAGCATAAAGATTATACGTTTATAATTTTCACAAATGAAAAAATTGCGACATCTCTTTTTCACCAAACAAATGTCTGAATAAATTTAAAGGATATTCTTTGATTGGTTCTTAAGAAAAAGAGAACCATTTGACTATCCTCTTTAATTTAGTTCGCCTCTATGAATGTATGAAATTGTTATTGATGATCTCTCCAAATCTCTTACTCTAGATCAAGTAACAGAAACTTAAAATTTGTTTATCTCCTGGACTCATTTCAAAAAACATCTTTGAAATCGACGAATAATCTGACAATTATACCTCGAATTCGTTCCTTAAATTTTCTGTCTTGAAGATATAAACGTTAAATAATAAAATGATTAATTTAGGAAATTCAGTGACTCTAACATATATTGATGAAAAATTAAAAAATGCGCATTTTGTATATTTTGTAAACTATGAATTATAGTTTGAAAAATATTTTTTATCTCCAAATATTTCAATAATAATTTTTTAGATTATTTTTATTTTTGGTTACATCTGGATATTTATTCATATTTTTGAATAAAATAAGTCAGTAAAAGATCAAAACTTCGTTATAAAATAACACTCAAATTATGACCAAAAAATAATTCTGCGTAAAATGTTGATAGGAGATAGTAAATAAGACAAATATGTTCCATGAACATTGAAATAATTAAAAATGCTAAACATTTCTCATTTCGTAATGAAAATTTACTGATAAAACGTTCGTATGTAATCATTAATTTTCAATTTAAAACTTGAAATCATTTTTAAATGTTTCTACATCATACATTTAGTTTTGTTTAATTCTAAAAAATATTTTATATTTTTATTATTTTTGTCTTATTTGTTTCAATTAAAAGTAAATTTTGGATAATTTCAACAAACGTTTGACAGAATATAAGCTAAAATTATTTTGACATATTTTCACAGGTATTTTAAAGAATGCCTGAGCACGAAATTTGATCATAAATAGTTAACAATATAATTATTAATTTGAAAAATATGACAGTAAGAAAAAAGTTTAAAATGATATACTTAATTTTTCTGAATTTAAATGAGAAAAAATTCAATGATTTTACCTTAAATGGAGAATTATCCTTAAAAATTAACATTTAATTATTTACGTATTTCCATTAATATTTATATCAATTATTATTGAAAAAATATTTACAGACATGTGATTTGGGCTTTTGATATGAAATAGATTTGAATTATTCCTCAGTCTATTTGGCTGATAATCATGCTGAGATTGATATTGTTTTTAATTATAAGATTGCAATTTGTTCGATGGTAAGAAAGAGTAATTTTTATTTTTTTGAAGTTTTAATTTTTAAATAAGTGAAAACTGAAAATTATATATATGAAAAAAAAACAAGTAAAAGGGAAATTTAACATTTCTATATTTAAAATCATAGATTCAAGAATGCGAATAAGCAATTTTTAATTTTCTCCAAATTGAAAAATAATCACTTTGATAATGAAATTATTCATATTTTTTAAAAAGAATTTTACTTTTACAGACAATATAAAATGCAAATTTTTTTTAATTAAAATAAAATTACATTCCTGAATTGGACAACAGCAAAGAAAATTATACAACAATTTTTTTGAATTTTGATATCATCAGTTAATAAATAGGCGAGAAATATTTTTCTATTTTTAATAAGTTTTGAAATCAAAAAATAAATTAGAATATCGTTAATAATGTGCAAACACTAATTTATGAACATTTAAAATATCAAATATTTAACAAATAAATTTGCTAAATATTCATTTAAATGAATAAAAACATTATATTTATGAAAAAATTAAATTAAATTGGTATTTTTATTCATATTTGATTGAATAAATTGTTTTCATATAATTTATCCGAATATGTTTCCACATTGTTATCTAGAATAAACAATTTATAAACAGTAAAAAAATATTATCTGAATTAAGTTCAAAATAAAATATAGATTGCTTTAAAATTTGTTGTCATTAAGAACATTTCGAAGGATATTTCAGACGTAAAATGAGAACTTTTTATCTCAGTTAAAATAAAACTAAATATATAAGCAAAATTTTTAAATTAAATAATTGTCGTAAATTAAACAAATATGCATGAAATACATTTAATTTAAATTTATAAATTCACGCAAGTGTTTATTTTAAATAGTATTTTAAGTTAATTCGCCTTAAGAAAACTGATAATAGTTTTATGGGAATATCGTGAATAATAAGATAGTTCGAAGCTTATATTAGACAAATTTATTATCACTTTATTTTTAAAAGCTAATTCGGTTTCGAAAATAACTTTAAACAAAATATTAATTGATGTAAATAATAAATATACAAAAACAATCGTTTTATTCATTTATGAAAATCTAATAATTTATATTTATACATCTATGAATTTTCTGTACCTAAGGATTCTACGTGCGGAAGTCACGGGTTCTTCAGACAAGTTATCAAGTGTTAATTAACCAATTATTGGTTTTAATGAAATATAATTAGGAATTATTCTTTGTGATCTCCCTATTTCTTGTTTATTCCTATGTTAGAAGAAATTTTATTTTGAATGGGAATTTATTTATTCATTTAAACAACATTCTTTCAAATATTATCACAATGAATATGTACAACTTTTTTATTCACAACAGTTAGAGGATGCAATGCAAAATATGAGACACAAATTGAATTTTAGAAAGTTGAAGATGTGAGAGGTAATATCAAAATCTTATCCACTCAGGCAAAAGGGAATAAAAATATGTACCGAACATTCATCTGAAAGTTCGACTGTATTTAAAAAATTTGACGATTTCACTCTTTAGAAAGAAGCTTGGCTCAAGTTCTATCTCTAAACTAGATAGTTACTTTACAAGTAGACATAAAAGTATATGACGAAAATCAGCATAATTATCAAAAAAATTACATTTTATCATACGAAGTTCTATTTTGTTCAAAAATTCAAGAATGGGATAATTTTTTCCTGAGAGGTTTTATAATCAATTAGAAAATAATTTAGTTTTTAGATAGCTATATTAAGAGACGTAACAGATATGTCTGATAATTCTTAGCTCAGTACTAATTCAAAAATAAAGAATATCTTTTTGCCAGTATTTTAGTGTAGGATAACACGGACAGCATACTTAAAGTCAAATTTATTTACTTTACATTCAACAGATAATTGAGTTATTTATGAAGAACTTCCATGCAAACAGGTATTTAAAGAAAATTCAAAATATTTGATTTAGATAGTTAATAAAACTAGGATTGGAATAATTTTAGTTCAAAATTGAAAAAAAGAAATTTAATTTATTTAGATGGCATGTCTGGAATCAACTTAAAAATAAAAATCTTTTTCTAAGTTGTAAAAAAGTGGATCCCAAATATTTTTAATTTGTGAAACACATTAGGGATTAGCAAAATATGATTATGATTGAGATATGTATTTGATACGGTGATTTAAATCGTTTAAGCTTATAAATATTCATGTATCAAATCTCTTTTTAAGTCAAGAAACAAAAAACTTAAGTTAATCCAAAATTTTGATTAACTTTTTTTCATATAATTTTATTTTTGATTCCTCTAAGCATAGACAATTCATGCGATTCGTGTTTAGGCATTGTAAACCTCGAGATTTGTCATATATTTTGAGTAACTAAGTTTTCTACTGGAAGCCAGAGTATCAAGCTGATATTGTTAGGAAGATAAGTTCTTTAATCATATTATAAAAGTAGGGAAGTGAAGATATCTCGACTTTGACTGATAAAATATATTTTCATAAAGAGGGAAATCCGCAAACCGTTACAAACACGCAATATAGAAGTCCATGTGAATGATTCTTCATGCTAGTAGATACAGCAAACGTGCATATTTTTATTGATATGAAAAGACAAGCCAACCTTGCTGGCATGCCTCAACAAAGATTTTCTATAATAATATATGAACCAATTCAACTGAGTTCAACAGCTACATGAAAAAATTTGAGTATTTATTACACTTTTTTGGAAATGATAATTACATGACTAATATTTCAAGTCTCAGTTTTTTAGTTTCAAAAGTTTGGGAATAACATTGATATCTTTGTATTTAATTTTCAGATATATTTTCTTAAAAATCAGAACTTTAAATTATTGTGTTTTTTTAATTAATAATGATTAAAATTCCGATATTTAGACACGAATGCGATTTGTAGAAAGCGAAAAGTCGCCTATCCAAAATACAACCTGGAATTTAAAAGTCTATCATTTATCACTTCTCACAGAATTCATTTATCAACTGTAGTATAATAATTATAAAATTTACTTAATTAGTTTTATATGCAGCAGTTGTTACTTTTTATGTTCACAGAATTTACTTTTTGAAAATTTATGCTTAAGAAAAATGCGATATTTATTTTCGTTTATTTATTAATAAAACCTAACAAGATATGATAAAAAAACTTCTTTTAAAACATAAAAATTGTTTTTTAATATTTATTAAAAGGATTTATACTAACTTAATGAGACGACTAAGCCCATCAGGGTAGTCAAAACACTTAAATGCGAAAAATAAAATAAAATGTTTATGTCAATATAAGTGTGATGGAGATCGTTTTTATATATTAATTAATAAACACATGGTTTACAAATACTAAAATTATCTCTAAAGCTATTTGAACTTAAAATTTTTTTTCATGTTTTTACAATATTGTGACATTTAAAACATAAATCGACAAAATTTTAAAGTCAAAAATAAAATTTTTTAGATATAGATAGAGGCAGTGATAAATTTATTAAATAATTTTAAATAGATAAATCAATGCAGTAATGATTTTATGTGAATATAAAAGGATAAAATTTATCATCAATGAAAATTTGATCGATAAAAATCTATTGTCAGCTTGTTGAGAAATTCGATAGAATCAATTATTTACAACTTTCAATTAAGTTTAATTTTGATGTCTCGTAATGAGTTGGGGTAAATCAGATCACTCGAATTTATCAATTTACACCTAGAATACATTCAAAAACATGTTGTTTTATGTCTCAAGTATAAAAATATGTCCAAATTTTAATAAATGTGAGAGATTTTCAGAATAACAACATGATATTTAAAGGTATATATACAGAAAAGAAATCAGAATTTACGAATTATATTTTAAATCATGCATAATTTAAAATAAAAAAGTTTATCTTTCATTAAACTGATTAGAAATTTCAAAAATTGTTTTCAAAATAAATTTTACTAGAAAACTCCATATAGGTGCATAAGTTTAAAATTTACTTCTTTAAAAAAAATCTCTTATGAAACAATAAATTCATAAGAGAATAATCTTAAATTAATTACTATTCTCAATATTTGTTTATATTATTTCAGATTCAAATCATCATGGAATGAAATCTTCAAAGTAATAAATCACATTACCCCCGATTTTCTCAACTTGATCATAGCTTGTCTGAGAATAAGAAAAATTATAAAAATTTGTTTTGTATAGTATTATTTATGATCCAAGAATAAGAATTTATCAAATCATTTAGCTATGAGAAATATATTTATAAATTTTAAGAAACTTATGAAAATTATTTCTATTATGTTGCGTAGTTGTGCAAATGTAATATTTGTTAAATTGGTAAGAATTTAATTTTCGAAATATGTTTTTAAAAAGTAATTTGATAAATTTTACATCCATCTTTTCGAGAGCAATTTCGAAACTCTAAAACATTAATATTCAAAATTTACTTCTTTTCTGTTGCTCATTTTTTTTTGAACTTTCTTATGATTAATTGAAATATATTATCCATAAAAATTCAAGATTATTTTTTTTTATCAAATATACAATAAACTGACTTTGAATTTTATTCTAAATTTAAGAGGAAATTTAAAACTGATATACAAGTTAAATTATCTAAAAAATAAGATATTTTACGATTTTACTGTCAACATATAAGTTTGTAAAAATATTTTCAATAAAATTATTTAATTACAAAAAACTTTATATATATTTCAAAATGCTGAATTTGAAAACAAGCAATGCTTAAGTAAATATAATATTGTTATTACTATGCGGAACGCCTTATCGTCTCTAAAATTAATGAATTTAAACAGTTAAATGTTTGATAACAAATTTTACAAACAATCGTTGAAATATCTCAAAACATTCGTTTTAATATTGATGTGGATTGATATATTGTGTTAACAAAACGTTCTTATTAAATAAAAAATTATTTTATAAAAACAAATATTTATTGACGTTTTGAAAAGATTGAAATTTAAGAACATATAATTATCAAAGCAAGTACTTTGAAATATTTTTTTATAAATAACATCGTTTGACAATTAGTTTTGAGATATAATCAAATAAATTCTCAAAGTATCATCATAGTTGATATCTCAAAAGAAAAAATTTTTAAATAAATTTTTAGTATTGCATGAATAAGCTTAAACAATATAAATCCTTAAAGACTTTCGTTTATAATTTTGTTTATCAAATACTTCAAAGTAGTAAATACGTTTATGAATAAAATATTACTAGAAGTGAAAAATCCAAATATGTGTTTTTCAAAGTATAAAATAATCATATTTTTTCATTTTATATGTAAAAGTACATTATTAGCAAAATTAAAGTTTGATGGTGATTCAAAATAAATATTAAAAATAAGAGTTATTTTACTGTGATAGTTTTTGCTTCTCATTTTTCATTTCTCATATTATAAAAATTTTACTAAACTTCTGGTCCAGCAAGAAATTTTCCTCCTATTTATTATATTTGATTAACTAGCATTATGTTTATATCTATAAAGCTTTGTAGAATAATCTTTTTTTACAATACTCAGGCAATTTTCCATATTTTAATAATTTATTTTTGTTATTTGTGTTGTTTATTTCGAAAATTTTGATTTTTGATTAATATTTGTAGATAAAAAATAGTTATTACCATTTCAATAATAGACCCGATTTCATATAACTTAACAAAAGTATAAAAAATACACGAACGAGATATTTCCGTAATTTCAATGTCTGTACTGTAAAAAGTTAAAATTTTTTAGATATCTTGAATTTTATTATTCAAATATAAAAATAATTCTGATAAATCGAATATTATTTATCAAGATTATCATTTTATCTTTTTTAAAATTCCCATTATTCATGTTTCATTGATAATAATGTCAAAAAAAATAATTGAAATTTACTAATTTTAATATTTTTCAAAATTTAAGCAAAAAAAGCTTTTTTGATTTTAGATTATATAACATCACTTTTAAGAAATTTTTGAATTTCCATAAAACAAAAAATGGTTATAGAAGTAGTAAAGATAGAATTAATATAAATGGTAAAGTATTCATTTAATACTTCATTTAATTGAGTTTTATTAAACTTTGATTTCTAACTAAATTTTAATTAAAATACATCAACGTTTTCCATTAAATTCTTTATTATCTTAAATTATAAAAAATTTTAAAGTTGGATATTTAAATATATTAAAAGAATATAGATTACTACTTAAAATATATATATTACATACTGTTTTCACTTTTTTTAAGTTTTAGATGTTTGATATAAAAATCATAGATAAATATACTGAGGTAGAAATCAACTGTTATTTTGGAAATTTAAACTATTCGATGGTGTAAAAAACGTTTATTTGCTAATTAAATACACAATAAGCTTACTCTAAGCCATTTACTTGCATATTTTTCATCAAATTTTCTCGCGATCTATATATCATTATAATATATACATCTGCGTACCAGTTAGAAGCTGTTTCCGTTTTCTAAAATATAAAATAAACAGCGGAGAAATCACTAAAGTTTATTTTTATTTTTCAAAAAAAAAACAAACTGATAAAAATCGCATTTAAAAATTGATATAAATACAATTAATAATATATCTTTGCATAAGAATTCTTTGAAAATATTTTTTAAATTTAATTTAAAATGAAGAGAACAACAGAAATGCGAAATTTTAACCATTCAGCGATAAAAAATTTAAATTCGTGTTTACTAAAGCGCATTTAATTGCAAAAATATTGATTAAATATATATTTAACATTGTGATATTAAATTTCTTCAACATTCTATCTTAAAAATTGCAAAAAATGCCAAATTATTATGCTATTAATCTCTTTAATTTTGGGTTATTTATGTTTAAAACATATGAAATGTAAAATTAGAGAAATATAAGAAATATTCAACAAATACGAGGTTTTAAATGATTTTGTTTTTAATTCTCTGCACTGGTATACATACATAATTAGCTACTGTCAATAACATAATCAAAACTTTCTCAATTTTGTATCCTCAGAAAATATTTGAACGATGTTTTAACTCAAAAAATTTTGAGAAAAATAATGATTTTATAAATCATTAAAATAAAAATTATTTGAATTAAATTCATCATATAAAACATTCAATATTTTTTAATTTAAAATTCAGATAATTTATTTGTGGATACAGAAAATAAAAAATATCTTTTCATTTTTCTGTTTGCAATTAACATTTTAAATTATCTATATTAATAGAATAATTGGCAATTAATAAAATAATATTCTACTAATTTGTAATATATACAGGACTAGGTTTTATTAAATGCATTTTAAAATTGAGTTTTTTAAGAGTATTAGTTTGCCTTTTAATGAATTCAAAACTCCATTCTATATCTTAATTTTTTTGATTCAAAGAACTATTCTTCGAAACATATTTCATCTACTTTTATATAAAATATCAGATTTTTATGAAATAACAGCGAAAATGAGGATAGATTAAGTCAACGAGTTAAATCGTTTTATTATATCATTTTAGTTGCAACAATCTTCTCAAAATTACGAAATATTATTTACTTATGTATATTATCATTTTATCTTTTCTGTTAATTTTTTCTATTTAAATTAAACAAAAATATGATGATTTTTAATGAAATAATCTTAGATGTCTAACAAAAACTAATTAATGCTTGTTATATAATCAAAATTAGTTTAGATATGTGTATTTTGAAATATAGACACTTTATCAAATAAAAAATTTAAATAAAAAAAGTGATAAAAATTATTGTTAAACTTTGAGTATAATTCTCGAAATTGAGTTCAGATAAAGTTTCATAAAATTGTAAATTCTATTGAATTCTGTAATCAAATTTACATAAAAATTATTTTAGCTGAAGCACGCGCTTACATGCGCAATGATCTTTGTTTGACCATTACAAATTCAAAGTGAAGATAAAATGAACAAACAAAAAAACCTATCTATTTGGTATAATGTGTGTTTTTGGGTGTCTATATTTTAAAGTTATTTTAAATAAATGGAATCTTTACATTTTTAAATATCTTAATTTTTTGCAATCACTAAATTTGTGAAAATAGAGTAATAACATAAAATCAATTTGATAATCACAAAATATTTTGTGAATGTACATTTGTTTGAAATTTTAAAAATAACGAAGGTACTCTCTTAGAATCTTTGTTCAAATAATTATCAATATCTATATTAAGCTATTTGAATATTATATAATTGAGAATAAAACTCCACGTCTCGTACCTGCTTTTCCTCGTCGGATATATCTGAATATATCGTACCCAAAGATTTTGGTTTTTTAAATCTTAAAGAATTGGCCTTATTATCTTAGATAAGGACTTACTTTTTGAGCAACGTCATGTAAGACTTTAGGACTTTTGACTCCGTAATCTTTGTTCAGCTTTGCATCATCACCTATCAATTTTTTGTTTAAAAAATTTGCCTGAATCATTTTTATGAGAATCTCTGGTTGGAGCAGATTTTCTCTGAAGATAATAAACCAAACTATCAACAAAGAAAATATCAATTCAAATTCTCAAGAGATATATTTGCTTTTGTAATTTTAATAAAATCCAATTCATCAAATTTTTTTATGATATACTATCATTGATAAAAATGATAAATCTGATCCCAATTTTACATGAAGAAATAAGATGAACACTAGAAATGGAGAATTATCATAATCATCAATATTTAGATCAAAATAACTTGACGAAAATTTTAAATTTAATGATATCATATTTTACTCCATTTAAAATACGCTGAATTTGACTTATTGAAAAAAATGTCGCCGATTTTATTAAATTTAAATTAGTAATAAATATCAACGACTTTGAAACTATATTTACATGTTAATATATGAATATTAGTTCATTTTTAATAAAATATAGAATTTAGTATCTTTACGACTACGAAGTTATTTATTCCAAATATGAAAAATTTTTATTTCTCTGAGTTGATAAAAATATTAAATTTTCATAAATAATGAAGTTTTTAAATAAAATACTAAACATAAAATTATAATCTATTTCAATTTTATCTTGAAGAATATGTCGTTACAATTTGTCTTAACATAGTTTGAATAATTGATAAAAATTAAATGTATCATAAAATGTAAAATTTTACGAAATTATAAAAATTTTTGATTTAAATAAAGTTACATATGTTTCAATATTCGCTTAAATTTCAGACATTCAAATATAAAAATATGTTGATAAAATAAATTAATTTAAACAATAACCAGATGTATTCATGATTTATCTTGAGATATATTTATCATATTAAGTATATTTAGAAGTCAAATTCAAAAACAATCTTTCAAAAGATCATTTTGGATAAGATATTCAAAAAGATTAGAAAATTATTAAAGAAATAAATAATAAGGGTAAATCATGAGTTATTTACTCAGATAGTTATGATGTTGATTTTTACAAGTTTAAAAAGTAAAATTTGCATGAATATAATTTTTAATTAATTTAAATTTAAAAGTGAAACGTTCATCATATCCAATAGTAGAAATATTTAAACTCAAAGAAGTTAAAAATGATGATTTTCAATTTTATTATATTTAAAGTCAGAAATCGCATTTATATAATTTTTCCTTCGAATTAAATTTTTATGCTCTTATAGATCAGCAAAAATATGTGATATAAAATAATCTTTTTCCTCCACGAATTTATCATTTATAAACACAATCATGATAAATTTTTAAAATTAGCCAATTATATTTGGAATAGTAAATTGTTATAATAACATAGGTTTCACTCATGTTAATACAAAATAAAAAGATGTGCTTTCAGAATTTATAGAATGGTTTAAGTTAAATTGAAGTTAATTTTGATTGTTGTTTAATTAATAATGTGTCATGTTGTGTGATGAAATCTTTTATATATTTATATCAGAATATTCATACACAAGTCTGATTTAAGTTGTTTAAAATAATTAAATTCAGTAAAGTCGATCTTAAAAATATATAATTCTTCAATTATTAAACATCTAAATATATTTTAAAAATAATTTAAGCTAAGGGTCAAAGTGGTAAATTTAATGTCATAAGTGAAATATTTGAGAATACTTAAGCATTCATCAATATATGCTGTCAAAAATATTTTTATGAAATTAAATTTAAAAAACCATAACATTACTTTTATCGATTTAAATGATATAAATGCCTCAAATGCCATCAGATTTAGTCCGAAATTTGGAAAACTTATTTTTTAAAGAATTTAAACTATTTAATTTAAGCCACATTGTTTCCTTTCATTTATGTTATAAAACTAGATATAAATCAGAGATTATCCATTTGGATATATCATATGAACATATAATTGAACATTTTTAATGCATATAAATTATGTTAATTGTGTTTTATTTTAAGAATAAATTTTTTGAAAATACCTCGTCAAACAGATAGAAAAAAAAGTAAGATTCCAAAAGTTAACATCTGTTAATTATTTGCCGAAAAACGCGTTCTGGCGGTTTTTAAATAGCCGCTAATCCTTGATAAAAAATAAATAGAATTCATAAAATATTTCTTTTTATCATTTTGGGTTATAGTTAAGTTATCAACTTTAATTTATCATTAATAACTATTTATGGAACAATTTTATAAATATGGTTGATAAATATTTTGTGCGCAGTAATTATCTGAAAATAAGGAAATTGCCTCGCTTTAAAAATTACATGGAATCATATCAATCATAATTTTCCATAACAGATTACTATAGATGACAGGTGATTAATCTGTCAACGGTTGTGCGATTAAAAGTACAAATCTCAAAAATATATAAACTTAAACGTTTTTTCATAAACGAAAAAACAAATAAATCAATATATAATTGCAACTTGATTATCAATAAAATAATACATAAAATGACTTAATAACAGTATGAAAAATAAGACTTTGCGCAATAAGATAATGATTTAATATTTCAAGTATAAACTAAAAAGCGCCAAACTAACTTACTGATTTATACAATAGTGTCTACTTGAGAATTTTAAATTGGAGGTTTGATATTCAGGATTTTTATGCTAAGCTAAAAAAATCATGTTTTATTTAGATATTTGGATATCCTTTGATAACACAATTATTTTTGTGAAATCTAGTAATGCAGTCCAATTTATCAAGTAAATTTTTTTACAACTCACAAATATTTTTCTACTATGATGAGATATTCATTGCAAAAACTAGATGAATTCTTTATGTCTCGAAATTAAAAATAGGTGTCTTCAAGTAGCGTATTATAAATAACATGATAAACTCACTAGCAAAGAAATAGATTTTTAATCGTACCAGTTCTGTTTGTTGGTTGCCTTTCTTCAAATTTAAGTTAGTAGCATTTATTTAAAATATCTGGATAGAATTGATATAAATGTGGTTTATTCTCGTTGTGAATTATCCAAGATAGTTGTTCGTTATTATAAATATGATTATACTAGCATCCGTTTAATAATCTGTTTCCATCCATGTATTCTTTTATTATATTTTTTACCGTTAGATTATAAGCTCATCAATCGATGAACATTAAGGTGTGATAAAAGGTTGTGCAACTTAATTAAATTGATGAGATGTAACTTATAAATAACTGAAAAAACACAAAAGAAATTTAGACTCAATCTCTTCGTAATAGTCAACAGAATTATACTAATGTGAGAAATAAATTTTTAAGTTATAAAAATAAAATTTTTGATTTAGGGGAGATAGCCTTCTTTCTTATCATTACTTATTTATTAATCAGAGTAAACAATAAAAGATGTGACGGAACTTATTATGTATGTATGTTTAATTATTATGCTTGCGACGAAAGTCATTATGAATATGACGTAAATAATTATTCAAGTGAAGTAAATAATTATGGATGTGATTTAAATGATGAAAGGGACAGAAAACATAACGTCATTGAGTTATCTAATTTTTGATGATATGAATTTTAATTGAATTGACGAAATAACTTAAAATGAAAAAATAAGAATGGTAAAAATTTAAAATGATCCAATATTTGTTGCCTTAGTTATAACTAGAACCATTTTTATTAATTGTTTTGAATTCGTATAAATAATTTTTAATATTATTGAAAGTTTAAATTTTTTTACATTGTATGTTTATTGAAATAATCTGGCATCCAATCATCTTTAATTCATTTTATTATTTTTTATCATAAATCATTGTAAATAATAAAGGCGATTATATTTCTTATGTTAGGGTTTTTATCAGAGATTGTTTATATTTGATAAAATCGATTCTTAGCTTTATGTCACCATGATGAAATATATTTTGTCATGTGTAAAGATTTTCATTAGTTTAGTGTGAATTCAATTTCTTAATATTATTATGAATTTTTATTTTATTTTAAATCGCTTATTTTTAGATAACGAAAAGTATTTCATTTAATATTTTGAATTATCTAAGAGTCAACAAGTGATTGTATGGTCAATTGTTGAAATTTTCCATTAAAAATTATTTATTTTTTTATTTATAAAGTTGTTTGATTGTTAAAGACAAAGATATTTATGCTCTATCCATTGATTATAAATATTAATTTTTAATCACAAAAAGATAGTAAACTGCTTTAGGTTCCATTGCGTATTGAATGTCATTTTGATATTTAGTCTCTTTCTGTACCAATTTAGGCAATACTTTACTCAATTGAATTCATAATATTTAATATATTTTAATCTATAAGAAACTAAAATAAGGCAGTGAATAAAAGTTGAAAATGAAATGAGTATCTGGTTTTATTTATGACTAAGATAATTAATTTACATAATTGCGAAATTATAAATAGTTACAGCGACACTAAATATGTTCGATATGACCGCATATCATGGTCGCATTTACTGTCTACTTTTTTATTTTAATTTAATTTTAGTAAAAAATAAAAAATATTAAAAATTAAAATGAAATCTATGTTAGCCAATTTAATCTAATTTGTATTTTATAAATTGAAATAATTTTCATGTCGATTAATATTCAATCAAACTATTTCACATACCGATGAATGATGAAATTTATTTTTAATGAATTTGTAGAATAGTTATTCTTCCTCACTTTTCGATGTGATATGTAAATCACAAATTGGATGGATATTGCAATTATTCTTCGAATAAAATTTCTGTAAAGTGATTGATTTTTATATATATCGTTCTATAATGTGTTATGTATATTTTCTTGTGCGATATTTATTCAAAATTTTGATTCGATGATACATAAAATCAGTAACTATTGCCTTACTTTTTCTTCTCCCTCAGTTCAATTTAAGAAAACTTCAACTTTGATGAAATGAAGTTTTCTATTAGGCGTGAAGTATATAAATAAATTTATTTAATTATTCTCAAAATCGAGTATAAATATTAAGTTATATCACATAATTAGATTTAAAAGAGATAATTAAAACGCAGCTTGATAAATCGTGGTCCTAAATTACCTAAGATCAAAGGTTCAAAAAGGTGGTCACGAATTTTATGTTTGATAAAATCAAAATATTTTTTTCGCATTATATTTTGAACCATCACTAATATCACACATTTTTAAGGTAAATGAATACTCGAGATAAAAGAGATTTGAAAACAGTTCGAAAATTTAAATGTCGAATTTAAAATAAAGAGAAAATTTTCTGACTGAATGTTGAAGAGTTATATTTCAATAATATTTTCTTGTTGGATATTATAACTAACTAGCTTTTCGTGTTGCGAGATTTATAATTTATAAAATTTGCATCTTACAAGAGCAAAACACATACGATTTAGAAAGCCTGGCACTTTTTTTCGATTTAAACTTTGTGAAATACTTACGACGCGATAATATTTTTATTTTATACTATTTTTAATTAATTTTCTCAACACGAGAATACATCTGCACATATCTTTTTTGATAAAATTAATCAATGAATAATTGTGATCTTTTTATTTATTTACTTAAAATGATTATTTATTTAGTAAGTGAGACATTGATGAATTTTCTTCCTATGTTTCAAAGTGTTACATATCTTTAGCTTTCATATCATTTAAATTAAATTCTATTCTCCCTTGCATTCAATAATTCAAAAGAATCTATTTCTAATTTATCAGTAGCAAAACGATAAAAAAATTTCATTTAAGAGTTTTACTGATTGTGATTTTTGTACAATTCATGTGCATTTCAAAAAGTGACTGACACCAAAACTTTTTACTGTTTTTCAAAAAAAACAATAATTTTCAATTTAAAGTGATACTAGTAACCCCACAATAACATTAATTTTTATCTGGAAAGAGGATATTTAGTTAAATTATTTTTTCTTATTTGCAAAATACATGCAAATATTTTGATAACTCGGCTTTGCAAATTTATCTAACTTTTTAAAAAACAACTTTCGAAATTGAAAAATATATTTAATTTATTCATCTATGCTATATTATTCTTTTACTTTCTTCTAATTTGAGGACAAAATAAATAAGTTATTTCGTATAGATTACAGATAGATAAAACTTGAAAAAAAAGATTCAGAAGATGAAAATTAGCAATCAAGTGTAAAGATATTTTATCTGTACATACTTGAAAGATTTCAAAAACTGATGTGGTGAAAAATCTTTTCAAATATTTTTTTAATAAATAAAACGCATGAACATTTTGGTTAAAGGATATATTAGAAGATGTTTAATAAACTTTTGAAATTTCAAATATTTATTTATCTCTCGACACATTGAAAATTTTTTTTCAAACACATGCAAGGATTTTATTTATGTGTTGTCAATCTAGTCAGGTAGAATGCGCTAATGTTTGGCTTATCATTAATACATTTTGTCAAAATTTTAAAACAAGTTACAATTTAGGAAGTTATTTTTTATTGATAGGAAAACTACTTTAGACTATTATCCCTATCGTTACAAGTTATGATATAAAAAAAGAAAAATTGATTAAAAACTATAAATTTTTGAAATTTTGCTCTCACCATATAAATCTAAATAGTTTTTAAATAAGGTAATCTAAAATTTAGTTGCAATTAATATTATCAATAACTCAAAAAAGGTCAATATTGATACGAAATCATTGATAACTAAAGAATAAATCTGATAATGCCGTGGATAGAATTTGTTTTATGCAGTTTTATGCTAAGATTAAGAATATAAACTTTGCAAGTTGAGGTGATCCAAGCATTAGTTTTAAAAATAAAAAACAATAATATTCGGTATTACCATAGTATTAGATTTTAGATGCAGATAGGTGTATCAAGTAAAATTTTGATCACTTCCCAATAATATACTCGTAACATTATCAACATTAGTTGTAAATTTCATACAAAAACTTGATAGAAAATATTTTATTTTTAGATTAAACATTCTGAAATCATATAATAAATAAGTGTACTTTTCATTTTATGCAAATTTTATCTTAATATTGATTGGTTGAATTATATCACAGATTTATAGTTTTATCTTTACCTTTGTTCAAAAGAAAAAACAAAAAATGTTTCTTGTTCATTTCGAGATTATTTTGATAAGATTTTGAAATTATTCGTTATTTTAAAAATATAATCAAATTTATCAAGAATAACGATTTTCGAAAAATACAATTTATATTATTCAAAAACAAATAATACATCTTTGTAATTCTGAAGTTCTTATAATATTTAAATTAAACAATGTTTTTATCTGAATAACATGTAAATGAATCAATGAAATTTATGTTATAGTTTTACTTTTATTTTTAAATTATATTATTTATGAGTATATTTACACGATTAAAATCTTAAAATATTTTGAAAATAAAATGTGATGATATGAAAAAATTTTGAATAATTTTTGTTAAAATTCTATTTCATATAATAACACTTAGAAAAATTTATTTCAATTCAATTTCATAATTTGGCATCCTTACTATCTAAAATAGTTTATTTATTCATCAGTATAGATATATATCTTTCTGTGAATCTAAAACTGCTCAGACCTTATTTACACTTTTTAAATTTAATAATTAAAGATGACTAAAACACCGCAAAATGATTTAAATTATTCATATAAAAATGTGTGTAAGAAAAAGATCTCAAATCCAAAAAAAAATTAAAACCACGCTAAAGACAAAAATGTTAAAAAATGTATTTTTTATAGAATTGAAATATATCAGCATCAGGTATGCAAAATATTCTCAAATATGATTACGCTATCTTTGATAATAATTTTTTTAGATGGTTACACTTTGTTTTCGGAGTAAAAAAGAAAAATATAATAAATCTAACCATAAGAGAAGTCATAAAATTTAGACATTAAATTATTTAAAAAATTCATGATATCTATCTAAGAACTATCTATTTAATCTATAATGTATAAATTTCATTGAATATTATATGTGAATGTAAATTAAAAATAAATAAGTAAATATTTAAAATTTTTGTGAATACTATCTTTTTTATAAATAATGACTTTCATTGTTCGAGTTATTCGTAGTTTTTATTATGTATAAATTGTACTGTTCATAAGTCAGTCAGTGCAAAATTACACATATTTTTACAAATGCTAGTAATAAAATAGCAATAAATAAAACAACTGTTTAAAGAGAAATCTATTTTTACGATTTTATTTATAATATTAAAACTGAAATAATTTTGAAATCTATTTTATGAATTTACTAAATTAATGCAATTAACATTTAAAAACCCATGATAAAACTATATTCAAATACTGCAAAACAATTTTAGCTTTGAGCATGTAAAAATATGAAATCTATTTGGACATATTTTAATTTATAAAATTTTAATACTGTAATTACATCAAGAAAAATAATTTTAGACCTATTATTATTGATTATTTTTTTCATTGTTATTGATATAATTAAATCACACAATATTAAATGTATCAAATCATTAATTATTTTTAATATAGTGTCAGTTATTTGTGTTTGGAAACCTATCAAATAACATAAAGTAACAAACACACCGAAAAAAATTAAAGATTTTGCATGTGGAATAAGAATAATGTTGAAAACCTGTTTCAAAATTTGTGTCTCTAATATTTAATACAGCTTTTCATGTTATTTATGTTGCAATTATTATCGAATATTATGATTTACTAAATGTATTTATCTCTTTTTATATGTGCATATTTGTCTATTTTTATATAAATTTAATAAAATTCTTCTTTTTATTGAATACTCGGTCAGATTCTATCAAATATTTTTTCATTAATTTGGATTTATATTTTTTTGGTTTTTAAAGTGAAATTCTTTGAGTCATAATAATGTTCAAATTAATCATAGAATACCATTATGCAAGACATTCTTAAAATAGTTTACGCTAAAAACACGAACTTTTCTGAGATATCTTAATTTAATAGATTTAAGCATGAAGATTCGGATTTTTAAATAATTTTAAAAGAGTTAAGAATGAGTCGTTTTTATAAGTTTCTCCTAAATTTTATTCTTAATATTTATAAATATTCATGTGAAATGATCATAAAATTTAATTGTAAAAATAATTTGACAAAACGAAAATACAACAGAATTTAAAGATAAAATAAATTAAAAATGTTATTTTAAACTTTTAATAAATTGATCAGAATAATTCTTAAAAGTTTAAATGTATCTTTAGATGAATTTTAAGAAAAGTGTGATAATATATTTATTTTATCATTATCAAAAAATGTTTACTTTGCATTTCAATAAATCTAATTGGAAAATGAAGTAAATATATCAAAATTCTAATTTTATATTTTATCATTTTAAAAATATTCTATTAAAAATAAATATTTTGATTTAAAAATTCTTATTGAAGAAATTTGTTTCAATTTATCACGTATTTGTATATCGAATAATTTTTTTGCCTTTGCTTGTTATTTCTGTATAACCTTCTCAGTTATTAAAATATTTAAGAAAGTTTAATTTTGTAAAACTATTTTGACATGATAAGTAATTATCTAGTATACAATATTTATAAATTTTATTCCGTTAAACTAAAATTATTTTAAAAATATTCAATTTGTATAACAATCCATTTTTTTAAGTTGATTTTTTGTTTTATAGAATGAATAAATTTATAATTAAATTAAACAAAATATTTCAGTTTTAATTATTCTAAAAATAATATTCAAATAGGTCATTATTAAATACAGTTCAATCATAAACAACTGTATACAGTCATTTTTCAGTGTAGAGACACAACCATATAGAGGATAAATGACAAAATTTTCAACATAATATAAACTTAAACACATAAAAATTATTTAAGATAATAATAACAAATAAGTTAAGATAAATGTTGATGAATTTAATCAAATATGAAAAACATGCGAAATATCACCAAAAAGAATATGAATTTTCCAAGATGGGTAATCTAGCCACTTAATTCTGCACACAGTTTGAATACTTTGTGTCGCTTTAGCACAGATATTTGGATAACATTAATATGTGATAAAAAAATGGTGTTTTTTGCTTCTGAGTATCTTTCTGGAGTATCCTACGAATGTCCAAAGTGTAAGATGGTGACATTCTGAAAGTGACTATAGTGCGTTATGTTAACCTTCGATCGAGTTCCTAGTTCTTGTTGTTCGTTCAGTTACAGTATGAAAAAATTACATTCTTAGATCGGTAGGATTGCAGGACCAAAATTCTCACAGGGTCATGCCTGGCATCTTCCTTGAATACATGGACATTCGTAATATGATAAAATCTCAGGCTCTTATTATGTACTGGCATTTTGTCAGCTAATGTCAGAAAGATACTTGGAACATCTAATGAAAGAACCTTAGCTAAAGCAGTTTACAACTTATTACAATTCGAAAGCTGTCGTTATTCTCATAGCCTATTTTCATTCCGACATCGATCAATTTTCGAACGTCACTTTTAACGAGATTAAAATAGCTGTTAAAAACAGTAACGGTATGATGTGCTCTTATTAATGAAGCTACCGCTGCACTCTCAGTATTGATTAGTATTCTCTCGGGTTCCAGTAAATGAACTGTTCTCTTAATTGCATAAGTGATGCGGACGCACACTACTCTTTTCATTTTTTACAAGACTGTAAATGGCGACAGGATTTATACAGGCTCAAATTCAAATTTTAAGCTGTATATAATAAAATATCATTGATACCATCTTGATTGTTCCGTCAAATATTCAATGTTAAGGTCTATATAACCCATCCAATAGCTTTTTATTGCTCAGAACGAAAATGCGTTTTATGCATGATCTAAGATCCTCTTTAGTCCAATGCTGAAATTCGCTTGGAATATTGAATTATGTGTTTGTTGGAGGTGGAGGAACTGATATCGATGATTTTGTCTCTTTATGTACAATATCCTTTTAAGAGACATTCTTATCGTTGTGACTATGAGTGTGCACGATTCAAGGTGTGTAAAGTCTGTGCCTATAACACCAGTTAATACAGCTGAAATTTCATTCCTGCACTTTTTCATTATAGCCACAGCTTGTTACGTTAATATGTTCTCTTTGTTAGCATTTATGGTTGTGTATGTTTCAAAATCGCCCAAAATTTCATTGTTAATAGCTATTAATCGGGCAAGTCATCTGTTTTTCTTGAATAACTTTGAACGAAACTGTATTCTCAGATTGGCGAGTTTCCAAAGTTTCAAAAATCTATATTGCTTTTGTAATAGAGGGTCTTTATTTGGCGTAATCGCATGTGTTATTTTTCTTTCAGTCATTATTATTTTAACTAAATCTGAAAATTAATATTTTAATAAAATACCTGTAGTAATAGACCGTTAAATGTGAAAAAATATATCTTACTACACTATAACGGTTTTATTTGGTTTATAAAATTAACAGAATAGCTCAGAACACCGATTTAACCTAATGTGATGATATTTAAAAATTTATCTCGCAAGTGACAATATGTTTTGCTTAGCTTATCCATTTTATTTTTTTACAATGTTCAAAGTGATTAAGTGCAACCAAACCGTATTTTGAAAAACTTTTTTCTTGTTATTTATTCAATCAATAAGATAGATTATACTTTAGTTATTTAAATACTTCTTTATAATATTTTCAAACAATGAATTTCTATTTTTTGGGTCATTCAAAAATTTTACTGCTGTGTGTTATCTATACATAAAGAAAATAAGGGTAAAATATTTTTCGAGATTGGAAATATATAAAAAGATCGTATTTCTTACTTTTGATTGTGAATATAAATCAGATTTACCAAAAATATCTATATTTACCTGAAAATAAAGAGAAAACCAGGCTTTAGAGAAGATATTATAGAATTTGATCGTAAAATATTTTTAAAATTTTTGGACGATTATACTTCATAATTTTCTTCTTTTTCACAATTTATTGTATTTCTCTCACAAATTTATCTTGGATAACCTTTTTTAGGTGAAATTCATACTTTTTGATTTTCTAAAAATGTGAAGATTTCAAACTATTTTTAAACATTTATTGACTTGTCGATGTTGAGAATTAACCTAGATCGTGGGTATACTCCAAAATTAATAAAATAATCTCTTTCTTCGAAATGATTTTTACTCACATGAATTTAAACATCACAAGTGAGATTGATCATATTTTTAAAATTAACTTTCATTGATGTGAAAATATTTATAAATGAATATATTAATTAAATAAATTTAATTATTAAAAATATGGTTTTTGTTATAAACCCTCTGCAATTAATATTTGATCAAACTCACTTGTTCTAAGATATTCTTTTTATCTTAAAATATTTTCCTGAAACTCAATTTGATAAAAAACATCAGTTCTAAGCCATTTAAAACAATAATAAAAAAATTGTGAATATAATCTCGCAAATTAGAATTTTCACTTATAATATATTTTTTTAATGTTCAATTATATGCTCTTTAATTTAAAGGTTCTTTATTTGTCTTTTTTATCATGTTTCATTACAAAAATATTATCAATATAAATAAATTCTTCTATTTAATTCAAAATCACACTCAAAAATATCTTTGTGATTATATGCGTTGTCAAATTTTATATCAATGTAAGTGAATATCTCTTAAATTAGTCAAATAAAGATTTGCGGGTGTTATCTTTTCTTAAAGATTTTTAAAGCATGATTTAATTAAATGCAAAAGTTAGATGAATCTTTGAAATTAAATTGATAAATATTGAATATTTTAATGGTAATTCATTTTTATTAAAATGTCAATTGAAAACTATTATTTGTAAAATTTAAGTTATATTCATTATGATAAAGTATTTTTCCTTCTAAATTAAATCTTGTAACCTTATGAAATACATTTTAATTTTATTTAATCAGAATTAAATCACTTTTTTTGCAAAGTTTCTCTTTTAAAATATACTTGAAAAACTTGTAGAAATTGTTCATCATCGTTTATCCCTAATTGTTCACTAAACCCACTTAACTTATCGTTATCTAATGATTCATCAAATTTCTCAATTATTAGAAAAATAATCGTCATTGTCTAACACATCGCATATTTTAAATTTAATCATGTGATTTTACGTTAAAATAACAATTATTTGAGATAAACATTGTTAAATGTCTAACAATCTCTTCTGAATGATATTTTAAATAATTTTTCTTGATATGATCAATAAAAAACCTATATCTCAAGTTTGATTATTTTTAAAACGATAGGCTTATAAAATATCCCATACGTATCAGAGTAAGTAAATTTAAATAAATGAGCTTTTTCATTTCTAATACTTCTTTGAAAATTACATTTATATTTAGTATATTTTACAAAAAATTATACCTCTAAATTTCACAAATTTAATATAAGATAATTTTAACCTTTTGAAAATTATTAAGTTATCGTTTGTATAAAACTGATCTTTGAAATGATTAGATTTTTTTTCACATGAAAAATTTTGTAATAAAATTAAATTTAATGTCATTTTTATACGAATTATTATTTATGTACGTCGGATTTTTTGACGAATTAAAATTTTTTAAATGCAATATACACGAGTTCTTGACAAAAATATTTTGTAAAATTATCTTAAATTTCAATTGCTCAAAAATATTTATTTTTGACTTTTACAAAGTCAAAAATTTGATTGAGATAAATAATTTTAATTTCATTCAAAATTCTAGCATGCAGATCGATGGAAGAAATGTCTCAAATTATCTAAATTATAAACTTCAGACATACATTTTAAAATCAATACTTAATCTATTATGTATAAAACCATTTATCGTCGAATTTTTTTAAAATAATAATACTATCATAAAATTATTTAAGAACTTAAATTTCATAGTAATGCATAAAATAAATCGTATTGGAAGCATTTATACCAAATACGTAATAAAACATAAAAATTGTTAGTACTACTGATAAAAATGAATATGTTATCTATAATTGACATCAAGGTTATTTAAAAAAAAGGTGTGGATGTCTTTAAAGATAAAAAGCCATTTCAAAATATTTTATTTCCGTATTTTTAGAAAAATAAAATAGTTATCAAAATACGAAAAGACATTTATATATCATAACTATAATGTTTTAAACAAGCTATTACAATATATCATATCATTCAATCGATGCTTTTAATTTTATTTTTATATATTTTAATGAAATATAAGCAGAAATAAATGGTAATTATTCCTGATAAAACTTAACTTATTTCTAGGATATACATCTCAATTTCAAACATTTTGTGTTTTAATATTTTTAATGCATTTATTAACAAATAAATATCATGATAATTTTTTAAAATTTTTATCAGAAAAACATTAAGTTTATTAACATTATTTTTTACATTTTTAAAAAATTGCATTTATATTTTTATAGCTATACTGTGATATAATATGATCAATAAAATTCAATTTGCATTAAGATAAACACATATTTTACTTACAAAATAAAATAAATTTAGAAATAATGTTAATCACTTATTTATATTGATTATTCTATGATACATATTTCTTTTAGATTTTAATTTATTTGTGAAAATTTGTAATTTATTCGTTCATCATATTATTTTGTGAATACTTTCCAGGCATATGTTTAATCTAAATGGTATTTTTTAATTTATGTAAAGTAAAGTTATCGATAATATTTAGTTTTAAATCGAGAACTCAATTATATAGCACGTAAAAAATAAATAAAAAAATAATTAAAATATTTTATCATTATAATTATTTAAATTTACTTCCAATGAATCCTATATGTTTGTAAAATTTGCAAAAATGCTAAAATATCGAATCGAAGCAAAAACATATTATTTAATAGACAAACTGAATCTATAAAAAAGTAGTTTATTATAAAACTAAAATTAGTGATAGAGATGGGATGCAGGAATTGAATTTAAAAGTGATACAGATTATTATAAGTATGAAGTCCAACAAACAATAGAGTTTAAACAGCAGGACGTAAAAATGAAAATTTCTGTCATCTACCTTTCTTTTCCTTTTACTTGCAAGAGATGAATCAGAAAGTATATTCTTAAGATTTCAGACGTCGAAAGAATTATTTTGCTCAATAGGAATGAAGAAAATCTAATTTATTTGAATTTAGTTATCGAGTTATGAATAATTTTTGACAAGCCTGGATATCCTATAAGTCTGCGATGACTATGCACAATCAAGAAATATAACTGTTCTTTGATAATGAAGTCTGTCTCTGGTTTGAAATAAAAAAAATTTAATCAGAACCTTAACATGACCTTAATAATGAAAATACGTATCAATAAATATTTAAAAATACATTCTTACAAACCCGTACTATTTTAAATGTAATCAAATACATAAGAAGTGTTTAAATTTATCAAGGCCTCAATCGAAAAATATGTAACAAGCGACAGTAGAAATCAACTTATTGCAGCAATTATCAGACAACATACTCGATTAATTTACTATTTCAAAGGATAAAATTAAAAATTCAAATGGTATCGAAGCAAAATGGTGTCAAAAACTACTCTTTTGATGCTTACGGTAACTTTTTGCATCGTAAGAGAAAAGATAAAATGAAATATTTTCGAATTCTACGCTGTGAATTATTATTAAGGCTTATCGTAAAATTAGTCACATTAGAAATATTGTTACAAAGTAATCTAACCTTATTATTGTTTCGAAATTGATGAGTTGGATTTTTACTGTTCAAACATATTTCTTTTAAAGTTAAACAGATTAAATTATAACAGTTTGGTGATCTCTTAAGCAGGTTTATTTTTTGAAGACCTGAATCGATCAAAACTATCGGAGACACAATGTTTGTTATGTAAGCTGATCATTTTGATATTTCAAATTATTCAAAGTTCAAAATACTATTTTATACCATCATCTAATATAATATTATTACATATGAATGGGCTTTGCATAATCTGGGAATGCAGCGAAATCTTGACGAATATTATTTATGATGACTAAAAACGATTTAAAATTTCAGCAGAAAACATTTTTATCACAAAATATCTTTCAGAAGCATTATAAGATTAAATAAAATTGATATAATAAATAATAATAAGGATGTCATTGTCAAAAGATTATTTTATCTACCAATCTTGTCAGGAGGTTCTATTAAAAAGAAACGTCGAACCAGAATATATAAAACGTTCCAAAGTATCGCTCACATTGAGATAATGAGCTGAAAGTTTTATTAAGATAAGTGAAAACATTATCATTTAAATAAAGAAGGGTAAAGCTTCTATAATCCGACTCAAAAAAGGGTAATCGTAAATATATCATATATAATAAGCCTTTCAAATCCTAAATAATTTCTGATGAATATTTATATATAATACAATTGAAATTCGAGAAATAATCGAAGGTAAGAATATTTTCATCTTTCAGAAATCAAAATATGTTTCCTCGAATATTTTTATTTGCCCTTGAAATGAGTAAAAACTGCGATTAAGCTAGATATAGAAATAAGCGCTTACCAATTTAAATTCATGCATTTTGGATTATCATGAATATTAATTTTTCTTTTGACAAATTGATAAAAGTTACAGCTTTTTATCAACACAGTTTGATCGATCTTTTTGCTTTTTCATAAGCTTTTATTTTAGTTTTTTTGACTTAAAAATTAAATCCATCGTACCATAAGTATACACATATCAGCTATTATTCAAATTATTCTTCATGAAATGCATACTTTATGATAAAATATATGTAACTATCTGTGTTATTATATAATTTACCTTTTGAAGATAGTGTAAAAAATCGCTTATTAAATCTTTCAAATTAAAAACAAGATTTAAAAATATTTAAAGACTGTTCTAACCTCATGAATTTTTCTAATATAAATTAAGAAGTGGCTGCTACAAGTTAAGATTTCTAAAAACAGAATGTAAAGTGTGAAAGCAGAGTAGTGCGTTTTATTTTTTCAAAAAATTTATACTGGAATTATAAACAAAATATTTTTCTTTTTAATCATTAAACAATCATACATTTAGACATGTCTGATTTCAGAATTTACAAAAAAAATCTTTTCCGATCTTCACTAAGATAAAAAAACGTTGAGAAAAGTATATACTCATTTAAAAGAGATATTTGCAGTTAATAATTCATTTATAAATCTTTGCCTTATCAGTAAGGGTAGCTTTTAATGAACTAGACTAACAAAATAACTTTAAACTTATTCAAATATATCCAAAAAATCAGTTATTTTTTTACTTTCCTAAATGGGGTGAATTCACAAATTAAGAAAATTCAAGAGAAGATAAAAATTGAATTTAAATTATTTCGATATAGGTGAATACTTTAAGTCACCTTAGAAATCTTATCATAAAAAGATAAAGAAACCCGTCTCTACTTGAAAGACATAAAACAATCCTCAAACATTATTCTGCTAAATAAATATTTAAAATATGAACTTTTAAAAATAAAAAATAATTATTTTGATGACAATTGGTATATGAACCTATATGAATGAAATTAATGTATTTTATGATTGAGTTTAACACTAATCTTAAAACTAAATCACATCATTGTATTTTTATTGAGAAAGAATAAAATCTGGCATGGCTTCGCTGGAAGAATGTTTACGTATATTATTTTTAACGAAAATTTTTAAGAGCTAGATGATATTAATGAAACAGTCAAAGTTGAGTATGTTTAATTGCAGAAGCTGTTCTATGAAATCATATCATGATGATGACACAACGCACTCAGGATGAAAAAAAATTAATATGACAAAGAAAAAATTCATTTTGGACAAACATAAAAGGCAAAATCTAAGAATATGTGCCATCAAAGTTCCTCTGTGGAAAATTTAAAATATCAATGCGCATCCATTAGAAAATTTTTTTAATTGTTCAAGAACCAACTTTTCCTGATTTTCAAACAGATATATTCTCCATAAATCTTAAAATTGTGATGTCAAAAGATTTATCATTGTAACGGAGAACAGATATTCAAAATTCGTATTTAATTTACCTGTTCGATCATAACTAATAATGAGTGAATCAGATACCGATATATTATGAATTATATTTTCTGAATACCAGGCATGCTGCATACGGATCAAATGTATCAAATTAAAGTAAAATTCGAAAAATTATTTCTCTCCTTCTCATATAATAACAAAACTACATTTGAAGCAGGATTCATCGAAAATATAATTATCTATCAGAATGGCTGGTGCCAAATTCTCACCATAATTTGAAAATTATTGGTTAAATAAAAAATATAAAGTTCGTACAAAATGTTATTCAAAGATTTATTCAGATACATACATCTAAAAACAATAGGTGCAGATAATTTACGGCAGCAAATTATATTAAAAAGATATAAGCGAACGAATTTGGACTCTACTTATATTTAAACGTCATAAAATTACTATTTTATAACTTCCAGAAAATGAAAAAATGAATTCACGTTTAAATCTTCAAAAAATTATTATAAAAACTAATTAATTTAAAACTTTTTGAATAATTTAGATCAATTTAGGTGTTATATAGGGGGTTAGATAACTAAGAAATCACATATTCGATCTAGTTAAGACATAAAAAACGTTTTTGAAAATGAGATTTCTAAAAAAAGCGAGATAATATTCGAAAATAGAAAATTATATCATTCGTCCCAAATGTCTAAAAATATATTAAATGGAACGCTTTAAACATATATTTGTGTGTCGTAAGATATTATTTTGATAATAGTGGATCAATAAAAAAACAAAATTAACGAATAAATAAAAATACAAAAGAGGACCTTAATATTTGTACAAATTCATACATTGATTTAATAAAGAGAATGATAGAAGAGAAATACACAACGTTATTATTATCTGGCTTCTTTTGACATTTTGATAAAAAAGGAAATTTAAATTAATAAAGCAATTTTCTCAAAATTAAAAAATTTTATTTTATTTTGCAAAGAATTTTCATTCGGTCAATAATATGGTTAGTCATAACAAGATTCATTGTTCAAAAATTATATTAAAGATGTAAAATTTTTCAACATCAAATATTTTAATAGAGTGTTTGAATTTGTTATGTTAGAACCATTACTTCTTCCATTATGTATCCTTAACGAAGTATCTATTGAGAAGATTTTAATAACTATTGAACCTCTGTTAAAAATTCCCAAGATTTTGAGGTTTACGAGTTTTAAATGAGTTATATTAGATATTTAAACGACTTTTTGTGGTTTCAAGCAATATGATTATGTCAATAACTCTTAAGAATCCAAAAAGAGAATGCGGCGCGGCAAAACTAAGACAACAAAAACATCTAGTTTGATTTTATTGTTTTCAATTTTTACATTGTACTGAGAATTCAATTGCAGAAAATCAAAATATTCATGTAAGTAACATTGGAATATATTCAAAAATTAAATTGTTCTCATAATGACCAATATGCAATATTACACTGCAACAAATTAAATTTTAAATATATTGAACAATAAGTTGAAAAAATCAAGAACCTTGGTCAAGATGAAGATTATAAAGAGAGAAAGTGATTAAGTAACAAGTATAAATGAATTAATATGACAATTTGAATGTGATATACATGTGCCAATGTAAAACACATCCAGATTCGGAAACGAAGAAAATTTTTTGAGAATTTAACATTTACACTTCTAATAGGACCTTTCAATGGAAAAATAACGGATTTGAATAATTCCTGGAAATGTTTGATGGTAACGTTTACTCTTATGATTTATCCACGAATAAGGAAAAATTTATTTTATCAATTAGATTACCTATAAAATGAAACATTAAACCTCGTTAAAGGCGTCCCTTAAAGTAACCAAAATTAGCAAACAGCGTTTAAGATACCTCTAGAAGAGAGTGGAAAGTTTTAAAAAATTAAAAAGCATATGTCATGATAAAATAATCAAGAGGAGATGTTAAAAAATGAAATTGGTTTCAAGGTTAAATTTAGTGAAAAATAAATTATCCTAGAATTTTTGATAAAAACAGGATAAAGTGTAAACCAAAGTGTTTTCGAACCTAATTGAAAAAATACCACACTGTTATGATCGACTTTAGAAAGAATTAATATCCAGATACCTTTTGCATGGCTGAATTAAGGAAATCGCGCCCTTAATTACACTAGAATGATGAAACACATGTTATTGAAAAACTCAATATCAACATCAAAATTTTATCAGATATCAATAAAAAGGATATTAAGATCTTAGTAGAGGATGTGCATAATCTAAACAAAGTCATTTATCTGACCAGCACACAATTTATGAGTCAGTCAATTGTAAGAATTTAAAATGTGGGGTCGATAATGACAAAATTGTTTGAATACTGGTCATTTGAGTAAAGATTGCCCTAGAAAAAAACCTTGTTATAATTGTAAAATAACAAGCGATCCCCATTCATGTCTTTAACTTAAAAATTCAGCGAGGCACATCTACCGATCAAAGTAAAAAGATTATTTATCTTGTTTTCAGAACAAAAGAACGTTTATAGATTTTATCTGTTGCACAGACTCTTAAACTGTTTGTCCGAAAAAAAATTAAATTGTCTAGGTATTTATCGACACTGGTATTTACTCAGTTAAATACACTCATACATACCCAAAAAGATAGGCTGAATAATATCAAGATAAGATAAAAAAAATAAGTAAATTTAACTATTACAAATTAAAAAAAAATTAAAAGCATTTTTACTAAAATATTTATTAATTCAAAATTTGAACAAAATCGAAATGACGTTCGAACAGTCGATGTAACTAATAACTTTTATCCTGATATTTAATTATATCATTCAATCGTATCGAAACGCAATAGTAAAAACATATTTGCGGACATTTACGAAAATCCAGATGAGAAAATTTAGAATTTTTTTGGCTCATATCTTTTTGGTAGTTTATTGAATCAATTGATAATATTTAAGATAACATATATCGTTCAAAATTATCTCAGGGTAAAATATTAGCTGGAAAAATAAACTCATCACTATCAACAGCAACTTCAAACTTTGTTCTTTCGTGTTTTAAATCAAGGCCAATAAAAGAATATGAAAAAGATTTCAAACACAATGATAACCATAAATTTGATCCAAGTGTTCTATGAAAGCTCGATCTAGAATGAATTTCGAAGTAAACTAGATGGTATGATCAAATGAGAAGATATAAACAAAAATTAAAAATTTTTAAAAAACAGTAAATCAAGGTGTTAGAGATATTGAATTCACTTCTACGAATCAGTGCTCGGTGTTCACGATTAATAAAAAACTACAAATCATATAAAAATATTTTCGGGACTTTTAAAAAATAAAGAAATCAAAAATCGTTTGAATAATTTTTGATCATAAACACTGTACAATGACATCTATGATAAACTCCACATGTCAAAACTAGATAAATTCATCAAAGATATCTGTATTTTTTAGACATTTATAACATAAAGACGGTAAATACCTGTCAGCGGCTAACTAATCTGGAGTATACTATCAGCAATCAGATTTTTCTTCGCCGAAAATTTTTTATCGATCAGGTTAAAATTCGTTATACTCATTGTAGTGTAAATCATTGATTTGCTTAAAAGACTCTTGCAGAAAGATACAGACATTACTTGATCCAAAACTCCAGGCACAAAATCAAATCAATCATTCAAAAATGCAACATGTGCTCAATTTTAAACCCAAGAATATTTTATTGACCAAAGAATTTTAACGTTCCTTTAAACAACCCTGAAAATTGTCATCTTTTACAAATGTCGAAATCGACTATGTGGGTTCCATTTTATGTCATTCAGATGGTACAAAAATCTCGATTTGTATATCAGCATTTTTTTGCACGGCTGAACTCTTGATTCATTTATAAATTATCTTAGACTTAACTACGTATCCATCTTACTCTGTTTATGTCGATATGTTGTCCGCATGGGTCATCCAAAGTTAATTTATTCAGACAACATGTTTTACCATATAGCTGCATTCAGAAATAGAACAAATAATTCAAATTTATTTTTTTGAGTCGTGTGATGCTGGCAAATTCTTGCAAAAAATTCTAATCAACGGAAATTTGTCAGAGATTATACTCCTTAGTGTAGTGGCTTTTATGTAAGATTGGTTAAAAATGTTAAAAACACCATAAAATACTTGATCCTCAACCGAATATGAGATTGATGAATTTAATACATTTGTTTCAAAGATAGAATCAATAATAAACCGATATCTACTTATTTACATTGAAAAAGATGTTAAAAATTATATTCTGAAGCCTTGATTGTTATAATCCATAAACGACATGCTAAAGACATCTAGATGTGGTTCTCACGATTAATTTAATTTCAAAAAATCAAAAGGATCGACGCTAGAGTTTAAACTACTTAAGGTTACTGGACAGAGTTGTTTAAATATTTTTGTGGATAAAAAGATTATCGCAACTATTCGACAAGCATTAAAGATGCTTCATACCATATACGAAACATTAATTGAAAAATTTGCGATTCTTAAAAAAGAATTAAAAATTGACTTGTAAAGAATAGTTTAAATTACAAAATTAAACAAAAGTACCGACAGATTTTTCCTCAGGGTAAAAGTTTCAACTGAAGAATAAAAGAATTTTGAATCGCGCAGTATCGAAATTAGTCCTTCTGGAACATGTTTCGGCTTTCCTGAGTGTCATTAGCTTGACATCGATCCCAAGAGAGAATACTGCGCGGCGAATCGAAGAGTGTCATAATTAAAATAATCAGATGTTATTCTTTTGAATTCAGATGGAATGATATAGATATAAAAATGGAGTACTTGAAGAATCAAGTAAAATTCATTTTTGAAATAAAGACCAAAATTTATAAAATGTTCTCTCTTATATTAAAAAATATAAAAATAAATTTCAATTAAATTGATATCTAATCTACACAATAATAATTTTAGATTATATCGCAAGAAAAAATTACACGTATAGTATGTAAAATGCCGATGAAACTGGTTCACTTTAGCTATATAAATTTTCAGTTATTTATCGAATACTTAATAAGCAAATAAAAACGTCCTCGATATGATTTAGAGATATCTTTAATACCTATTTTGTTGATCTCTTACATATATTGTAATAAAAAATATGCGAATTCACTAAAAAAATTAACCTTTTTAAATTTATCATCGTAAATTTAAAAGCGCGAGTATAAATTAAGGATGCTATTACGATGTGCGTGGGATTTTCGAACTTAGGTTTCAACTTATGAATGTTTTCAAAGGCTTTGTGAATAAATTAAATTGAGCAGCTCTAATTCTTATAATTTTCATAAATATCAAAAAAATGACATGAAGTAATTATCGGTTGTTTGTGCGATATTATATCATTTAGAACATGCGCAATTTAATCTAACTTAAAATAATAAAGTTAATTGATTTGGACGTTAGATAGGTGTTTTCAATTGAAAATATAGCCTTTAAATATTTAAATGTGCGAGAAGGTGACCAGATAATAACAATCTATAGAAGAGATAAAGCCAATTTTTTAAATTTTTGAAAAACACCTGTTAAAAATTTTCATTATTTATAATCCTTGAAAAATATAAATATATTATGTTTATTAGTATTCTTTAGTTTTATTAGCCTTTTATTTATTTGAGCATGTCATAATGTTCAATTTTATTGTTTATTTAAGCTTTTACTACACCAAGACTAAATAAATAAAGATAAAATTGTTTATGTTTTATCTTGTTTTCTGTCCATTTTTCCATAAAATATCTGGTCTCTATCTAAAATATTTTGTTTAAGAAAAAGTAAAAAACAAATTTAATAGGTAAAAATTAACCGCTTGGTCGTATGATTACATGATGGCTGACATCTAAAACTAATGATCTAATGATAATTTAGTGATGAAAAATTTCAGCTAAATTTATACAATATATTTAGATAATTAAATGAATTTAAAAATAAAATATATTAAAAGTTTTTTCTATTTCGTATTTTTGATTTTAAATGGTTATGAGAATGTTTGGTGAAAATTATTTATCAATAAAATATTTATCTACGCAGACTGTTAAAATAGTTTGATCTTTTGTTAAATTCGCTTAAAATACAAATTAAAGATATATAGGGAATATTTAAGTAAAAATGAGATAAAAATCTAGTATCAATAGTGAAAATTTTCGTAAATTTCTTTCTGTTTTATTCTACCCTTGCGGTGCACTTTTGCTTTATTCTGTTTACAGCTATAATTGAAGTGTGTCGAAATTATTATATTTATAGAAAATATTAAAATTTTGTAAATTCAAAATTTATTCAAAACCATAAAATATTAAATCGTTTGCAGACATCTTTATTTGTGTGTAGTATGGGGAAAAACGTTGATCTTTATCTTATTAATAAAAGTGCTCTCATGTATTCATAAAATTATTTTGAATCAGATTGCCATCTATAATTTTTAAGAATGAATATAAAAGTATATTATTATACGCGATTTAAAATAGCAATAAAATATATTATTAAACGTTTTCATAAAATGTGGAATTTTTAATTTATTTTAAAATAAATATATTTCATTTATTATGCGACTATTATATAAAGATTATATTAACTCTTAACATTTATTAGATATTGAATCAAAAACTTTCTTGTGAATAAGTGATACATTTTGCATAAGAATCGTCATCAAAACACTCAAAGATTTTAAAGGTGTTAAATTAAATATTTTGGTTGATCTTATATTTTATATAGTTAATTTTTATGTAGTTCACACAAAAATACTTTTGCAGATGTTAAACGATTTAAATTTATTAAAATATTCATAAAATGTGTTAACAATGATACTTTGCAAGAATTTATTTAAAAATATTTCATTTACTCGGTTAATGATTATTACACTTAATTTTTTAAGGGAAGTTCGATTCATAAAGCAAATTTAAAGTTTCAATTCACGTTTCGATTTTTCTAATTTTTGCTAAAACATTTTTAAGGGTATTCTCGATTTTTTTACCATAGTATTTCATATATTAATGTTTATTGAGCAGATTAAGTGTTCAACTCTTCGATAAACTGTGTGAAAAATTTTTAATTTTACATAAATTATAAACTTATATTTTTATATTTATAGAAAAAATCTTTTTACCATATTATTATACCATTCAAAAAATCAATATTCTAACTTATTAAATAAATTAAAATGTTAATTTTTTTAACTTAGAAAATACATAACTTTGGTTATAATGACTTTAAAGATATTTCTTTTTGTAATATTATGATTTATTTTACTTCATTGAACACATGAGTATTTTTTTACATTTTATATATTCTCACATCATTCATAAAAAAACAGTAATATTTAAAAACGAAATTTATATTATAATTTAAAAGATAATGTGTAAAATATCTGCATTAAGATTTTGACTTGTTATGTCTCGTTAATACTAAAAAATTAAATTATATTTGAAAAATTAATTTACAAACGGATATGATTATTTTTCAAAACTAAATTTAATTAATTTTTTTTAATTGTACATATGAGCTATGAAATATAAGATATAAAATTTTATTCATTTGAATATAAATACAGTTTGAGGATATTTGTGACGTATAGTTTAAATAAATTATTCCTTTAATTGATATTATTTAAACAACATATATTTACGTTTATTGATAAAGTTTTTTTTTAAACTCTATATTTTTTGTATTGTAATTTTTTATCTTTAATAGTTCACAAATTAAAGTTTTATCACCTAAAAATCTTCCACAAGTTCCAGGAGAGGAAACAACCCATAGATGTATGATTTAAAATTTTTTTTAAGTTTTTATTTTGTCAAATATATCATTTTTAGTATGAAACAATGATCAAATCAAATTGTTTAGGTTGGCTCTCAAAGTTACTTTCTGATTTAAAAAAATTCTCTTTTTCCTTAGGTATTTACCATATTATTTTTTGAATTATTTTTGAAATTTTGTATTCACTTAAGTAATTGTCTTCACATAATGTCCCAGATAGTTCTGTGTATAAACATGTATTTGAACTATGTGAGGTATTTTTGCTTCTATCTTTCTGTTACTATATGTTGTTAAAATTTAATTTGTTTTGAAAACTTGTTTAGGTTTAAATATCTAGAGTCGAATCTCAAGCTTCAGCTTCTTCTTTTAAATTTGAAAATCTATATGTATGCATTTAAATCGATTATTTTTGAATAATTTGATATATTTCACAACTTCTATTGTCGATTATATTATATTACTATAATTTAAGGCAGCTTTTGAAGCGTTTATCAAACAAAAAGTGAAAACATCGAACTTGAAACAGCAAAATTATTTAATTCTTCAATTTAATTAACTTTTTTAAATTTATAAATATATCACATTTTTACATCCGTTTAAAATGAAAAGTAAAGACTGTTTGAATACTAAACAAAAAACTAAACCTCCATTATAAATGTATTCAACTTTCTAATGTTTAATTTCACATTTCACGATTTTATGAATTCGTTTATCTCATTTTAAACTTTTAGCGATATCGATAAAAACAATTTTTAAATTTAAATTGATATACTCTTAATTTTCACAGTATTGATTTAACAAGTGCGTTGTCAAAAATATCTTCAGATATGTTTTGAAATTTTTATGATTATACATTAATGTATATATGACTAGAATAATGATAAAATTAATAAATAATTTTTATATTTCGTCACTTATTTCTTCGCCTATTTATCATTCAAAGAATAGTCAGTTTGTCTATCCTAATGCTAAACACTCGAATTTGTCCTCTTTATTTTAATATTTGGGCATATTAAGTATATCTATAAATATATCATCCATATCAATTATTTATATAGGATTAAAATTTTGGATTTTAAATTGATATAAGGTTCAATCTATTGGTACTCAAACTGAAATCGACTTAGCGACGACTGATGATGTGAGTTCAATAATAATTCTATTATTATACAAAAACTGAAATTGAAATTCATGTGTCTATATTTATAAAAATTAATTATTGATATTAAAAGAGAAATTCAAAGAGAAAATAATCTGAGTTCCTTAAAATAATTTAGATATATTTAGAAAAATAATCATTTATGCTTAAGCTTCTCGACTTGTTAAAATATTTTTGACTTGGATTATAATGAATCTATGATGGTAATTTTTGAATATTTATATGTTTAATGAAACCATATGACATGAAAAATCAAAATTAAACAAATATCATGAATTTACACAACATATTAAATGTTATTTTAAACTCTCCTAGTTCAGAAAATCATGTTAAATCGTAAAGTTAACAATTTGCTACGATAAAAATACTCAAAATCTTGAATAATATTATAAATTTGATGCAATGATAAATATGCATATATCAACGTATAAGAAATTTTCCAAGAAAATTTTAATCTTAAAGAATCAACGTGGATATGCTTTTGTTTTGTAATTGATAAATATCTTCTCCCTTTTAACGTACCATTTACAATTTAATAAATGATGATAATATTTTTGTAACTAACTTTTTCTGACATGATAAACATTTTTTAAATCGCATTATTTTCGTTTTGTATACTTTGTAAACAGATACATTTTTGAATGATGATTCTCTATCATGTTTTAATTGAATTTAAAACCTGATAAATTTTAATTTTAATTGTTATTTTTATTTTTAGAAATACGAATGAAAGATTTTTTGTTGACGATTATGAGTAACTTTTTTTATTTTTATAATCTCGGATGAATAACATTTTATCGGTTTTAAAGATAGTTTTTGAAATAATACCTAACTTTCTTTTAAGATCTGGAATTATCTATTATTTAAAAATTATATTAAATTTTTTTTAAAATCAAATCTACCTTGAAAGATTTTTAGTCTTCATTCTAGAAACAAATCTAAATTCATAAATATTTTATGTATTTTTAATATAAATCATAAACTCTGTCTTTTAAAATTACAAAAATTTTATAATCTTTAAGTTTCTTACCGTTTAATATTTTAATAAAGTAAAAGTAGAGTTTAAAAATTTAATTTTATCTTTAAATTTACTCATAAAATATGAATTTTTAATCGAATAAATTTTTAATAAGATAGATAAATAAAAAAAGTTTATTTACACCTCCTATTACATCATAAAATTTTCATATATGTTCGTAAACATAAGCATGATAATATTTTTATCAAACCCCTAACGGTTATGAAGTTATTTCCGAATCATTTTGATTAAATATTTATAAAATAGCATTTATTTTAGTTTATTTTTTAATATTTAAGCTCCTAAAATAGTCTTTATGTAAAATTCGAATTTAATTTTTCAAAATCAATTAAATGCCATTCCCATTTAAATATTTGGAGCTATCCACTTTAATTTAACTGTTAAAATTTTTAATATAAAATGAGAAAACTCGTTAAAAATCACCGATAATTTTATTTAGATGTTTTATTTGATGAACTAAAAGTTTGAAAAAATAAGTTTATCTTTTAGTTGAAATGATTTTTAAATCCGACATTTATTTAAATTATGATCAATACTTTTTGAAGTAATTTGTGTTAAATTTTTCTTATAATATGAAATATACGCAATAGTTAATCAATTTAGAGAAATCGTGAAATTAAATTAACTATCAAGCTTGAATGTGTTTGGCAACATAAACAGATCGCGAGATTTTATCTGTTCAATAAAAAAATTTATTTGTACACAAAAAAAGTTTTTTGACATATGATAGTATTTATGGTCTATAGTCATGTGATTTCAAAATATTTTTGAATTTCTTAAGAAAGAATCATTGTTTACAATAATTTCATTTTACCGCTCACATAAATTTATCTTGAATTTTCTATTTATAATTTAAACATAAATAAGTTATTTAACCATAATATAATAATATAAAATTAATTTTATTGCATAAGTCGAATGTATTTTCAATTATATAATTTAATTGAATTCATATGGACGATATTATGAACATTTTAAGGTTTTTTTTACATTTTAATTCTGATATATCTGAACCGCTTTGAGTATTCAGATGTTAAATTTCTTAAAATTTTAATTTCAAATTTTTTTAATTTTTGCGTTTTTTCACGAGAATTAAAAAAAATTGACAGCTAATGAAAATTATAAACTTGATAATTTTAATTTCTTCTTATTTTTAAAATTTTAAAAGAATATAAAATTAAAATTATATATTTAATTAATTATATATTCCCGTTACTACTTATTATGTAAGATTTATGGGATCTTTAATTTTTCTGATATTTTTAATTTAAGATACGCGTTATCTCAACAGATATGGATTCAATAGTAATTTTTGTTTAAAAATTAACCTCTAAGCATACGTGATGACTTCGATCGGGTTTTTTAACTTTTGATTGAAACTTTTAATATTAAAATATTCTTTTATTTGTTATAAAATTTCTTCTTACAATATAAACAAGTTATTACCATTGATTTGCTGAATAAATTTTATCTTTCTCTAAATGACCATAAATCTTAAATGTTTATTTTTTTTATCTGTTTAATGTTCCATTTTGGTTTGAATTTTTACAAAATATTTTTTTAATAAATCATAAAATGTATTGATCAAACGTATAAATACGTTCATTCAAATAAAAATATTTGATCTATTTGATAAAAAAAAATTTACCCTTGTCAGATGTAAAACCAGTTATACCATTCATAAATTCTAGTATCAGATATCAAGAAGCTTTATTCTGGGTGCATATAAATCTATTATCGATTTAGAAATATTTGAAATTTTTATATTAGGATATTTATTTTACATTTCGGGATTTATAGATGTAATATTTTGAAATTATTATTCAAACGCTGAGTAACTTTATATGTTTGATTAAAAATTATTTACATTCTTAGAATATTAATTTAAATATATTTTATTATAACATAATCCAATTTGATTCTATGTCATAAAAGTTTTTGAAATTTACAGGCGAGATTGTGAATTAGTTTTACTGGTTTTTTAATTGTAACATATAGGCAAACTGTAAAGATCATTTTATAGGGTTTTAAATAATGTGCTTGTGATGAATATACAAGACAGTTTTATGTGTTTTATATTAAAAAGAATATATATATTTTATGAATTTTTTTAATTAAGCTTTAATATTTTAATCAGTTAATTTGTGCTTTCATGATGCTTTTCGTATTTTCCTAGTTTAATTTAAAAGAAAATTAAAATTTATTATGAAAGTTAAAAACATAAAATTTTAATAAAATCCTTTTTTAATTGAAGGGATCTTTTCAAAAATATGAAAAAGTAATATAGTTTAAAGTATTCAGACTTTTTCTGACTCGTCGCAAATTGAAGTATGCATATATCATCAAAATCTATCGATTGTTTTGATATTTATTATTTTTACATGCACTATTTAATATAGATGATCTTTAAAACTCCACTTCACAAATATTTCCTATTTTACAAATTTCGGTTTCCTGAAATTAAAAGCAGATCTTTTGATATTTGATGAGATTATTTCTTTTAGATTTTGTTTAATATATATGCGATTAATTCTTCACTTAAATTTATCTTGAGTATAAAAGCCTTACTAAAAGGGCTACTTTAATTTGGAAATAATTTTAAGGTCGGACAATTTAATTTGTAAAAAAACAAATAAATACAAATAAAAAGATATTTGGTATTTTTGGATAATGCTTCTTTGAATTTGTAATCTGTTAAAATTATACTAAATTTATCCGAGAATATATTTGTGAAAATCATATCATGCACACATTTCATTTAAATTAAAAACCAGACAAAAATATCTACAATTTTGATTTCTTAAACTTGAAACCTGATAATCAGTAAATTTTAATCTTACGAGTGTCAAAATTTATTCTTATATTTATTTTGACATGCAATACTACAAGTATATCAATTATTTATCATGTTCTTATTTTTAAAAAAATAAATTTAAAACACGATATTTATAAAAAATTGACATTGAAAATGTTTGAAAAAATTTATATTGTCAAACTATTGTATTTAAAGAATTATAGCTTTCAACTCATGTGTATATTGTTGTCTTTGAAATCGCTCGCCAATGAATTTCTTGCGTATTTCTATTAAATTATTTTATTAAATATAAATTTGGAACAACATAATAAAGAATTTGAATTTTTAAATTTAATTTATAATTTTCGTATTATTTTTCATTATATATTTTCTTTTAGTTACATTTTGTTAAATATAATCTGATTAATTATGTTGAAAGAATCAAATATAACATTTAATTTTAAAATTCATTGATTTTAATATTTTACTGTAATTTATTCTTCAAAAATTAAAATTCCTGTTAATCACACCTTAATTTATTTAAATATAAGAATTCATGAACAATGTTGGTTTTAAATAGTTGCTAAATCAAAATTATTGAGGTCTAAACATTATAATTTTGATATGATTAATTAAAAATTTAGCATAGATAAACTTAAATACTCTGTATTCATGAAATAAACACATTTTTTAATTTATTGAAAAATATTCTTATTTAAAAAAAATATTTAACTTTTTTTCTTTTCATATTAATAAAGCTATTTAAACCAAACTTTCAAAATATACTTCAATTTATTAACTTAATAAATAAAAAAACAATTTTTTTATTTTCTATCATCACTCTATATGTGTAAATCGTTAATAAAATACGTTAGTTTTCGATTTTGGAAATAATTTTTTTAAAAATTGTGTTTCTTCATTCTCTGTGCTTGATCAAACAATATTTATACAATATAAGATTTTTAAAATCTTTGTAGAAATGCTTTTTTATTATATTTATATTGTTTTTAAGTTGAATTTTTTCGATTTAGTGTCAAAATTTTGATATCATCAAAAATATTAGTTCAAGTTTCTTGTGTGTTTTTGTTGAATCACTTTTTGATGTCAAATCATTTGCATTTATGTAGTGCTGCTGGCAATGATTTCGAAACAAATTTGAGTTAAAATGCTTCAATATGAAATCTAACCTGGATTTATTTCTTCATAACAGTATAAGTGTTAATATTGTTTTATCTTACTAAATTTAAAAAAAATGCATGGTATATTTTATTCATACGGATCGAACATAATATGCAATAAAAACGATTTTTATCCATATCTTTTAAGTTTTAAAAATAATTATTTGTTTTGTTTTTGAACAATTCATTTTTATTTTGTTTTCTATGGCTAAAAAATATTTTGACTTTACAACAAATATCTTTTAATAGTCTTGATATAATATGTTAGAGTGTAAAAAAATGACAAATGCTAAGATTTATATATAAATATTTGATTACTCAACACTGTTTCATTTTCAAACTTATTAATTAAAATTTAGTTTAATTGAAAAACATAAAATCTTTGAAGACATAATTTCAATAATTTATATATTTAAGTGTAATTAAGTTAAATAATAAATATTTAAAAAACTATTAATACTGAATAAAAATGCAAAGGTTGGATGAGACAGTCTTAATTAACCATATTACTGTAGGAGATATTTAAAATTAATTTTAGATAAAAATATTCACAATTTTTATATTTATGTAGTCATCTTTATTGTCACAACTCGAGTTTGAAAGGTAATATTTAATATTGTTTAAAACTATGCTTTTATATACATAAAATAAAAAACAAAAACAACCAGTAAAAATAAATGTCACAATTTTCAACTTTTTTATTTTCGAGAACAAATTTAATGTCAGAGAGCATACATGACGATATATACTGTAAAAGATTAAAACTACTCTTAAATTATTCATCATCATTTGTTTGCATAAAATATGTGGAAAATTTTAATGTACGATAATGTTTGTCGATAAACTACTGATAAAATAGTCGAATAATAAATTTATTCAAAACTTAGTTCATTGAAATTATCATCATAATCATAAAAAATTATTTTATTTTTGATTTGTTCGATATTTTATTAAAAATGATATGTTCTTTAAAAGTTTATTTTTGATTCTTGGCTTAATCAGTAGTTTAAGACTTTTCTTATCTTAATTAAAAAATGAAAATTTTTAAAATTTAAAATATATATCTTTCAGATTGTTCTTGTTAACATATTAATGAATTTTTATCTTTAATTAATTCATTCTGTCCTTTTTATGATGGAAAATTTATTTCTACATAGCTCTTTTTAAGGTTATCAACTTCAAGTTCGTGTCAAATTTATGAATTGTATAATTATTGTAATGACAAATAATTTATGCATAAAAGCAGCCACTTGAATTATAATGGCCTCTTATATTGATTTTCTAATAAAATAACATATTTTCATTCTGCCTTCAGCTTTTATTCAAATTTTTGAAAATCGAACAAAATTTGTGAATTTAATTTTATCAAAAATAAAATTATATTCGTAAAAATTTTATTGACACATTCATTTATTCAACTAATTATTTTATTTGCATTAAAATGTAATGCGGATAATTTGTGAAATTGTGAATATTGGCAAATGTACTTTTAAACATCATTTAATTGATATAAAAATTAGAAAGGAATAAAAATGTTTAACAATCGTTACATAATGAAATAAACTCAAATTATTTTTTAACATATCAGATGATTTATTACGATATTGAATATTTAATTCTAATTTTCATATAAAATATTTAAATAAACAATAAAATCGTCAAAAATCTTGAATAACGTAAAAATATATCTGAATTAATAGTTTTTAGAATAAAGTAAAAAATCGTTAAATATTTTGCTAACAACGATAAAAATAGTTTTAAATGCCAAATTGAATTATCAAATGAAATTATGTTAAAAAAAATAATTTAAATTAAAATTATTCAAATTTTCAATTAAATGTGAAAATTTATTTCATAATTTTGACGAATGTTCATGAGAAAATCTTAACTCTGTCTCAAATTTTTATTATCATTATACTCTTAATTAGACTCATTGACTGAACAATATTTTTATTATCATGTGATCTTTTAAAATGTTTAAAGATATTTTTTTGTGTTTTATACGTGACGATAGATTCAAATTCTTTCAGAAATTTGTTTAACAAGAATGAACTGATAATTTCTTGGTATTTAAATTATATTTCTGGTAAAAAATGCCTAACTGAATAGGCTATAATCAAAAAATTTGCTTATAAATATATCCTGATTAAATAAATGGTATACGGCTCATAAATACATTTTCAAATAAATGATATAATTTTAACAGGTAGAAAACGCTTTAAAATTTTAAAAAGTATGTTTAAGAGTAAAAATAAATATATCTATTTTAAAACTACAGTTAATTAAGACAAATTTTCAATGGATTGTTATGAAAAGAAAAATTATAACAGACATACTCAAATAAGATAGAATTACATTCAGTTATTTTATCAAACTAAATTTAATAAATATTGTATATAAAATAAAATTTTTGTTGCGTTTTAGTTTTATATACCTTCAAAAAACAAAATCTGCATATTTCTATTTAAAAATAATCATGAATTTCTTCAAAGATTAATTATAACTTAGAATTTTCGTTTATTTATGATTATAATAGATCAAACTAACATCTAAAAATTTTGTGAGCATTAGGGTTTGTTCTCCATAATTGAAAAAATTAGTCTGTTTTCTTAAATGACATCGAATAATAAGAATCAAGATTTTTGTCATCTTATTTATTAATCTTTTAAAATTTGTCTGAAAAAACTGTAACTCAAAAGATTTCGAAAAAATAAATTTTTTTTTATTTTAAGTAAAAAATTTTATCAACTTTTTGTTCAGGTAAATATGCAATCAAAACAGGTAGTAAATTTTTTTCAAACTCTGCTTGAGCTTGATGTGGTCACTATGAATGCGAGAACTGTTTCGCGTTTAAAATATTGAACAAAAAGAGATATCGTATTTCTATTAACTTATGAAAATTCTCATTTAAAATGATAATACAGGAGAATAGATGGTTAAAATGCTTTTATTATATTCTGCACCTATCTGATATGAAATTTTAGAATATTGATAAAAATAGAAAACATTTTAAGTCTAGAGTGAATGAAAGAATTCAACACAAATTTGAGAAAATTAATTTGTGTTTGAGTTTTATTTTATCGTTTTGTCATCGAAATTATATTATTTGATCAACCAATAATTAATTTGAATTAGTCATAACATTTCTCACATTCTCTTTCAGGTTTAAAGCTTTATATCTTACGAGTTACGAAGTGAGTGTTTAAAACTTCTTTTTTGTGGTGCTTTCTTAACTAAAACACTTTTCATAACAAATTAAAATTTTTTTACATTTTGAGATGAATAAATTTCAAAATTTGTAAATAGCTGATTTTAATTATCGAATGATAAATATGATAATAGACAACTCATAATTACTCTTCTCACTAATTTATACATTTTAGATTATAACCAGTTATGGTATGGTTCATTATTTACTTCGAATACATTCCTCAGTTGGAAAAGATAAAACCGCATTTGGATTTTATTTAAGATATATTTAATATAATAAAAACTATTCCGTCGACATCTTAAGAAATTTTTATTTGAATTTAATAAACATTCCATCATACAGTAAAACATTTGTGATATATTTGAATTTGTTTTTAATTGAATATATCGATTTAATAAATTTAAGTTGTTTTGTCTTTTGGTTCATAGTTAATTCTTTTTATATTTAAATATACTGTAGCGCATGGGACTAACGATCTTAGATAGTGGTAGACTTTTTAAGCTTTCTGAATTATCCGTTACATGAGGTACTCAATTGAAACAATCGATCTGCCTTCGGATAAAGCTTAATTGGCACAAAATTTCCTTTTAATAAATCTTATCGTTGTGATTTGGGTATAAAGATATCTTTAAATCATCAAGTAATTTTGTTTCAGAATCATTTAATCTACAAATTATAGAAGAAAAACCATTTTAGTGGCATAGTAGCAATGGGACAAATTCAAGACGTTTCTGAATCTAGTGCCCTTTGATGCGAAATTTAGAACACATAATATTTTCCTTTTTCCCTTAAGCCAATTCTTCATAAAATTAGTTAGTGCGCAAATATGCTCCTCCAGATTAATCTCTGAGTTATAAGATGAGAATATTTTGTCACCACCTATCACCGCGATCAAATCTGAATATAAAATCAGCCAGATGGTAGAAGTCTCATGACTAATTAAAGCGACCCTATGAGTCGTTTCAGTAAACAGCGTGTTGGAGGTCAGCGCATATGATCCTTAGTTTGGGCGGTCTATGATTCTTAAATGTGCCGAAATATGAGCTCTTTAAACAATAGCAGAGGATCTTTAACAAAAAGTTACATCCTCTTTACCAAGAAGAGGGCAAATTGTGATCAAGAGAGATGTGAATTAGCCTTCAGAGTTTTCGCCGATATTTCAGGGGCAATTTCAACCATTTGGTCATCTCGTATGAATTAGATAGGGAGTCACTTGTAGTCTTATAGTCTCTCATTATGGAGAACACTTACTTATACATGTTCACGGACAATGGGAGGGTTTCGAGTCCAAAACGTCAGTATTCGAACAGAACCTACTCTTTGAAGAATGCAGAAATCACTGCAGATGTCTTCATTTTGTCCAAAGATTTTGCATTGGAGATGATTTCTCAATCCTCCAGTCAATCACAAATGTGCATGTCAACGTCTAAGTATTTAAAATTGATATTGTAAATTTTTACCTTTTTATTTCCCACTGCTGCCACCAATGTAAAATAATTTAAACAGCCTTACATCTACGGCTTTGAAGCACATGCGCTTCATATATTTAAAAAAAAAATTTCCACGCCACAAATAAAACTTTGGAAGCGAGAGGATATTAATTAACCTTAACAGAAAGATAATATAAATAAAAATAGTAAATTCATCAAAATAATTTATTTTTAATAAAAGATCATAAAATGAAAATGTGATATTTATCAATAAATATTAATTTAAATGCGATTTATGAATCTGTTTCTATCGAATATTATTTCATTAAAATTCTTTCATGTTTTATGAAACCATAGTTATTTTATTTTAAAATTTAGAAATGAAACAACAGAAAATTCTATATATATCAATAATAATGAACGTAGGACTAAAAATTATCTGTGTGATAGAAAATTATAAATCGTAGACAAGCAAGTTTCGAAATATTTTACACCTACAAATATTTTTTCAATTTAAGTGAGCATGAAACGATTATTGTACCAAATTTTAAACTCTCATAAATAATTTTTATCAATTAAATTTATGGTTAAAACTTCATATGATTTTTTTACATATTAGCTGAAGTCATTGCGAAGAAATAGACATGCGTTAAACGATAAGTTAAATGTTCATAATAATGAATCAAACAAATATTTTCCTTTTAGATAAATTTTTATAATAATTCTGTTTTTTAATATAAAAAAATAAGAATAAACTATTTGCTTTTTTTCATATTACGAATAATCTTGAGTGATATTTTTTTATTTTGGCATATAAATAATATTATTAATATTCACTAAAATTTAGAAACCGAACATTTTAACTTAAATATCAATCCAAATAATGCAAATATTATTCAAAATAAAATATTTTATTGATAATATCTCTCCGTATTATTATAATTTATTTTTAAAAATAAATTTTAATGTTTCACTTAAGTATGAAATTTTATTTGTTCTATTAAGGATATTAATTATTAATGCACACAAATAATAATTCAATTGCAAATTTTAATAATTTATTTATTCTAGATAGAAAAGTTCTTTTAAACAAATATACGATCCATTAAAACAAATATTCGCGACAAACCTAAATTTAAAATTTTAGGTATCTTTAAGAAAGTTTTATCTTTTGTATTCTCAATAAAGTTAAAAACACAAAACCTAATACCAAAATTAATTCATTAACAGAATTTTTTAAAGTGATTTTAAAAATATAGAAATTACTTAATTTGATAAGATATTTATTGAATGCTTACTTTTAAATTGTTAAAAATTTAACCGAAAATGATCAGTTAATTTAGTGAAAAACATTAGATATCTAGATATGAAATTCATAAATCTTTGCTTTAAAACTAGCAAAACATACATAATTATAATCTACATTATTAAATTGATAAAATACATAATAATCATTCATTGAGGCCAATAATGTATTGTTCTTTACTGCCTTGATAAATTATAGAAGCAGTGTATTCCAAATAAAACTATTTTAAATATAACTAAGTAATATATGATTATTTGAACTTTTAATCAAAATTTAACAATCAAACAATAATTTAAAATCCACTTATTTGATTAAAATTTCACATTTAAATTATGTCAGATTAAATTTCTTAATTTTCATGAAATTCAGATTTATCAATCTCTTCTATACAACTAGAAATAGTGTCATAAGTAATCTAGAAAAATATCTATGAATATAAAGTAAAATGTTAATTGATCCAAGGTTGAAAAAATTTTTCTTTAGGGAAATTTTATAATAATTATTGGCAAATCATTGACAAATCCACATTTTTAATAATTGTCATTTCGAAGATTTAAATTTTATTTGTATGAGCGCGTAAAATTTCATGTAAAAAATTAATGCAATTTTTTGATTTATCAATACCCATAAAAATACCAATTGAATTGTTTTTGGTGAATTATTATTGAAGAATGAAATTAATAAAAAAAATTCCCAACGATCAATATATAAAGATTTATTTTATTTGCTTAAATAAATTCAGTCATATCTTTGAATTTTAAATCTCTAAAAATGTATAAATTTATATTTAATTATATTATAAAGATATTTCATGGGTATCATATAAATATCACAAAATATTAGGTTTATAACTTTATTGATATTAAAAATGGAGAAGAAAAATAAAGTCATTGTTGTTTAAGCATAAAATATTTCAACGATAGAAAATAATTCTTTTTAAATTCTTATATATAACATAGCGTGAACAGAAATAATGTTATTGAATTTCTATAGAAAAAAGTTTTGGATTTCATTTACAAGATATGTATTTACCTGAAAAAGAAAATCGAATAAATATTATCTTATAATAAAATTATCAACGTTAAAATTCGTAAAAGCATTCAAAATACATTTATATATAATTATTCGGATAACCTTAAAATAATTTTATCTCAAATTTATGTAGATCTATATATATCGTCTAATATGACACTCTTTGACAAAAAATAAATCGATCTAAAAGCATGTAACACTAGGTTTTTATTAAACAACAAATTAAACCTCTAATTAACTATAATTTAATGTATATATATATGAAGGAAATTGATAATCAGTTGAAATTTAAAGATTCTGCGCATACAAGATTACTAAAAATACCTTTTGTATTATCTTGATTAAAAACTTTAAAAAGTAAATAAAATACAGAACTAAAAGTATTTATATTCTTTTGCAAGATAGAAAAAAAGATAAATTTATTTAAAGATCACTAAAAATATAGTATTGTTTTTATTACAGGCATAAAATTTTTTATAAAATATATAACGAGTTGTATAAAATCAATTGACGAAAACCCATTTCGTCCAAATAGATAATTTGGTAATTAAAGGAATAAAATTCATATGAAAAGATTGGTGTTAATTTTAATTTCATTGATCATGTCACAAAATCTGTCATGGATAATAAGAATAATTATTTATTTTTATAATCATTTTATGACGTGTAAGAAATTTTCTAGAATATTCTAAGATGAAGACGACGCCCAAAAAAATCCTCTTGAGGAAATGAAAAATCTAATTTGTGCCTGAACAATCAATTATCATAACATTTTATTTGTTACATATACTAATTTATTTCCGTCAATAGAAAAAAGTTAAAATATTAATACCTGAGGGAGATCAAAATATAAATTATAACATTTATATTTTTCCACAAAAATATCTTCATTTATCTATATATTAAAAAGAGTAATTTTTACCAGTTAAGGGATTTTTGAAAGGAATACCTATATATCATTAAAAGATCATAATAAGACAATTTTCATCGTTATATTTGATAAATTATCACAACCAAATATAATTTTTAATATGGATATTTATTAAAAATTTTTATGAATGAAAATATTTTGATCGTATCAACGCTATTGTAATTAATCATTGTTTAAAGTTTCATAAATTCATCTCCTCTAAAAATACAAAAAATATTTATAAACGGAAAAAAATAAAACAATGAAAAAATAATATAAAGAGATTAATTTAACCAGATCGTATAATTTTTATTATTAGGAGATAAGAAAATTACGTAGTCGATTCATAAGTATATATATTAACGGATTATTTATTACAGTAATCGCCGCCTTTAATCCTGTGAGCAAAATGTTTAACAATGAAGTTATAATTGTATTCTTTATGGTTTTCATCCTGTTAAAAGAGGTACTTATTTTTAATTTAATCTATGAATACATTCCAAATATTTTTATTTAATGATAAAGATTTTTTCATTCACATACGTCGATTAATCTCTCTTTTCTGTTTATATTTTCAAACATCAAATAAATAAGATAATTAAGTTTAATAGATGAAACGATTTTTTAATTTTTTTGCTCCATTTATCTTTGCGGTTTTATTCTTAGATGGATTTTATTCAAAAATTTTCATCACTCAAATTGAATTCAGAAATTTAGCTGATTTCTATATTTAAATTATTATCATTGTTTAAGTAATAATTTGATTTTATTATTTTCTCATTATTTTTAAAATAAGTTAGATATTGAGAGGTTTTCTGAATCAAAATAGGATAAAACATTTAACTTTGCATTAATTAAGCCAATATTTTAATGTTTAACTGAAATATTTTATTCAGTTATTTTTATTTTTTCAATCGCCTTTAATTCCTACTTGAGATATTAAATACTCTCTTAAGTGTTTAGCTAATTAAAATATACGATCTTCTCTATACTTTCGATAAAATGATTTTGCTTCAATATGTAGTCATGAAAAATATTTTGATAAGTGTATTTTTAGAAATGTCATCTTTTTCTGTTATTCGTTAACAAGACAAAATATTTACTTTTGTATATGGATATAAAAAATATATTTCACAAAATATTATCTTGAAATCTCTTCAACAGCAAAAAAGTCTTGCAAAAATAACGATCTGTATATTAATTAGAGTTATATCTTATTCATCAACAGAAAAATTTGTTTTAAATAACTTTTTAAGATTTATAATAGATTATTATCCTTTATATGAAAAATAATGAATTTTAAGTCATAAAAGTTAGAATTTAGAATTTATAGCAAAATATATCAAGAAGAATAAGTTATTTAAATTTAAGTAAAAATTATCGGAGTATAATAGAACTTTTTTTAATATTCATCAAATCTTTTAAATTTATCTGAATTATTCATTCTTATTAAATTCCGATGCTAAGCAATTTTTCATGATTTTTTTAATTTTATTACGTAAATATATATTTAATTAATTTACTATATTTTCTGAGAATTTTATTTTATTTTAAATTGGATGTGCATTAAGGATGTAATTCAACAATCGATTTTTTTCAATTCTATGTTTATATTAAAATGTGATCAGCTATGTTATTTCTTACAAGCAAAAAAAAATTGTATTACGTTGGTCTTCGTACATTCTTATTTTATATTAACATGTTTATCAGTATTAAATTTGAGATTTTTATTTTGAATGATCTCTAAGAAAATTTGATATTTCACATCTATAGCACAAGCATTTTTGAATACTATATTCGCTCCTTCATAAATTTAGAGTTCCTGACCTTTAAGGAACAGTTCATATTTAATTATCGTCTCTGTTGTTAAATTACATTTTTAAGATTTACTATAGATTGATAGTCAAGTTTTGAAATATATCTTCAGATAATATCTCCACCAATTAAGAGAGAGAAAGAAACTGATTTAGTCCCTGATGTCTTAAAGTTGAAACAGACTTCTCTTAAATTGCATCAAGTCGATGATTTGATCAAAAAAATATCGTATATGCCTTATTTAGGTACTCATCTAAATACAATGAAAGTTCAAACTTTAAAAGTTGAGCCAAAACTTCCTACGAATACAATATATGCATCGATGTCTGATGATTATAAGCAGGTTTGAAATTTCAAGATCATGATAATTTTTTAAAAATATTTTATTAACACGAGAGATATTCTGTCAATTTAAGAGTATATAAAGAATATTTTTCAACCAGTAAATTGAAATTTATTGTAATTGAACGTGGATATGTTAAAAAGTAATGTGTTCGAACATCCATACATGTCCATATTTTTATATAAATTTGTAAAGATAATAGCAAAAAAAAATTTACTCTTACTCTCCTATCATTTAAATTGGCAAAAGATATACGTTTTGATCAATCTATAATTGTATCTATTTTTCAATATATGAATTTTTTAATGATAATATTTTAACTTATTTCATTTATACTTTAAGTATAAATTTTTGAGTTTTCGTGTTATGCTTTAAACAAATTTCCTTTGTAGGTTTTTTTTATTTAAAATATATACGTATAAATAATATCTCAAATTAAATAGAATAGTATTTTTTTAACCATTTGATTAAGATGTATTTTATAAAAATTTTTTAAATCAGTAAAACAAATAAAAAATGTTTATGAAAAATCTAAAAGATAACATGTTATGATTAGTATAATAAAAAATATGTTTCATTCATATATTTACGTTTGATAGAATTAATTATGGTTAATTACTTACTATTTACTTAAAGCTAATTTACAATAACCAGGAATGCAATTTTAAAATAAAATAAATCAACACAATAAAATTAAGATAACATCGCGTGTTTTTCACATCGGTAAATGAATCATATTGTTAAAAATAAAATTTCATAAATTTGCCATTTGAGATGTACAAATGATATTTTTAATGAAAATACATCTGAAAAATAGAATTCAGAAATAATTTTATTTCTAAATATTTGTGAAAAATATTTTTCTCGTTATTCGAGTTTGACAAAACGTTAAAAACGCGATGATAAACCTCATATTATCCTATATTTATTTTTTTCTTTCATATTTTTGGTAAAATTAATCTTCTGAATGCATTCATAGCTAAAATCTTATTTTAGAATAATTTATTCATAATATCTTATTTTGAAATGAATAATTTCTGTCTTTTTATTAAAAATATTTAAGAGGTATGTCCTATCAATTGTCTATTTTGAAACGAGCCATTTTATATTTTAGAATATTTTTTTAATTTTAAACGAACAATTCAATTTAAAAATAAATTTTAGAGTAAAATCTATTTACTGTAATTATGATTAGATAATTGCTTTAAATTCCTCTTAAAATTATCTAGGATCAAAAAGTCATTTAATTATACTTCTATAAGTGTTCAATTAATTTATAAATTGAAATTTTTTAAAGATGAATAAATATTTACATCTTTTACTTGATTATTCTAATTATTTTATTTGCGCCGAGAAAAATTGAAATATTTATTAAAAAAAAATTAATGCTAAGAAAACTGAAGAAGCCCTTAAATGGTTAATTGATGTATTTTATTGATTTAAATTATGAAGTACTACGGTGAAGAAGATAAAGAATTTTCTTCTAGATTTATTCGTGTATTTTTTTTTAATTTAAATATTTTCTTACATTAGAAGAATTTTTCATTTATTTATTTTAACTGAATTCATATATTCTTCGTTATCTTAAAATTTGAGAGCTTTTAACCATGCAATGATAAATACATAAATGTTAATCATATTTCAGATTAATTTTTTTTTACGTGTATTAACTTATCTTTAGCTTTGAAACATTTGTTTTCTAACCTTTAGATAATTAGAAACCTCTTTGAAAGACTTGATGTAATTTAATTATTATTATATAGAAATCAGAGTTCGTAGGAATTGAACTTGCAGCCGTACATCACTTATATTTTTCGAAACATTCATAAATTCAAAAATAAAAATCTTTCTGAAACACTTTAAAATATAAAAATATCTTAACTATTTTGATCTCACTTTGTTGATAACGTTTCGTGAAGATCTGAGATAAAATTTTCATTTTATATACCACTAAATAATGAAATATTTTTTATTGTAAGTATATGTTTTAAAATCTTTCCTTATTATGATATTATAAAAAAATTATAAGTTGAATTAAATCGATAATTTTTCAAAATAAATGTTTTTATCAAAAAGTTTTTTTCATAGAAAAGAAATTATGATAAAAAAATTTTTAAAATGCATTGAATTTAGAGTAGTTTATTGACAATTTAGACTTTAAAATTGAGAGATCAACTTGTCGAAGTAATTTTATTATTTCATAGATATCTGAAGTCGCGAATTTGATTGAAAAGGTTTAGTAATAACTATTTGATAAATTTGAAATTAATTGATATCAAAATATATCGATAAATGTTTTTATTGATGATATGATTCTTGATTAAATCATATGATCAAAATTTTTTAACCTTAGATGCTAGATTTAAATTCTTAATAAAAAATTGTTATATTAAAAATAAATTTCAAAGGAAAAGTTGTATGAAGCAGAAATGAAAAAGAGTAAGATTTGTTTCATAAAAGAAACTGAGCAAAATATCCTATTATCACCGTAATATAAACAAAAAATAACAAAATTTTGCAAATCAAATCAAATCAAATTTATTTATTTTATTTATTGATATACTTATGTTTTGAGTAGTATAAACTTTCAATATTTATATTTGTTTTAACTATCTTTAAATTTAATAAATATTTTTGAATTCATTTGTGAGATATTATAGTTGTTAATATATCTTAATGAAAAGATTTTTTATTATATCCCATTTATATTTGAAATTGTTTTGAATAAAATATTTGTATTTTAAAAATCAAATAGTAATGCAATTTTTTTAATTTCCTTTAAGAATTATTTTTGTAAACTACAACGTACTCAGACTTTTATAATTGAAACGTAGTACATAACTAAAATTTTAAATGATTCTTCTATCTAAAATATAAATGTGAATAAAATGATTATCTAGCTGTTTTTGAATATTATAACAAACATTGTGATAGTATAGTATTTTTACGTCCATTAATCAAAATATATAGAACATCAAAAATTGAGAAATCATTTAATAATCTCATAAACAACCTTTTAAAATTTTGCATATTAAATTCAAATTATTATGAAAATCATTTATATTAGGGAAGAAAATGAAATGCTAAAAGTAAAAAATTTTATTTTTTGAATTATTTCAACCAAATTTCATATTTTTACTATCTTAGGTAGACAATAAATATTTAAAATGTATATAGATCATTAAATTTTCGATTATTTAACAATTTATAAATAGTGAATAATATTTATTATAATTATATTATACACAGATCTTTTTCACTTATTTTCTGAATTTATACTGTCTGGCCTTATTCTTTATAAAAGTTAGTTAAGATTTTATTTATGTTTCAATTTTTAATTTATTGATAAGAATTCAACAATTTTATCACTTAGATTGCTCATGATAAATTGGTTGGCCTGAAATATGTCAATTTTTTCTTATTTTCAGAGCTTTCACTTTGTCTTTAATAAGATGTTGGTAATATATTCAAATTTATTTTTCAATAACTATTCTTATAAATTAATTCGTTTTATGACTTTTCCAATTTATTAATCAAATATATGCTCATCTATTCAAGAAAATATCACGTTATTTTCCTATGTTTTATGAAAATTTTTTACTTTAAAAATATTTAGTTTTGTAGATATCTAGTTAAGCATAATAAAATCGTTTTTTTGATTTAGAAACTAATATTCTTTTATATTTGATCATACAATTAATTTATATAAAGACAAATTTCAATAGAGTGGAAATACTCGGAGGTAAAATTAATTATTATTGCTAAGATCGTAGGAGTTGATAATTTAAATCAACATGATTGAAACTAATAAAAAACTTGCATTATATGTTAGTTTATTCATGAATTCGAGTTTATTTTTAAATTTTTTTGAAAGAGTATCTCCTTTCTTTACATGCTTAATTTATTAAATTGTATTTTTTAAATGTTAATGACTTTAGACGTCGATAAAAAATTTGTGAACTATGAAATTTGTTCAGCGATAAAATCGGTTGTACAAACTTAAAAAATAATTATTTTCTTGTTTAAAAATGTCCTTAATTTATATTTTAAAGATAATAACTAAGCTAAAATATTTTTTGGCGTGCCTAATTTATGAACTAAATTAAATTATTCATTTATAGAAATAGTTAATTTTTGGACGAAAAATTTATTTTTACGATTAGCTAGATTTTAATGATATTTTTATTAATATATGATATAAAATATTGAATTTAATAAAATCTATTTTTTGTTGCATTCTTTAATAAAGGTAATTTACAATTGTATGGAGATTTGCTCACATGCGTCTAAATCACTAATTGATAGAGTTTCCTAATTCATATCATTTTCAATGATCTCTTAATTGATTAGATGATCTTTGTTTTCAGTATTTCTTATCCAAAATATCAAATGCGAATTGAATATTCTCATAAATTATGATCATCTTTAAGGGTTAAATAAAATTAAAGAGATAAATTTTTATTCAGAGCATGTTTAAATTTATCTACAATATATTATCCTCGTTTAAGTAATTTTTTTGTTTTTAACGTAGAAATAAAATTTTCTGAGGTTAAATAACTTTATTTTTAGATTCGATAACATTTAGTGTTCTTACAATTATGCTTAATATTTTCAGTTATGCTTGCTTCGACTTTCTCCATTTTTAGGTGGTTAATCGTGTGCGCAAATTATTTTTTAAGTTTTTTTCATTTTTCCCGTTATAAATTTTTTAAGTCAGAGTATTTTAAATTGAAAAATTACCGAACGAAATTTTAAAATATTAAACCACAATATATCATATTGAGTATTATGTAAAAATACACCATAGAGTGAAATGACGAGTAAAGGATTATATTTAACAAAATAAAATATTTTATATGTTTTGGAAAACATGATATGTAATATTTAAAAAAATTAATTTGAACATATATGATCATAAGACTAAGGTAATTTGTGCGAATTTATACATGTGGTAATATTAAATTTATTACGATATGATAAAAAATATATTTAATTTATACGTTAATAATTTCAAATTATAATATCTTTATAATGTAACTTTTTAAATCGATACCGAATATTATTTAGATTTATTTTGGAGATATAATAAGATCCTTAAATTTAATAATATGTTTTTATGGTAAAATTATTGTTGAAAACATCCTTTAAAGGTTTTATTATTTAATTATCAATCAAAATTTTTTATTAGGTATTAGAATAATGATATTTCTGATGAGTGCAATTATATTTTGTTAAGTATTTATAAAAATAAAAAATTAACATTTATAACAGAATAGCGATTCATAACTGAAGTAGAAATTTAATAAAATATCTTTTTAGTTTTTAATATGCTTTTAAATTGTTAAAAATATTTTAATTCTTTTTTTTATGTCTATCAAGATATTTCAAATCTTCGAAAGGTTTTAAGAGCGATCAAAAGTTGAAATAAGATACTTGCTAAAACTTTTTATGCTTAGTATTTATTTCTGATTTAATTTTGAAATCTATCAAATTAAATCTTTTAAAATTTACTACTAAGGTTACTTTTTTTTTAATTAATAATTATAAACATAAATATAATATAATATGAACAAGCTAAGAAAATTGAATTTCATTATAACTCATCAACTATTGTTATGAGCTAAAATTGAAATATTAACAGTTTATAATATTGATTCTAGAATTTCAATATTTAAGTTCAACCAATAAAAATTCTAAGATTAAAACAAACATGTAAAATTATAATCTTATTTGCCATTAACTAAAATATTAAAAATTTAACTATAAGTTAAATATTGCTATATTCATCAATTAGATGGATATTTTTTCTGATCTAAATTAATTATTGATGTTAAAATAGGTTTGCCATTTTTTTCTTCTTAAAATTATATAAATAAAAAAATTCTTCATCTATTTCAAAATTTTTAGAAATTTAATATTTTAGTTTAATAACTCTCAATATTGAATTTTTAACAATCATGAAATGATAAGCATACAAAATCGAATATCATTCACATATTAGTAATTAACAAACATATTATTTTAGAATTTTGGGAAGGTTTATATTTTTTAAAAACAATTGTATAAAAATATGTTTTTATTGATATATTTCACGGCCTATAATAAATCTGAAATATATTTATTTTAGATTTAGTTAATATTTTTTATATTCTATGATATTTTATCAAAATATTTGGTTAGAATCGATTTTCTTAATTAAATTAATTTATTGAAAAATCAACTCAATACCTAAACAGAAATGATTTAAAAATATCAGAGATATTTCATACAAATTATTTTTTCATCAGCAGTTTTTATTATATAAACCTACTAAACATTAAACATATGAGCATAAATAAATATTGTTCTTATTAATAGAAAATACAATCATAATGTTTTAAATTTTTACCAGTATTTAGAATATATATGACTTATTTCTACTGTAAATAAACTTCTGAATTAATAAAACTTTTATACATAAAGGAACAGAGAAACATTAAATTTAACGTTTAAACAAAAAAATTTAAATTTTATTTAAATATTATTTTATAATTATAAAAATGATTTATTGTTGAAGTAAGTATTGAAGGATATACTACTTCTACAAGATCAGAAAATTTTGAAGATATTCAAATATTAAAAATCAGGAAATATTTCCTAAATTTTAACTAAAGAATTAACTGAGTAAAAGAAATTTATTTTGATTGTAGAAGATATATAAAATAATAAAGGCTAAACATAAATAGATTTTTATATACACGATAAATTTTGATATTTTTCAATATTTCAATGTTAGAATAAAACTTTTTATATGATAAAGCATATTAAATTGAGAGTTTTTATGTTTTCAAAAAGATAAAAAAATTTATGTTGTTTCAAATATCATTGATAATTTAAAAAAAAATTATTCTTATCAATTGAATTTTTTGTATTATTCTGAAATTTTTAATTGACGTATTATTTATCACTAACTATAAATATTCTATAGATATTATCATTATAAATAAAAATTCTGACTTTAAAATGGATATATCTTGCAACAAAAACGTGAAAATAATTTCAAAATGCTTCGGAAATCGAATTAATTTTTGGTTTTGATGATCATCAAATACATAGCTACACAACTATTAATGTTATAAATTTAATTTTATAAAGAAATGACTTATATGGAAAGTGAGTATGCCAAATTAAATTATATATTTATACAAAACCTTAACACAAAATCTATCTTGAAAAATTCGTTTATATTAAGTTATTTTAAAATTGATAAATATAAATATACGCTAAAATCGTTTTTCAAATTAATTTTAATAATTATCAAAAGAAATTTTGTTTTATTTAATTTAAAGTATGAAGTTATATATAATATAACAATCTCGTATGATAATTCCCAATTTTTTGGTAAAAACACTCATTGTTTTATTGATTATTTAAGTTGTATTTGAAAAATTTTTATCAAATAAAATGTCATCAATATAGCAAATATTTAATTCAAGGAGAAATAAAATCGGAAAATTTAATTCGATTTATTAATTTTTAGTATTCCTAAAAAATTCAATCTAAACAAAATATTTATACCTCTATTTCCTTCAATATAAATAACATATTTTTGTTTATTATAATTTGTTTCGAGGGAAATGCATTATGTATGATATATTTTTGAGAAATAAATTAATTTGTCAAATATTTAATTTTCTTAATCAAAACATTACAAAAGTGATGAAGTTGAAAATCAATTATCAAGAGTCACTCTACAGGAGAAATATATTTGAATTTAATCGAAGATTTGACAATGAACAAAGTTAAATGAAAATGATTCATCATAGGAAGTGTTAAATAAAATTCAAAATATTTCATTGATCTTTCACATATCTAGAGTATTTACAAATTCTATGATATTTAAATAATTCGGATCGGTACATAAGTATATTAATTTTAATTATCGTACAATATACTCAAGATATTTGATAATTTTTTGGATGAAATTTAATATCATACAATCTTTATTGAGATTTACATTAAATAGATACAATTACATATGTGAATTTACCAACTAATTAAACAAATTTACTGTTATAATACTTCCTATATATTTTGTATTGTTTATTTGAATTATTTTTTCCTACACGCATTTTTCAAAAGGGAATTTAATTGTAATTTATTCTATATTTGACATTTTATATCCAGTTATATAAAAAGTTTATCTTGGATGTTTTATATAGTTCTAATATAAATTAAAAATGTGAAACTGTTTTCATACAAAATAAATTTTATATCAAATTTTAATGGTTAGATGCGAAGAATCTTTTAATCACAATTTCAAGTTATATTCTAAGGTAAATCGTAAAAATTTAAATATTCTAATTTATAAAACTAATTTATATTCGATAAGGAGGCTTTTTTATATCGAATACTCAACACAAAAATCATTTTTCTGTTTTATGAGTAGATATCGTTCTGCAATCATACAAATATTTGAAAATGTTTGTTTATTTAATCAAATAAGCAATCCATTGGCAAAAAAGGCAATTTTTTCACGTATTTTATAAGGATGTTTCTCATCGGTTTAAAACGTTTTAATAAAAACTGTATAAAATTCAAAATAAAAATTACTAATTTTATATGCTTTCATTAAAAATCGACGATAGCAAATTTTCAAATACTTGAGAGACTTAAGCGACAAGAAATTCGATTGTTTCATTCTTAATGATTTGAAAAAACATATAAATTACAAAATAAATATAAATTTTATGACTTAAATTGCGTAAATTACTTTTAAAGTCGAGAGAATAGGTCTGAGTCACGGCTTACATTATTATAAAAGAGAAAATTTAGAATATTATTCAATTTGAAAAAAAATATAAAAAACTTTTATAAAATAATTAATATATCGAGAGCTAGTAAATAAATGATAGCAAATAAAATTAATTTAAGAAAAATAATTTTATTGATATAAAAATAATATTTCCCCAAGTATTATCGCCTTAAATATATTTTTTCTTAAATAGTTGAAATTTAAATTATATCTATAGCTTATCTTAAATAATTTCTTTTTCATAAAAGTACACTTATTGTAAATCAAAGGTTTTATATGTTTTAAAATGTATTTTTATTGTTTAAAAAAGAAATATGAAATAAAATTTTGAAAATCATATGTTTGTAAAAAATTCATCAAATTTAGAGTTTAAAATTATTTTCTAATCAATTCAAATCATTATTCTAAACATAAGAAAACGGATAGTTGTTTAAAGTTAAAAATATTAAATACTACATATTTGATATTGACAAATATTTTAAAGAAATAAATTAAACGTATTTTTCATAAAACAAAGAGTATTTTTGGGAAAAAATTAAATATCATATTTATATTTAGCCGAACTCTTCTTGATAAACATTCTCAATTATTTGCTCGGCAAAGCAGAGCATAGTTATTGTGAGGTCGATAATAAAATATTTACTCATTTTAACAGAGATTTTTAATAGTTCATACTTGTTTGAATATAATGTAACAAAAATCAAAATAGAATCATAAAAAAGCTATCAAACAATTATTAGTGTTGAAGTAAAACACAATTTGTTCATTTCTAAAAGTTTAAATTAGAATTTAATTAAGTTGAATATTTTAAAAGTTATGCGAAATAAATAAATATACGCTTAGATTCGAGATAAGTTTGTACCCAAAATTTTAAATTTTTTATGTATTTATTGTTGACAGTTTTTTCCCTCATAAATTTACCAAGAAACATTACTGATTGATTTCGTACTTCTGACACGTGCGAATATCTATTATACAAAGATTTAAATTATCAATACTATATTATATTTGCCAATTAGAATTTGTTTAAATTTCTAATTTTTAATAGTTAATTTTGATAATATAATAAATCAGTATGAAAACAAAAATGAAACTTTATGAACAGGATAAATGAAAAAATCTTGATCTGTTTTTCATAAATTTTCATTAAGCTTGTTTTAAACATGATATTATAAGGTTATCATATATTTAGTAAAATCAAATATATGGTTTCATTTTTTCATGAGTATTTATGTCATCTGTTATTTAATATTTTTGTTCAAACTGATTTTCTTAAGTTAAATATATTTTTTAAATATCGAATCGTAAGAGGTATAAAAATCAAATCGAATCTCTCACTATAATTTGAAAAATTACAAATTTCATCAAAATCTGTTTATATCCTATAATTGCTAAAAAAAGACCTTGAATACATTTTATTAATTTTTATAAAGCATGAATGTCATATAAAATTTATAAAATTGGTATATCTGATATTATTATTTTTAAAATTTGAAAATATAACTTTATCAGAAATCACAAAATCGATTGAATACATCTATACTCACATATATTATGGTCACAACTTTTGATTTAATTTACTCAGGAGTATCAAATCTATTCTTCTGTTTTAAATTGAAAATTAAATCGATATTAGAATTATTTATTTCAGAATATGATGAAAATTACTATATACACCATAACTCATTTGATGATATTATAGTGATGGAAGGATTTATAAAAATAATTTTAAATAGCTGAATTATCAAAATTGTGTGAGTGTATTATTAATATACATTCATTTTCTTACATTGAAATAAAAAAAATTTAAAAGAAAATTTTGATCATTGTTTATGTACAACCTCTTTGATATTGTACATTTCTTTTTATGGTTTATGAAAAGAATGTTTTTGTTGAAACTAATTAAAAATCTTGTAATAGACAGTTTTAATTCTGTTGTCATTAGCCATTCATAAAGATTATAAATCTAGTTTCATTATTGCTTGATTCTTCCCATTTTGTTTTTTAAAAATATTATAAATTATATTTTAATTTAGATTGATGTTTCATATTCAAGTTAATGTGTATAAATAGCTAAATTTAGATTGTTTTATCAAGATCGATGCTATTTTGAAATTTATTTACTTTTATTTCAATAAATATATCATAACAATCTATATATATAATTTAATGAATTATTCAAAATATTATTTCTTCTTTGTATAATTAGTCTATAAAAAAACTTCAAAACTAAGCAGATTATCATTTTGGCGTGTTCAAAAGTTTAGAAAAATTTTTGTTCTCGTTTTGTCATAAATAGTGTTAAAATCGCAGAGATGAATTATATCTGGCCATTAATTCATCAATAAATATTTTCATTCTTTATTGAATCTATCAGCACTTTGATATCTATTTTCAAAACCTAAATATATATTTAATGCATTGATCGTTATTAATGATTTATTAAAGTTAATATTTTTTCCATTTACATAATTAACACTCTGTGAGTAATTGAAAAGGAATTAATTGAAAGTAAAAACATTCAATGAAATCTATTTTTCAATTTTTAATTTATAAAATTGTATTTCTATCAAAAAAAAATAACGAAAATGGATTTAAAATATTTAATATACCTTACTAAATGTTTAGATAAACGATGTTTAATAAATATATTTACAATGAGAATAATGTTGATATCTATACACACTTTTATTCGTATCATAAGACATTTTTAACACGTTTAAAAATTTCAAAAGAATATTCTCCTTACGAATCAGATTAAAGAAATAAATACTTCCCCTTTAGCATTGTTTTATAATTCATTCTCAGAAGTGGGCATATTTAGTAAATGATTAGGTTTCGTTGTTGACGGTATTTGTAAATCTGATTGTTTGTCTTAATTATTTTACTTAAAAATATTAAAATATTTTCTTATTGAGTTTAACCATCAAAAATAATACATATTTTTAAGAAAATTAAAAAATAGTTCATTTTAATTAACGATCTATATCATCTTAAATTTCGATATTAGAAATTTTTTAAAACTAATAATCAAGATAATTTTGATTTAACATTCTCTGTTTGTTCTTATATCCTTTTAAATAGAGTTTAAACTGTTTTTTAGAATATTTTATTTTCTGCAAATTACCCTAAATTTTTGACTAAATTTAAAAATCTATATTTAATAAACTTGTCTTAGTTATACAAATTAGGATATATCTTCATTCGAATGTTTGTATTAAAGTCATTAAATATGAATTTAAACAAATAAAACGGTGATAAGTGTTTCAAAAGCGCAGATATGTATTAAATATTGTTAATATTTATAAAATAAAATTTAAAATGCAAAAAAAAATAATTTCAGTGTTTAAAAATGATATATGTAACTAGAAACACAAACTATACATTATATATTTCATACAAAGCAGTTATTTTGAGGATTAAAACTGTAAAAATGATATCCAAATTATGTCATCCTAGTTATTAATATGAAGGATAATTTGAGAGCTGGAGTGCAAACATGAAGCAGATATGATTAATACCACGATAGTATCATTAACTGAAACTATTAAGATGATTTTGTATTGTAGCTCTTTTATGTGTTTTTTTTATAGATTATCAATTTTATCTATAGATCATTATTTTTATCCATCGAGGTCAAAATATTTTTGTTTCTAAATTATATGAATGATGAAAATTTGATTAGATTTATGAAAATAAATGTGCCATATATCCAAAAATTGATAAAAGAATTCATCGCTCAAACCTTAATAGATTACATTTGAGTTTTGAAAAATACATTTTTAATTATCCTATTTATTGATTTGATTAAAGAATAAAGTTCGTAAATAAAATCTATTTAACATCAAGAATCTTGAAAAAATATGTGATGTATTTTAAAACTCTAGATATCGTTTGAATTTTTACGACATTTCTGTTGATTCGTTTTATGTAGAAACGATTTTAATCACTAGATCATGTACAGAATTCATTTCACGGCATCAACCCTAAAGTAGTTAGACCTTGTTTTTATATAATATCTAAAATAAAAACAAAATTAAGATTCTATTGTTGCGCCAGCTATATAAAATCCTTGAACTAAGCTGTTATTGCAGATAAACTATCCACACAAATGATCTCATTGTGTGTTAATTTCAAAATGTAAGAATTTTAAAGCTAATTGGAAACATCATATGTATATTGTTACCCATTTTTGTTTTAATCACATATATAATCTCAATAATCTTTCGAAAATTAATAAATAAGACAAATATTACATCTACGTTTGACCCCTCATATCTGTGATCTCACATAATATAATGAAAAATTACTCGATACTAATTTTTTTAATGATTAAACGTAAGTGAAATTCAACTTTTATTTTCATTAGTATTGAAAGAATCTTACTTAAGTATAAATTAAAAACTTTCAAATCATTATTTTTTGCACCTCATGGGATGTAAGTATTATAATTTATTCAGTTACGATATGTGAATTTGATTTAATGGGCAAAAATCTCTTTCACCGATCAAAAATAATTCTTTTACATGTCCAGTTATCTTAAAAAATTCTAAAGTATTGTTACTACATTAAAACTTTAATGAAAATTATCGAAAATATTATTAATTATGTCTGACAAACATGAATCTAAAAATATTAAGTGTTTTAAACGTCTAAAGTAATCATTGACACAATCCAATCGCGTATAACAGCAAACAATCTTAAACATTGTCAGAAGTCTCAAATATATGGAATTCTTGAGATAACATGTCATCATTTTTCGAACGATAATTATGTTCATAGCAATCGATTTTCTTCAGTATATTTAGATATTTTTCGTGAGACAATCACCTAAATATTGACTTAATTGGTTTTAAATTCGTATTTTTTCATATTCTTAAGTATCTTATTAAAATCGCATTTTAAACAATCTGTCTATATTCGTTTATAGAATAATATTAAAAAGAAATAAAAAAATAGTTTTCAAAAAATATAAAAACACCTGAATAATGCAAAATACTTTGACATAACTTATGAATCGTTGATTAGAGAATATATCTTGAATTAATGGTTCGCATAAAAATTACGTTTGTTTCACCATAAATGTGAAGGTTAGGTCCAAATACAACTGGTATAAAAATAAGCATAAATCAAAATCTATTTCAATCTAAACACTAAAACGCTATGATGTTTTTGAAAACATTCTCGAACGCTACATATATTTTAATCTAACTAAAATAAATGATAAAATTAGTTATTATCTATTAAGCAAATCAGCAATGATAAAGCACAATTAAACGCTTAATTAATTTTTATGGAGATTATTTTATAACAAATATAAATTCGATCGATTTTTACCTCATATATGTGTCACGAAGTTTCAAAAGAATTACAATAGTTTTTAGATTGTTTATTAGATTTACATGAATCAGTATAAACCAAAAATATTATTGATCGAGCATTTTATTTAATAAGTATAATACGCTGATAATATAATCATTGTTATACTTATTATTTTACATATTCTTTGTAATGTTATGAGAAATATCGATTTATTATATTATATACGTACTAAAATTTATTTTTCTGATAATTTTCACTTTAAATATCTTACTATAGTTAATCATAAAATTTACATTTACTTCTTTCATGTGAATTATATTTGAAAATATCCTTTCAACACACAAAAAATTATCAGTCTTAAAATAATGAAATTTTATGTTTGTTTTGTCTGCAAAGACTATTATTGAAAATTAATATCAGTTTTTATATTTGTTATGTCAAAATATTTTATGATTAAATCTTTTCAATGAATCAATTTCATAAACTGATAATAATAATTAAAGAGTATTATGTGAGTATATTTTTTTGCGAATCTTTCTGTATATATTATTGTTATGATAAGTTAATATTTTGCATTACATGAAAAAAAAAATTTATTTGAATCCGAGAATGTAAATGACAATCAATTTTTACAACTTAAATTAGTGAGACATATACTCTGTATTCCAGATAATTTTTTATATTTGCTTATTTTTGTGTTGCTTCGATGACTAAATTTTTGCGTGAAGACAAATAATAGTTCTTTCAAAGCGTAAATGATTTAAATATTGGTAAATATTCACTATATTTTCATTTAAAGTATAAAAAAATACAAAATTAATACTTGTACAAATTAGCTTATAACAATTAACGCATTTTTGATAAAAGCTAGGAAACATAGGAAAGTCTAAGAAATTAAAACTGATTTTTAAATGATGCTTGGTTGCTGATAAGACCATTTTTTTAATTTTTAAATATTTAATATAACAGAAAATGGTAGCTGAGTGTTTCAATTGTTATTTTTGATATTTGAACTGATATTTGTGCACGTATATTATTATACCGATCGAATCGTTAAGCGAAAGGAAAAAAATGTATTGACATTTAAAATTCTAATAATCCAGAATGGTCACATCTTTCATGTACATATTTAAGATGAAATATTCAAAATAAAAAATTATTCGATTTACAAACACAAAAATAAAAGATGATAAATACAAATAAATTGAGGTGGTTCTTTTTATAATCGATATTCGAGTTATTTAGAATACGATAAATATGAAAGTTTTTTGTTTTGAGAAATGGAATAAGCTTCAAAAAAGTACACTTATAAATTTCTAAATGAATTTTTACTTATTTCCCCATAGATATGATAAAAAATTTTACCTTTTAGCACATTCTCTAAAAATTAATTAATTTACACATAGATATTTTATGTAAGTGCAAATTTTTAAGTGACAGGTCAACAATTTTTCGATAATATGATTTTTTAGTGCATCTATAAACCTATATTTAACATAAATACTGAAGTTTAATTAAGTTTTATGAAGAAGCTACGGTGCTTTATGTTACAAATGCATATACAAAATATTTGAACATACGTTGACAACAAATATCAAATTTTAAAAATATAACGTCGATTAAATTTCTAAGTTAAATGATAAAAAACAAATTATCTTCTTAATTTGATGTAAATGCACCTGTATTAAACATAATGAAAATTGTATTTTATGAAGTACAGTTTTAAAAATGTTTTTCGCATTAGAAATAAAAAATACTCTAATTAATTTTTAAAAGATATGATTTTTAATTATATTTATTATCCTGTTTTAATTTTAGCTCTATATCTAGTTTACGAGAGAAAAGATCAATTTGAAAAAAATATGATAAATATGGGATATATAATTTTCCTGATAAAACTATTTTTGCAAACCACTAATGTTTATTCAGCTAATTCTGTGAAAATTTAATTCAGCAGAGTTAAAATTTATGATATCTACGAGGTTATCAAATATTAATCAGATCATTTTGAGGGTATCTCTAAATATCTAATTTTGTACGCTCTAACATTGTTTGAATTTGAACTCGTCACCCAGATAAAATAAAAGAAAAAATAATGTCAATAAAAATTTTATTCAATATTTATGCACTTAGAATGCATAAAATTGAATGAAATATGTAAATTAATGTTATAATTTATCATTACATATGTATAAAAGAAGATTTTTAAAGTTTCAATGTCCTCACTTTTGTTTTTAAATGAATTAGAGTGATTATAAAGTCGTTACATCAAATTTATTGTCTTATGCTCAATCTATCACTATGTTCTTGGTGAAGAATATATTTATGATTCGCTCATGAGAATAACTGAAATGCAACTTTAGTATTTTTTAAAACAACATTAATCCATAATTCAATTTAATTCTTGACACGGTTAACTTCTTAGATATTATAAGGGATGCCTAGATTAATTAGAATAAAAATATATTAATTTTGTGTACAATTTAATTGGTAATGAACTGATGTATTTATAATTAAAATTTTGGTCGTTTCTAAACGAAATATATTCGTTTTAAAAGTTATTTAAAACAGTAATACACTCCAACTCATTTTTATAAAATATTTGAAATTAAATGAAGAGACTCAGTCATTTAAGTTGTGTAATCGTTGAAAAAAATTCCTTCACTAAACATCAAACCATTATAAGAAAATATCACGATAAAAAACGACAAATTAAATCTATAAATTATGAACTTATGAAAAAATATGTTTTCTTTATTCTCCCATACTCCTAATAGATCAGGAAAATAAATTTATATATTAACTTAATTCGAAAATTCATTGGGACTTTAACAAAACTCATATAAAATTTTAATATGATATTAAACACAATTGAAAATTGTATCATAGTTTTGCAAACATAAGAAAATTATATGAATATAAATCTATTTTAAAATATTTGTCTGACAAACATATCAAGATTGTTTTGTACAAAATCAATCAAATTATATTTATTAAAACGGTTTTTTACAGCTTTCCATAACTTTTATAATTTTTAATTTCACGGATTTTCAATAAAAATGCAGTATATAATAAGCAGACAACGAACATCATTTTTCTAAATTTGATAATTTAATACTCGATTATTTATTATTGTGAAATACTGTCATAGTGGTTAAGATTTTAATAAATAAGGTTATTTATATCTGGCATGATACGTTTAGACTAATAATTAAAATATATGATGACGTCATATTTGAGTTTATTAATTATCCACAAAAATTAATTTTTGGAAAGAGGTAACACAAAAGAAAATTTAAATAGTAATTAAAAGTATCTATTTCAGATTTTAGATTTAAAAGTATAAATATTTTATTTTTAGTTAAAAAAGATACTTTTAAGTTGCGAAAGATTTTGTTGATTTGTGATCTGATAACAGATATTGGCATCCAGAATTTAATGTATCCAGTGTCTTTATCACTCATATAATAATGGCTAATTGGTTCAGAATAAATATATTTAGGTTTTGAAATTTTATCGATTCATCGTAAACTTTTTGCTTTTCATTTAATTATATACAATATGAATTCATATTGGAAAATTATAGTTAAGAGGTTTATACAAACATATGTTTTTTCATTTTAATATCATTTTATTTTCAGATAAAAGTGTCAAAAAATAGATAAACCTCATTTATGAATTCATGATGAAAGTGAAAGGTATATTTTAGTCAGAATTTCTACACAATTAAGAAAATCTGTTGTTTAAAACTGAAAATGCGTCTCTTACCTTTATCAATAAGAACTTCAAAAAACTGAATTTGCAACTCAAAAGATTACATATAATAAATTTCCAATACAATTTGAACGAAGAATTGTTTTTAATACAACATTATTACATAGATATCAAAATTTATGTGGACAAGAATCATACTTGTTCTAATATTATCTACCTATATGAAAAAATATCGAGAAAAATTTTTAAAAAGACAAACATATATTATGATTATTCATAAATTAATTTAGTGCTTGTTTTTAAGATGTAGAATATCAATTTTATTTTTTCTGATGCGTAACTTTTGCACTTCAAATTTGTAAAATTACCCTTTGAAATTAAAATTGTGATAACATTATTTATAAATATTGATACCGTGTAGATTTATTCGTAAAATATATATTCTCTGCGTATCGATCATCAATATGTTTTAACATATATCTTATAGTAAATATTTAAATATATTTAAATTATCTTATATATCAGCTTCCAGATAAAAAAACCGACAATAAAATGCCAGATTTTTGAATGATTCACAAGAATGAATAAAAATAAATAAAATAAACACATATTTAACTCATAAATATTGAAAGAAGCTCGTGTGAGCAGCTCGTACATTACAAAAATAAGAAAAAATGATTGAGTACATTTATTGACTCATTAACGTCCTTTATAAGAATAAATGGGTTAAACTGCAAAATACCATAATTCTTAGGAATATTTTTTTTCTTTATTAAAAATTATGCCTATCTTAACTTACTTCATTCATCGCATAAAAAATTCACTCATATTTTAATATGATATATATTTTTTTAAATTTACTGTTTGAATTTTGAGTCAGATGTTTTTAGCATTCGTTATGCAGGAGAATATTGGCAGAATGATTATTGGTCACTCTATAAGTTGAATAGTACAAGTAATAACAATGTATTAATAAAAAGACATAATTTAGTCGAGAAATTTGAACTCATAAAAACGCATTTCCGTTAAAATTACAAAGATATATATGAAAAAATATAACTCGCTTCTTCAATGTTTGTGTGGTTAAATAAATTTTATGTTTTGTGAAATATTAAAATAAATTTTCTAAATACTCATGTTAAATAATAGTCCAAATATATCCAAGAGTTTTTACAAAACGTGCATAAATACAAATTAAAAAATATCAAATTTTAACAGATGATAATCTTAAGTTTCAATGTTATGTTAACTTTTATTTAAATCATATAAGAGTCGTTTTTTTGTTGATAAAGCTCTTTTTCTTTGATTTTGATTAAACTTCAGTTTTAAATGAAAAAAATTATGTATGTGTGGTTGATTTTTTCTGAAAAAATATGCAATTTTTAACATATATATTGAAATATTCTTTTTATCTCATTATAGTGGGAATATTAAATACTTCATTATGTTAAATAATTTATCTGATATCATCTTTATTTTATAAAATTTGAAATATAAATTTGAAATTTTTCAAAGATAAATTTGTAAAACACAATGATGACAATGAAATAGTCATAATTCCAAGTGCATTTTTACTTCTGATAAAGAAAATAATTAATTGTACATATATTGTTTTGTTGTCGTTATATTTATTTCCAAAACACATCCTTAATCGACCTGAGGTCACATATGTAATTGCACCAAGTATCAATTTATTAGTTTATTTGTAGACTGGGACAAATAAACAAGTTTCAAAATCAAGTACTTTGGCAGTAAATTTTTCCGTTAAATCATTACCTTTCAACGTTTACATCTGCTAAAATTTTAACAGAACGACATTTTTATCAAAGTTTTTTTTTTGGATTTATTCTGTTAAACAAAAACATAATAAGTAAAAAAGTGTTATAAAAATCAACAAAATGCATTTATATTTTTTGCATACTTCAATGCAGATGGAATTTATCATGAATAAAAGTAACTTGCTCATTTAGAATATTATAACATTCTATTTTATAAATTAATCAATTTTCTTTTCATCATTTCGTTTCATAATTTTTCAGACTAGTTTCTTGCCATAAATATAATTTAAAATTATTTATCTAAGCTGTTTTTACACGTTGATACTTTGAAAAAAAAATAAAAATACAATGATAAAAAATTAAAAAGACCGAATAATACCATAAGATCTAGAAATAAAAATAATAAATCTCGCCATAAAACAGATTTTTATTTTTGAGAAAAAATTTAACTATGATAAGCTTCTATATTATACATCTCAGATGAACACATTCTTTTGTTCTGTTAGTCAGTTGTCTTTTTACTTTTTCTTGGAGTATTTTATAGTTTCTAAATTGTATTTTGAAATAAACTTGAAACTAAATCAATTTTTTGAAAAGTGAAAAGGATTCAACATATCACTGAGTGTTAAATGTTTCAAAAATCTATTAATCAATGGAAGACAAGTCTCTAAACAGCGAAGCATGTGATTTTAAATTGGATTTTGAAATTTTTATTCAAACATGTATCTGATATATGTACAAATTATAAAAACTGAGTACAATCTTCATCAAAACTATACAAAGAATGTATTTTTAAAAGTATTCACTGATATAATTTCACAGGATTTAATAAAATTTTATTTTCAATTCTTTTCATAATCGTATTTAGCTTTAAAATTAATCTTATCAATTCAGAGAAAAAAGTTCATTCATAGATGATTGATCAATGTTATATTAATAATAAAGTCACATCAAATAAAAATGGAGCATATATCTCACAAATCAATTTATGAATTTAGGTTCCAAAAATCAAATCAAAATTTTCTCAGATATTGATGATCTTCTATTTTATTTTGAAAGAAATACATTTTTTATCATCAATTTTTGTTTAATTAAAAATCGTAAATATTTATATATTTAAAATGAACAAATAATTTTTTACTTTTTCACATTTAAAGAAAAAAACTATGGTGATCATCTGAATTGGCTATATGATAAAACATCAAATATAAAATAGATTTTGTATCGGTAACTTTAAATTAATCTCTGTAAAAAAATAATCACTGTTAAATCACCTGATATATATTTAGATACCAGTCATATATCTTTGACATATTAAGCTGTGATTATACCCAGATAAAAATATTCAAATTATTTACTTGTAGAATTCTATTCATTTCGTTGTAACTTTAATCCATAGAAATTGATAAAAAAATTTAAATGATTTTTTAAACATATTTACAAAACCTCATTATCATGCGAGAGAAATTTTTAAAATATATAAATTCTTAATTTTTTGTGTAATTCATGTTCCACTTTAATATATCTCGTTTATGAAAATTTGTGAAAAATTTTCTTATTCCTTGTTATAATTTTTAACTCATGTTGAGAATTACATATATTCTTTTAAGTATCTATAAATTAAAATTATTTTTCTTTTTAATTATGAACATTTTCTCGTTCAAAAATATTTCTAAAGTGAGTATAAGACAAAAAATAATAATCTTATAATTTATTATGAAAACATAATTTAAGGTATGGTTTATTCCATAAAAGATAACGGATTATAAAACAGTAAAAAATATAGGATTATGAATAAATTTAAATTTTTTCAATTTTATATAAAATATTAGGATTCATCCTTCAAATCAAATCTAAAATAAATTCGCATAATTATTTTTAATCAAATGAACGTGCAATTGTTAATTGTCTGGTTGTGGTGAGAAAGCAAAACTTAATGATTCGATATGTCAAAATAAACAAAATACAAATCAGAGTCAACTGTTGTTGTGCAATAATTCAATTTTATTGATATCTTATGAATTTGTTTATGATCTGCATTTTCTAATTGCAGCTAAAATAAGATTGAACGATTATCAAAATTAATTCTAAACTAAAAGATTAACATGGACACATTTTTGTTTCGTTTTTCAAATTTCTTTGGTTAAAAATTCATATTATCAACATAAAAACTTCAACAAAAATACTTGAATGTACTAAAACATGATTGGTATAAAAAACAAGCCTGAGAGAAAATGTTTTGATAATTCATTTTTTTATTTAAGATTATAAAATTAATTGATGTTTTGCAGAATTTTAGAAAAACTATTTTATTTAAAATTAGATTTTTGTGATAAATCTAATAATGACAGGTTTCATCTTGATGTATCGATCTCAAATCCGAACGTTCGATATATGAAAATAAGTTCTTCGCTTATGAATTAAACTATCTAAGCTTCACTAAATTAAATAACATATATTTCAATAACAGTCACAATTACATTGCATTTTAAAAATATGTTTTCACGAGTATTGAAGCAAAAACAATCATTCAAAAGATAAATTTAAGATTGATAGGATATGTAATGCTTTTCATTTTTAAAACAATATATTAAAACTGGATTTGATGATAACTTCAACTAATAATTCAATATAAAGTTCATATAATGACTGAGTTAAGAGCTGCTAATACAAACAAAGTGAGATAATTCAAATTCTTTTTATCATATCACGTATTTACTTATAACGTTTTTGATCCAATTTCGATCGCATTTAACTTTCAACAAATGATAATCTTTAACTTAAATATGGAATCATTTTTTCATATTTTATTGATTCATATACATTGTGGTTAAATTTTATTTAATTACAGACGTTATCTTTTAAAGAAAAACTTCAAAGAATATATACCATAAGAAAAATATATCAGTAACGTTATCGCTCAACGATAATTGATATATTTACACCTCTGGTGATTAAAAACAGTATCTATCCCTCATTCTGATAAAAACCATAATTTATCTATTGTATTGAATGTTCTGAGTGGGTAAAAATTTCATACGCAGCATTCTTTGATAATTTTATGAAATGCAAAAAAATTGTAATGACACAGTTTTAATTAACATATATATTAAACAAAAAATTAAAATAAAAAAAAGTTATGCTACTATTAGATAGTGAATTAGATGAAAATATTAAGGTACTTTTATGAAAGAAAAAAAGCGTGTTAACTAATGTCTGAATAAAAATAAATTTAAGAATTTTATATTATGCCATAAAGAAAATAACAAGCCATATCTACTCATATTTTGATATAAAATTAAAATATTATGAAACTCGTCGAAGGAAGGAATATACAAAAACCTTTCTGATGTATATTTCTAAATTTCTTCGTTCACAGTGAAATGATGTTGTTCGTCAGATATAAATAACTAAAAGCTATAAAATTAATATTTTGTTTATACATACATGATATGTCTAGTGTTCACGTTTAACAAAAATGTTCGAAGGAGATATGTTTTTTAACGTAGTTAAATCATAATTTGAAAATAATATTAAAATAAAAAATATTTTTATTTTTTCTATTTATTAACGAATAAGGACATGCTTATTTAGTTATAAAAAGAAATTAAAACAATTTATCCTCTTTGAAATGCAAATTACAAAAATAAATCAATTTAAAATATCTCTCGGAAAACAGATTATGGAATAATTGCCTTAGATTTTAACTTAAATATAAACAATTCCATTAATTATTGTCGAAAATTTGAAAAAATAAATTTTGCTTATTATAAAAGTTATTATTGTTCATTATAAATCTAGCTGCAACGAATTTTTTTCCTTTAAAATCTATCTGAGCAATGGGTTTAAAATATATTTAGCCTCGTCTTTCAGGTGAACAACGTGGATGATAGAAACCTCTGCTGATTTACTTTTAATTGTCTTCATATTTTAGAGATTTTCAGGAGCTATATCGTTTGAAGCTATGCTAAGATATTATAATAGGCTGACAAAAATTATTAAAACAATTCATAGCAAATTTATGTATCATATATCAAATTGAAGAACTAAAATCTCATAAAAAGCAAACTAATTTGTTGATTAAATCACAAATAAGTTTACAAAAACGTTCATACCCACAGTGCTTTACACAAAAAGATTTTCCTTGTGTCTCAAATGCTTGTATTATTTTTCTATAAACACCCATAGGAACATTTACTTTAATATAAACATGATAAAAATTCTTGATAAAGTTTGATGTGTAAAAAAAGCAAAAGAAAATATTAAGGCCTTAATTTCGAAGATAAAAATATAATTATGAAATTTTAATGCTGATGAACAACTTGTCGAAAAAATAGTATCACAAGAAAAATTAAAAAAATAAAGTAACATAAAAATATATACTTTAGAATAATTTCTTCATGTAAAGTTAAATATTTAAGTATCAAAGGAAAACGTAGCTTTCTCCGTTAACTTAAATAATTTATAATTAAATTGAATTAATAAATTCGTTTCAGAAGGTACTTTTCAAGATTTTATAGATATAAAATATCAAGCAATATTTTAATAGACTGTCTTTTATAATCAATTCTAGACGTTGGATGACAAGTCTTAAAAACAATAAATGACAAAAGATGACCTGACAAAGTAAAACTCAATTTTTGTAGAATCAATTTTCTTTTTTTGATAAATATGCTATCATCTTAACAATAAATATTTCCAAGACAATTAACATTTTTTGAAAATTGTATTCTTTCAATCACTCTTTGAAAATCTGTTTAGTGTTGTGTTCCATAAAATTCATGTTTCATATAGACTCACTTTTATTTATAAAGTCTTTTTATTTTATCATCGAAGATCCAAAAATTGTTGTTTTAAAAAGACAATGTATGAATTAGAAAATATGAAGTGAATAACATTTATTTCAAATGTATTTTTTGTTCATAATTTTTTTCATGATTATTGTTAATATGCATGTTAGGCTTAATAATTCTTTAATTTTTAATATAAAGACAGCACAATGATATAAAAAATGTAACATATCATATGTCGTAGAAATTCATAACTGATATGAATTGAACATTTGATTTTTTGAAATTCTGCGAGGAAAAGAACGAATATTTTGATTATATCTCAGTCATAAAATCATTATACCGATAATAAACTATGTAATCTTTTTAATAAACCTGATGTAAAATGTTACAATAAAATTGATTTCAATTTGAGAATTTCAAAATTTAAAGGACAAATAATGTAACGTATTTTTTAAATGTTACCGATTCTTTCAAATTAAGTAGATATTATTTTTTATATGAATGTAATTTTCATGTAAAAATATGAAATGATAAAGTTAAACATCTTTTCATATATTTTTACTTAGATTGCATTTTCAAACCTTATCGATATTACATATGAATTTTGAAATCTGTTAAACAAAATTTAGTAATTTAAGATTCTCAAAAATGTAGAGTTTTTCACTTCATAGTTTGATGGTCAGAATATCTATTGACAAATTATTTTCATAATTTAGAATTATCACGATGGAAACTAAAACCATCTAATTATGTTGTTAGTTAAATTTTTATAAAATTTGCCATAGATGAATGTATATAAATGTTCAAAAATTAATATTATTGAATCAATAAATTCTAAAAATATATATGAAAAGATAAAACTTTAAAGACATCAATTATGAATACGATACAAAAATATTGAACTGATAAGATACTCAAAGTTACTCTGTCAAAACGATAAATCTACATTTTTGAGTGCAAACCGCTTTTATTACACGCTTAAAATTTATCAAAAATATTTTACATCATTGTTTCTGAAATATTTTTATTTCTGTTATTTTAAATTGAATATATGATAAAGAAATTTTTAAAAAACTAATATTTGTTGATAATACGCACATTTATTCTACATTCATTTTTTCAACATAAGATAGATAATTATGACGACAGTATGAAAGTTTTATCAAATAAAAATTACACAGATATTCTCAAATGGACAGCTTTAAAAATTTTACATCACCGAAAGGAAGTTATTTTTCAACATAAATTAGACATAAGAACGCCTAACATCGCGTTGGCTATTTTTAAACAAAGCCTGTAATTTGAAACTAGATTCGTTATTTGAGAGTTGTAAAAAATATTTAGAGAAATATTTAAATAGTAAACTGACAAAAAGAAGCTGATTGACGAACTAAAAATATCTTCAATGCTTGTCTATGGATAGTTGTAAATGAAAAAGTAAATTAAAGTTTGTTGAGAATAGCATATAATTTTCAATTTAAGAAAATATGTTAACTTATTTTAAATAACGCTTATATCCAATATTTTATTTTGAACAAATAAACTTCTTATTCTTTAATGACTATATGAAAGATATTTTATAAAAAGATAAAGGCTATAAACATCATTTAAAGCCTAATTAATAATAAAATTGAAAAAAATTTTTCTACAAAGAGTTTATAAGAATTTCAAATGTACATATTTATTATGTTATCTTTCATATGTGAATTTCTTTGAGTAAATATTAAAATGTCTTTTATAAACTCAAAATCCTAAAAATTTATAACCTTTCAAAAGTAATTTCTTAACATGAAAGAATTTAATTATAAATATTAAAATCAATGTTTACAATAAATTTTGTTTTTAAGGTTCAAAGAACTTTTAGTTTTATATCTACATCATATCACTAAATTACTTGATTTGGCACAAAAACTAATTGAGAGAAGGTTATTTTTGTGAAAATATACATATTTTTTTAATTTGCGACTGTTTATAAACATTTAGATAATTGTTGAGGATTCATATGACGATATTAAAAATAGAAACTACATACTTGAATCACTGAAAAATATCATAAAGCATTTTTTGAATTCTTCAAGCATAGTTAAATGGAAAGATTCATTTTTATGATCTAAATAATTTTTACTGGTTTTTTCAATAATTGCACAAAAATATTTTTAAACGTATCGAATGAATATATACTATGTTTTCTTGAGTAAATAATATAAAGAATTTTTCACTGGATCAGAGTTCATTTGGAATAAAATCTCAGATAATTTTTTGACAAATGCTTATCTTACATTTATATTTTTATGCTCCAAATAAATGGATATTATATTTAAAATAAATTTAAAATTTTATAATGTTTATAATGTGAACTAAATGAAAAAAAAATCAATAATTATCATTATTTCTGCAAGTAGTGACTTTATATATATATTTCTCAACATGAAAATACCTATTTATTTTTGAAATACCGAATAATTAAAGGATCACAGATTATGAATCAATTTCAAAAAACTTCTTTTGAAACAATTAAACCTATGATTAAGATCAATTCTAAAAACCCATATTAGATTGAATACAAATTTAAAGCTTGGTATGACTATATGAGAATAGATTTCATAACTTTAAATGCACAGCTTGAAATATTGCTTACAAATTCTTCGATTTAGAAAATTGAGATTTTGATAAGTTCACCCAAAATAATTAACTGATTAGATGATATAAATTTGTTTTTATAATTGAAAATAAAAATGTATTCACATTCATAATGATAAAATTGTGACATAGTTAAAAAAACAACATTCACATTTTAAGTTAAAAAACATATGTATTCAATATCATCAATTTTTCTTTGATAAAAATTTAATTTTTTTAATTTTTAAATATTTGGTTTTTAGAACTGTGAAAATGGTTTTTAATTATTTAGGGTTTAAATTATTTTAGGAGCCATGTTAATCGTATCATAAAATAATTTTATATTATACGATTTACTTTAATTACTTTATTTAAAATAGTTGTAATAAAGTTTTAAAAATTCTTTTATTTATAAAATAAATTTTATAAATTGAGATATTAAAACTTTTTAAAATTATTCATAAAAAACATCATATTTAACATTTTATTTTAAGTTGTAATAGCTCTTTTGGTAAAAATATAATGAAACATAATTAAATATATCATAAAAATAAACAAAATATTCAAAAAAATTTCTATTTACCAAAATAGATGGATGATTTAAACGATAAATTTTATCAATGATTGTCTATATATAAGACAATATTATATATATCCTTATTAGTGTGAAATTATCACGTGCAAAAAGACTAGATTAACAGAACAGTTTATAATGTTAATTTATTTATTTATGAGTGTATGTTTATCAAATTAAATTTTTAATTGATTGAAACATCATCAAAGATACTCAATAATTAATTGAAATTAACAATTTGAAACAAAAGATAAGATGTCACATTTAAATTTAATTACTTTTTATTATATGCTACTAATTGATACAAATCAATTTATCTCGTTTTTGGCAAGTATTGATATCACATAATAGTTGATATAAATATATGTTTATTCATTCCTTAATCACAGAATTTTAGAAAAATCATTTACATCTCATAATATAAAAATATATTCATAAAAAGAAAAAGATAAAAAAAGTATTTTAATTCGTTTATTAAAGAAATTAGATTATTTTGAAAAAGTTGATTTTTATTCAGAATAAAAACTTTTTATAAGTTGTCAAAGGCTACAAATGTGAATTTTATAAGCATAGCATGAATGTTTTAACACTTTAAAATATTAAAAAATGCAAATCAATAAATGAAACCATCTTTTGTATGTCTTTTCAAATGACTATACATTTTAATATTTGAAAAATCTTAAATTTGGAGCTTAATTCAGAATCTAGGAAACAGAATATTCCACAAATCTTTAAAATAGTTTTAATTAACAAACCTCAATCATTTGTTTAATCTGTATATTAAAAGTTTTCTTTGACAGATTTATTTTGATTTGAGATAGTATTAAATCTCATCTTGACTCAATAATCATCCAATATAATACAAAATAATTTTAGATTGACGTAAAATTACAGATGTTAAGAAATTGAAGTTTAATGAGCGTATAAAAATATTTAAACAATAAAATTGATCTTATCCTCCTTTGTAAATAAAAAAATATCTAAAATCAATTAATTTGTTTATTATACATGTTAAACTTATATAAATTAATTTTTTTATTATTATTTGAAAAATTTTGATTATTGTATTCATTCTTTGATACATTTTCAATGTAACAATTTTTGATCAGTATTAATTCTGAAAGTACAAAGATAAAAAATAAATATTTAACCTGGAAATTCTGAAAGCGTCAAATCTTTTATAGTTTAACTGAATATTCGCTGGATATTCAGGATTTTATTTTACTTCATCGGCTAACGAAATATTAAAAATACAAAAATATTTCATTTAATATCATTTTATTCTGTCTTTATCTAATGTTTTTGTAAAAAGTTAAATTTCGCTAATAGCTAAAATAGATTTAATGTGGTTTAAAATATCATGCTCTAAGATAAAGCAACCATTTAATTAATCAATAAAAAAAGTGATTTTAACATAGCTTTTCTTCTCAATCCATAAAAGTAAAACGATTTCCGTTCTTTAAAACCAAGATTTAAATATTAACTTAATCTTCATTATGAAATTTGAATTTTGATATTAATCAGTTGAGAATTATATTTAAGCAAAGTTGAAGATTATTATCTTCAACCCTATAAGCAAATAATTCAGAGAAATGGCTTTGATAAATTCTCTATAATAAAAAAATTGGCCAGACTATAATTTTGATAAGCTGCATTGTGGAAATGCTATTTACTCAAAATAGTATTGAGCCATTTTGCCATTGTGAATATTCACGAGATATCGCGAATCTACAAAAATAAATTTTACACAAAATGAATAAGCTCATTTAAGATTATCTACTTTTTAAATATTGGTTTTGTTTTGATGAACAGTTTTTACAAAATATATTAACACAGCATAGAAAATTAAGAAAATAACCCTTATTTGCTTTCAGACATAAAGTAGAGATTATTTTAAAAAAAATCTCTAGTATTTTCACTTTCAAATTTGAAAATATTTTTCTATAATGTGTCTAATTTTATAATATCAAGCTGTTTAAATTCTTAATATTTTTTTTAAATATAAAAAGCAAATTTTTATCACAGCCATTAATTATAAAAAATTATTTATCTTTTTCGAAATATTTTTTTCATAAATTTATTCTTAAATCAAACAATCACATAGCATAAAAAAATGAAATAATAAAAATGCATCAAATTAGAAACAATATTGATTTAATATTTTTCTCTTTTTATGAGCTAAATCATATTCGCTTTATGAGAACTCAGAGAAAATAACAAATCTAAATAACTTGAAAATATCAAAAAAAACATTTTGTATTTTATTTTATACTTTAAGAAAATATCCATTACAATAGTTTTTTCAAAAAAGTATCAATCGAAAGTCTACTTTTTAAATAACATGAATTAAATATTCTATTTTTAATCCACTTTTAAATTTATAATGTGGAAAAAATAAGATGAATTCATATTGAGTTAAATTTGAATGTGAAGAATAATAAATATCTGCAGATAATTAAAATTGGAATAATTTATCTAAAAATAAAGATTATTTTTTTCTCTGAAAGTAAAAAATTATTGCAAAAAATTTATGACTTTAAAGTTGTTCAAGTAAGCGATGTATTTAAATCTTATGATATATTTGACAAATCGATTTTTTTCAAATTGTAAGATTTAAATTTTATACAATTTATGAAAATCTTAGAAAATCGATGTTTTAAAGAAATCTAAGTTCAATCGGAGAATAGACAACTATAAATAAGTTTTATGAACTTATGAAATATGATAGAGTTTCCTTAAAATAACTTGTTGTTTACTTTTGATTAAACAGATATATTTTGTTTAAAGTTAAATATTTTTCATATAAATGTATGTGAAAACAAAGAAAACTGATCTATGATTTTATCAAATTGTTTTTTTTCCATTCGTAAATATAAATAAGAAGTTTAAATATTTTTTTGCACAACGCTTATTTGTAAATTATAAATAACATTCTCTAAGATTTATATAGTAATTATTGTCATTTATTGTAATATTTTTAATAAAACTACTTCAAAATAATTTTACTTAATTACTTCTATTTTATAAATTTTTTTATAGTTATAGTATATATCTCAAAGTATTTAAATAAATTCTAAATCTCAAAAGTTATGTAAATAAAAAATATGAAAATAATCGTGTCACTACGATAAAATTCTCGAGAATACGAAGATTCTTAGCCGCATATTTATTTGTATTTACTGTACTAATTATGGTTCAAAATCATTCTAAATATATTTAAAACGTATACAATATAAAATAACATATCAAAACCGATCTTTATCTGATAAAAATTACAATCTAATGAATCAGCCTTAAACATGATATAGTTTTAATGACAACAAATAAAACAAGATTTTTTCTTAAGAGGTGAGATAAAACGGATAAAATAATTTGAAATTATAATTAATTATATCTTGAATTGGATTTTTTCATCTGACATGATTTTAAAATCACAAGATTTATTTTATAATTTTAATGTTCATAGAACAACATACAATAATATATTTTATTTAAAAATGAGATAAATTCTAGTGAGAAACTTTAAATCAGAATATATATATATAATTATATATGTTCATTATTGAAGAATATTCTGAATAATAGATAGAAATTAGATTCAAAATATTATATATAAAGAAAGAATCATGAGATTTTTAGCAGAACCAGTAGATGTGATAAAAAATAAATAATCTTTCATTATTAAAGTTAAATAAAAATGAAAAATTTAAAATTCAACTAATTATTTTCTCGAGAGTTTCAGAAAACAGATTAATGTATTTGGATTATTTAATCTTCCATGATTATCTTTATTTATGCTTTCAAATCAATGAAGGCTTTGATCACTTATTATGATTAATATATTGAATCCTCAATGAAATTTTTATTTTAATTTATCTTAGACATTGAGACAGTCTAAATTATATATATCGAGAAATTATTTATGATTTGAATCTATATAGATTCCTATCATCGAGTTCATGATCTAATTATAATTAGAAAATTAACAAAAAACTACACATTAGAATAATTTATAACGTTCCTGTTATTAGCATATAAACTCAAACTCACTTTAAAAAACATCACAAAGGTACATAGCAACATAATTTAATAATATGTGAACCATCTAGATGTATTTGAGTTCATAAAAATTTATGTTTGAAATCTTTCATCGTTTTTAATTTTAAAATAACAAAGATTTGATAATATTTATTTTTGAAAAGCGTTACATGTACCTTGCGTGTAGTGTTCTCAATGATATACATAATTATCAAAGAATCTAATGACGTTGATATATACTTGGAAAATATTTATTTTTAATTTTTATGTAAGAGAGCTATCAAATAAATAAAAAAATTAACGGCCATGTATCCTAATTACTTCATGTTGTTGAGTTTTCTTTATTTTATCTGGAAGACTAATTTTTATTATAAATACTTTTAAGATGATATTTAATTTATTCTTTATCATTATGAATTTTAAGTAACATTAGATGATGAAAAATATATTTGAAAACAAATTAGAAATTTAGCGAGTTTCCTATTTTAACTTATTTATAGTTCATCCCTGTGTAACCAAATTTGATTTTTGTCATAATACTAATTTAGCAATCTTTTTATTATATGTTGTATAATTTATCATACATAGTTTTGATTTATTTTAACTGATAACTTGGATATATTTTAAATATTAATTATTCATTAACTTTTGTTTTAAATGTAAATTAAATTTATTAACATTTAAATCAAGGTAATGGAATGATAAAAATTAAATAGTGTGTAAATTTTGTTTAGGTATGTTTTATTTTTACCACAAGAACATCAAAAGAGGACAGAAATCTGATTTGTTACTTATAATGATATTTTTAATCAACAAAAATTCCGATAAGATGTCAATTTTAATTTTTACAAAATATGATTTGCGAGATATGTTTTAAAGTTTATTTAATTGATACAATATTATCTTTGTTAAAAACAAATTATATTTAAATGAATAATCACTTCCCTCACTTCATACAGTTTTATAAAGAAATTAAAATCTGTCTCAAATGTATTTATAAGTCAACAACCATGAATATATATGTTATAAATCTTTTTCATAGAATATATCTTTGGTTAATTTAAATATAAAGTAATTTTTTTGATCATAATGAGAATATTTAATCTCATATTTTATTATGTGATTATAAATTACCTGATGTTATATTCATGTAGTTTTATATATCTTTTGAATTAAAATATTTTTTCAATTAAAACAAGGTAAAACTTTTGATAAATTAAACTTTTTTGTTTTATGCTTAAAGTATACTTGTGATCAATCCCAAGTTAAATTTTCACAAGTTTTCTGACAAACAAAATATTTTTCTTTTCAAAATATGATGATACATTAAATACTCTATGAATAAATTTAATGATGTTAATTTAGTATTTTTATTGATATATTTTTGAAATAAACCAACATATCAGTTTTCATGCTTACTTACATATATCCTTAAAAATGAACATGATATAAATCAAATTTGAGTATTCATGACGTTAAAAATGAACTCATGTGAATAAAAAATTTTAAAATTGTTAACGATTTTTTTAGATATTTAGCAGATACAAAAATATTTATGTTTTGATTTAAATATAATTTTTTAACACGTGAAATTGGTTTATTTGAAATCTATATTTTTATAGTATTTAAATATATTACGTTTTAAATTTCTTTAACGCTTGTTCGATAATTATAAAACAATTTTTAATCAACACAAGAAACTATTTACCAAAATTTTTTGACTTCCTAATTTTTCCCATTATTATTAGATGGAATATTTTTTAATGAAATAAATTTATCTAATTTATTTTAAATTTTATTTATTTATTTTTCATAATTTACAAATAATCAGAGGTATTTTTTAAAATTAAGAATAGGAGGGAACGGATGTTTAATTTGTCTCGCAATTTCTGAAACTATAAGTAATCAAAAATATTCACGAAAAAGGTTATATACGATCGAAAATTCGAAATCAGTGAGGCACATGATATCAAAACAAATGAAAATTACTTCATATTAACTAAATTAGGTGAAACTGATCCTTATGTTTAAATAATGTGTTGATTTTACGTTGAATTAAATCATTAATAAAACAAAATTGTTTCAGCAAAATATCATAAATTAAAATCTTTTAAATATTTTTTTTCCTTTTTAGCTCGATCTTTTAAAGAAAAAAATGAGATAACGTTGATAAAATATTAAGGACGCTGTATGAATTAATTTAAATTCAAAATTTGAGATCCACAATAATATTACATTTGCCTTTTTATATGATGCTAATGGGTTTATATGAATACTATTAAATGTATTTTTATTCCTTAGTATATAGTAAAATCAATGAGAGGTATTAATTTATTTTATCTCAGTTTAAAAATTAATTTAAATGAACTAACTAAATAATAAATTAATAATATTTAAAATACAAATACTTGATTAGATTTTATTTTGATAATAGAAAATGTAATTAAATTGAAATCATTAATATGAACGATATTTAAAAGTGAATAGATAAAAATATCCAATTCCAATTAGATATGCATTAATGTTTTGTAATTATCAAATTTTGATCCATAATGAATTTAATGCAAGTGGGACATTATGAGTTCAGGTAAAGCAGCCTTAAATCTATATACAATTAAACAAATTTTATAAATAATAAGGTTTTTTAAAAATTTCTGAATTTTAATTCGATATAACAAGTCAAATATAATTAAATATAAACTAATTAAACTGATATGATATTTCATGCTATATATTATATTTTTAATTAATTTGTTAAATCTTTTGCTTATTCTTGTTTGTTTTTTTTAAGAATTAATTAAGAGAAAGATAATGAAGCATCGGAACTATTTTTCTAAAGACAAAAGAAATGAGAGTTTATATACAACTCGATATATCGTGCTTACACGACGAAATGAAATAATTAGGGGAACATCTTAAATATAGTGGTGAGATATTTTTCAAATCGACTAATAATTAGAATATTCATTTGAGTAGAAGTCATGAAATGTTTGAATAATTTATTGACTTCAAACAAATCTATTTTTTTAACAAATTTATTCATACATACATAAATTAAAAAATTACTGGATATCAAGAAAATGTTTTTCTTTCGTTCCAAATCAAATATACACATCTATGACTGCCTTAATTATTGATATAGGTTACTTATTTCATGCAGATATGTAAACTACTTCTAAGAACCAATAATGTGTTCAAAAAATATCTTTATTTGAACAAATTATGAACGATATCTTAAATCTCGTATTAATTTTCAATTGGATTTCAATGATGATTCAAACTTAACTTAATGATACACGCATTGATAATTTGAACGTACATTGTAATAATTGCTTTGCATTATATATAATAAATGATAGTAAATTATCAATTTGTAAAATTCATTGATGGGATATTTATAGGAAATTCATAAATAAAAACAAACAAAAAACTTTGAAAATTAGGAAATAAAATAGTCAAAAACGTTAATCTAAATTAATGTATGTTTGAAAATTTATAGTACATTGGTAGATCATGTAGATCAAAGTAAAATTTTCGTAATTGATAAAGATAAAAATATTAATTGACTTAACATAGACACGTATGATTTTATTTTTACAAATATATATTATTAATTTTTAAAAAATATATATAAATAATAGTTTTAGGGCTTAATGATGGTACAGAATATAATATGTAAATTTATTTATCGACCGAAAAAATTTAAGATTTATTTTATAATACAAATAACTGGAAAATATTATCATCTGTGAAGAAAAACAAAACAAATAAGACCTAATGAATTTAATAATCATAAGAATGATTAATAGACAAAGTGAAATGTCATTTTTTATTGTTCAAATGAATCAGGGAATTTGAAACATATATCAAATATCATTTTGAAACTGTATATCATTAAAAAAACACTTTAACTAGATATCCCATTTATAAAAATTAAAAAACACTTCATATATATTATTTTATTCTGATTTTATGTTGGATTTAGCAAAGTCGAAACCTTAAAACATTAATGGATTTAGAAGGAAACTTTGAGTACCTATTTCACTGGTATCCATTTTTTAATCATTGAGTAAATTTTATACACTTTGATATAACTCATAAATTTATATTTTCCTAATCTTAAACTGTTTAACTAATTTAACAATTTTCTTGAAGATAAATATATATAATATTTTTTATTGAAAAATTATGTGATATAAATTTCTCTTACCATATATTTTTTAAATATATAATAATCACCATCATTTTATTTTGTCTTTTAAGACTCATTTCAATGAAAATCTCAAGTTTCTGAAAATTTTTATTTGTTAATCACCAAAAATATGAACCATGTTAAATATCTTGTAAAAGTATGAATTTCTATGTTGAAAATCTGAACAAAGCAATTATATCTGAGAAAGTTTTTTCACAATGTACAACAGTTGAAAAATAAAATTGAAATTAGCCTAAAAACACAAGTATTAGAATTTTTTGTGAGTTCAAATATATTTTGAAATTATCAGATAAATGCTTAATTTCGTGTTAAAAGTGAAAATTATTACATATATAATCAAAGATTGTTGAATAAATCTTATATAAAGAAGCTAGAGTTTATCTTAGCAAATGTGTATGGTATAGCAGATATATGTCTCAAACGCTTTGTAGATTGTAGTTATTATCTTTACAAGTCACGATTTTGATATAAAAAATGTGCTTAGATTCAACAGCTCTATAATTCTGTATCCTTCATGAACTGATAATTTTAGATGCTCTTATGCTGAAAAAATATCTTGTTAGATAAAATAATTGTTTTCGTTAATTAGAATGCCGATAAAAGTATTTATAAGCATAAATTTGATATTTTCGCCACATATTACTTATTACTACGTACACTCAAATCAGTTTTGATTATTTATTTTTCATTTGATAACTATGTGATTTGGAATAAATTTTCTTTTCATCAAAATCTGTTTCATCTTTTTTTTAAATTAAAAATAAAATTTTGATATAAATATCAATTGTCAATACAATGATAGTCAACATTTCTATTTTTACATAAATTTCAAGATTCATACTTAAAGATATATTTTTCTCTCTAAATTTTATTTTTTTATTTTATAAAATATATAGGCTCATCATGCGTCTATTAAGATATCTAAGGATCTCTGACAACAAAACTTTATATTTTTATGATAATTCAGGTTTCATTGTATTATTAATCTGTATGATGAACAACCTAGGTCGTTGATTTTATAATTATAAATTAAAAAAATTTTAATTGATTATATAATCAAACATATCAAAATAAAATATAGTCTGATTCGATTTTACTTAGACTAATTAAATAATAACGTAAATATTCAGACGACGTGTAATATACACTCTCAGCTATTTCGCACCAATAAAACCAAATTATATAATAATGTAAAAACAATGACATTATTCAAAAGTTAATTTGCGTTTTGGTACTACTTATATCTCAAATATAAATATCTTTCGAGATGATGTATCTATGCTATATTCTCCTTAATCTTCAACAATTAGATATTACTTTCACATTGCGAGCGTCCCTTACTCGAAATATAACTTTTATATATGAGTTTAAGCTTTATTTATACTCTTAAATTGTTTAAAATTTCCTGTAGTTTCACATTTCAATTAGAAAGGTAATCATTTATCCTTTATAATTTATCATCACCATTGATGATGAAAAATTTGATTTTATGATGATCTTTCTCATCTAAAAATTAATAAATATACCTTGTATAAGATTTAACTTGGATTTTTACCAGGGTGTTAATTACGAAGCATCTTTATCGATCACCGCTAATTTTGAACAGAATTAATTTTATGATTTCGAACATATAAATGATTTCATTTTAAATTTCACATGTATCAAATGATCTCGTTCCGATTGTAGATTTTAACACTGCAAATATATCAAATCAGGTTTTTAGTTCTATTTTAATATTTTTTTATTTCTTACGGGATTTTATCATTTGAAAAATAATTTCAACTAATAGATTTGAACTTACATAAAACTATTTATTTAACTGTATATGTAAAACTCTCCTTATAAATTTTTTCATTGCATAATATTCATCTATTGAAGAGGCATATAAAAATATTTATCGTATAATCTTTTGATATTTAATACTTTTCGCAAATTTAGTTTTGTAATTCGTAAACATTTAAAATCAAAAATATTAAAGAATGCGTGTAAAATTAATATAAATATCATTTAATGCTAACATACTTTTTCAACCTTGATCAAATTTATTAATTTACAAATGTCGCTTTAAATTTAGAATAACTACATTCTTCAGATACTTTTGAACTTTTTTGTATAATTATGTAAATTAATATCTGGAGCGTAAGTGTAGAGTCATGTATTTGGATCAATGGATGATCATCTTTAAAATATATTTATTCTTATTTTAACAGATTTTTTGTTTTAAAGTTTAGATTTGTAAATATATAAGATTATTATATAAAATAGAATATTTACTTATATTATTTTTAAAAACATTTGTATTTATTATTTTATTCTAAATCTATAACATTTTAATCACATATATCTATTTCAATGAAAATATATTATTTTTGTCAGTTTGAATATATGAAATTTTTTAAAATCCTATTTAATGATCTCGAAAGTAAAATATCCATAATAATTTATTTAATTACACTTCACCTTCTTTTATTAACATGCATAACGGTTTTTTATAGGTTTTCAGAATTTTATTAAAACATTTTTAAGCTCAATTAAACAAAAGGAATTAAAATTGTCCATTTTTATTTCAAAAAAATTTAATAACTTTAAATTTTTAAAATTTACTGCTAAAATGGTAAAACAATTTTGTTTAAGTTTATTTCTGCTATAATAGCTCATTAACTTTTCTCCTATATATTTTTAAAAGATTTTATCAGCAGATTTTTAACAAAAATTTTTAATTTCGTTTTATTATCTTTATTCATTGACGTCGATTGTAAAGAATATTTTTAACAAGACATTTAAAAAATTTTATTTATATTTTGTTTATGGTTAATGAATAAGAACGGATTTCTATATTTTCGCATAATATTTAATATATTATTAAAAATTATTTTATAAAAATGAAACAAATCAGCAAATTTATTATTTTAATTACATTAATGGAATTTTTAAACTATATATTTTTATCTCTAAATTTCAATTTTTCTTTTTATTTTCAAGTTATCATTAATAAGTATCAGATTAGTCTCTTCTCTTAACACGATTACAAATTGAATTGTAAAAAAATAAATGAATTTTGAGTTTAACTTTAAAAAATTAAAAATGAGAAAATTAAGTGATTTAAAAAAAATCAACAAAACCACTTTTTAACATCATGTTGATTGGAGCATTTTAACAATAAAATATCAGCCAAAAATATTCTAAGGTTTATTTACATATATTTATAAGTTACAATAATTTATGTTGACAAATGAATTATGGTATCTCATTTAACAAAATAATGAGAACATTAATTTATGAATTTAGAATATCACTCAAAATATTTCTTTTCAAAGGACTGAGAATAAACCTGTATTTATAATTCCATATTCTTAAATAAATATTTTTAAAAATAATAAATCCATCCTCTAATGTATTTTTATTTTGAGCTTAATTTTACTTTTTCAGAATAAAAAATAATTTATATTAGAATTCATTAAAAGAAATTTTGTTTATTCAAAGTAAACCGACATAAGCTTGAAGAAAAAAAGTTGAACCAGAGTTATCAGATTTAATTAATAAAAAAAATAAAAAATTTTAAAACGTTTTATAAAGATAAATGTTTGAATTCTGCAGTAAATTTTATCAAGTTAAAAATACTTTTGATTTAAGAATTAAAATTTTCCTAAAGTTCATTTTGATGTTGAATCAGTTAAAAAAATTAATGTTTTATTTGAACACATTGAAATTTCTAGCTTCATTAAAAACAAATGAATTCACCTATGGAATATAAATAATACTAATCTTAACCTAGACTAATAAATTTAATTATTTATGTTGCAATGATGATAAAATATTCGACATTTAAGATATATTTTTAATTAAATTTTTCTATTAATTGAAAAAAAAGATAGTTAGCTTATCTATCAAAGTGTCTGCGCAGAAAAATACTGTTATATTTGAGTTAAAACTTTTTTGCTAGATGTAATAAGCTATATTTAAAAGATTAATGTGAGATGATTTTCTTGCTCAAGTGCTACACTTCAGAGAAAATGTGGAACGACTGCAACAAAAAAAATGCATAAACAGTCAAATAGTGTATAATATTATCCCTCAAATATCTGTGAAAAAATCCATGAAAAATACTTAAGATAGCTGTGATCCAAGACCTGTACATCCGAAATGTTTGAGGGTAATCGATGGAGTACATGTTCTATTTATATGCAACATCCTCTTTAAAGTCCATCATTTAATTGGGGAGCCCACGATGAAAACTCAAATTGATATCTTTTGATTGTAAGATAAAAAAGAACTAAACAATGACACAATGATGAAATGCGCAAATTGCATGAAAACATTTCGAAGTATACCTTCACAGTTCGTATTTAGAAATCAGGATTTGTCGGGTGATAAAACAGCTGTAAACCGAAATGCTTTGGATGATTAACAGTGTTTCAAATTAAAGTACAGATATAAACCAATTATGATACGCTCATTACCATATTCATGGGTTAAGATGATTCGTTTTCTCGTTGTCGACTCAAAATATCACAACTTTGATGAAACTTTGAAACGAAGGGGTGCTGATTAATGAGTTTATTCAATCACATAATTCAAGGCATCTCGATCATTTGAATTTAATAAAAGATCGAAGTCTATGAAGATAGACTCATTCATTTATATTCATGATTATTCAAAGAAAATTGTTGAAACAGTTCAATAACTTGCAACGGCAAATGCGAGGTTAAAGATAAAATAAAAATCTTGTCAAAAAGATTTGTTTATTATCTTTAAACAAGATAACTGATAAAAAATGGCTTAGGTTATTGCTCTTAATAAGGATCATCTACTTCTTTGAATCAAAAATAGAGTTGATAATTGCAAGACTTGTGATCAATAAAGGACAGATCGAAGACTATTAATACCATAACTTTAACAAAAAGATATATATGTGAAAAAATAATGAAGCCTCTGTCTTTCATACACACATAATAAAGAGAATTGATTTTTGAAGAAATAAACAGTGAATTTTTAAATTCTTTAAACCATCACAAGATAAACTGATATTGAAAAAATTATATATTAAGTAAATATTATGGTGGGATATCTTGAATTGAACTTGATATATAATTTCAGAAAGTTCCATTAATTGCTTAATTGAATACAGACTCGCAATTAATCTATATATTATACGAGTCAGTTTCGAATCCTAAGTGCGAAATACGTGACGGTGGTTCATGTGAAATCATCTGTGCAAACAATTCAAGAGAGATAGGAAACACGACTATACTGTTACTCGGCATATTTAAAATCTATTATTAATAACTTTAACCAAGAATATATACTTTTAAACAAGTTTAACAGCGATATTTTTTATGGAAAAATGTTATTCGAAGGCATCGGTTATACATTAATTTTAAAAGCAAGGAAATATCGATTTGATCAAAATCTTTGTCTCATTGTATTTTAAGGAAGCCATATCAAGTAAAATATGAAAAAAATCAATTTCAAACTGATATAATTCATAAGATTGATATGAGGTATCTAAAATTTTATCTAAAAACAGACCTGGGAGTCTGATTTATTTTAAGTGGAATGTATGAAATAACATAAAATAGGCCCCATTTGATAACTATAAAGATGTCGTATTTTTTAACATATTCACTTTACCAGTGGTAAGAGAATTGATCAAAAGATTATCGAGTTTTTGTATTTATCTATCGATGAACCATTTAAAAAGTATTATTTTCAACGACAAAATTTTTGTAAACATGGATAACAAAAATTTGATATTTACGCTAGATATGTCTCTTTACAGAGTACATAATTGGAAAATTCATGTCTGATTTTGAGTAAAAGTTAAATTTTGTCAAATGGTTAGATAACCAACTGGCAGAAGAATTTACCCGTGTTCCTAAAATAAATAATTTAATTTTGTTCCTTCCCGTACCACTATATTAATTTATGGAAAAATTGTATAAATCCTACTGATTAAAATTAAAAGAATTTATATGGATCAGAATTAAACTCAAAACAAAAGATCTAATAACCATGCCGTCTCAGAACTGTATTCGAATTAATTCTATTATTCATGAAGATTTCAGTCATCCAGAATACAGAGTTTAATTTGGACACTTTAATAATTTTTTTAAATTTATCGTCAACTTCTTACTGGTTAACAATGTCGTGTCGATTATGTCAACCCTTCAACATTTATTAACCCATAAAAATATTACATTGTAGCGTTTACTAAGAATCGAAATTCGTAATCCTAAGTATTGATATCTTGGGACATTATGGTTATACGTTATTTTAAAAAGAATTTTAAAATTGAAAAATTTTGGATTCTAACAGAAACCTATATAAAATTGTTCGAGCTAGAAAGGCTTCTTAATATACAGATTCAGAAAATATATTTAGGAATTATCTGAACAGTGGTAAGCTCTTTATGTAAATCCTTTCATAATCATCAAAAATCGAAGAAAAACAGTACACGTCTAAAATATACAAGTCAATGATGTAAGAAGTTCAATCATACACTCGTACATCAATTCATATAATTAAACTGACAATTGGTTGATCGAGATAATAAATTCGATGAATACTCCTAATTTTAACGATAAACAGGGAAGAAAGCCTGAATGAAATCATTCAAATTTTAAACTTTATTTTGAATTGTAATTTCCATAAAATTCTAAATATCTCACGGTATAATAGAAAATACCTATTCATGTCTCAATTCATTGAAGAAATATGTATATTAAACAAGACAAATCAAAACAAAGAAATTTGAAAAATGTTCAACTAAAAGAGCTCTAGAGGTAAAAAAATAGAGATGCAAACTAGGACTACAAACTGTGAGATTGAGTTTTGGTTGAAAAGATAGTTAAAGAAAACTTAAAAATAGATTCGACTGTCTCAAGGAAGTTACCCGATTTATGGTTTACGGGCATTAAATTAAATTCAAAATAGAAGAAAGAGTAAGCATAAAGAAGATCAAGCCTTTTGATTCGAAAAAGGGGAACATTTCATACGATCTTGCTTCACACCAGAGAAGATGGTGGAACGACTGCGCCACAATATTTTGCATTAACCATAAAATAGTAAAAATAATATCTCCGAAGCGTCTCTCATTACGTTAAAGAAAAATTTCAAAGATTACTGTTCTCAAAGATATGTTCTTTACTTAGAAAGTCTGATAGTAAATCGACAAAAACATTTTTTACCAATGTGTAAGTACCGCTTAACCGTCTTTCCTTTAATGGGCTATTCACACGAGGGTAATTAAATGATAATCAATAACCTATGTTATTGAGCGCTGCTTCAATCGATATTTAAAGTATTTCAAATTGATTAAAAAAAATCATTTTTATTCAGAAAAATGATATCTCTTTAAAAAATGAATGTTTATGCTATAATTTTAATTTTGAAATAATGGAAATTATGTTCAAGATTTAATATTTTGTTAAAAATCGAGTAATTTCTTTTGAATATCTTTTGAGGACTTCTTTCTAATTTTAATCAAAAGCATGCGTGTATAGTCACAATTACTATTTTTTCAATATTACTAGATTATAACTTTTTAGGAAGAATATTTAAAAATGTTATCTTTAAAATTATATTTAAAAACTATTGATACAATTATGTTTTAACTTCATAAAATAAAGATATCGTTAACGGATCAAACAGTAAAAATTTATATTTTATATAATTAGTACAATATATCTATCATTAGAGTATATCTAGAAATATTTGTTTTTATTTAACAGATTAAAATATAAATAACGAACATTTACGAACAGCCATGATTATATACGACGTTATAAAACACATGAATTTTTATTTTACATTATTAGCTATCATTAATCTGGAAATTGCTTTTTCTCCAGAACAGAAAAAAGATCTTACTAAAAAAACAAGGAAAGCCTATTCTCTAAAAAAATATCATCGATCTTTTTCAAAAGCTGATAAGCCTGACTCAGTAACTTCAAAGAATGCTGTTCAGGTTGAGATTTCTCGTTCCAAAACTTCAAAAACCTCAACGAGACCTTTTTTTCATCCAAAAATGCAGGAAATAACTCAAGATAGAATAGAAAATACACCGAATCTTTCTTCAAGAAAAAAATACCAGGGAAAATATTATAAAAATAAGAAGAAACAGTTAGTTTCATTTTTCGTATATACTCTCTCCGTTTACGATTTATTTTCAAGAAAGAATCAATTATTGATGAACACATATCCAGCTGAGTCAAAAAATATATTATTGAAAAAAATTAGAGAAATTAACGATAATTTACGTTCTAAATATGAAGAATATATAAAAAATGGGACAAAAAGGAAATACAAAACGAAAGATTTGAAAACAATTGCTAATGGTAAAGCTTTTCGCAAGTTTTGCCAAAAGGGAAATAACCGCTTTATGTCTTCAAGATCGCAATATTGTAAGAAAAATAATGAGAATAATATCGTGATAAAAAACAATGATTATCGTCATTTCAGAGGTTTCATCCATAATGAGTTTCCTCTTGTTTCAAAAATTAAAAAATTTGACCCTGATAGCGTATTCGTTTATTTTATGTCCACAATCTCTAATGGAGATGAAAGAAAGATTTTAAAGAAAATTTTAACTAATCTCACCCTTATATCTCATCGTCAACATCAAAGGGTTTCTGAGTCTTACGATAAAATAAAGGTCGATCTTCCAATACAACTTATTCACGATTTTCGAGAGTTTCATGAATCACTGCGATATATAATTAGTAATAATCAGATCACAAGTAACTATTCAAGAAGAAAAAATAAATTTCAGAAAGATGTATTAGATCTCATTTCTAATGTGAGCCAGAAAACATTCCCTGTAGGTTTTCATAGTTAAATAGATCTGTATTACCCTTTTTTCAAATGATATCATAAAATGTACATGGTGTGGTGTACTCATCGATCTGTTATATGTGAAAAAATGTAAAGAATTTCATTTTGCAATGGGAATTGTATTTTTGATCTTCTTAACTTAAGAGAAATGTTAAATCTCATGTATTTCAATCATTCAAAAATATGTGTGAGATTAAAACCTAATGCGACTAATTTGCACATCATAAACAACATATGAACATTCTCTTTTTATTTTGCATTTTTAAAAAATTTCCATTTAAATTTTAGACTTTTCATAAAAGAAAATGGTTTATTTTTTAAATTAATCAATTTATTTTGGCTTGAGTATGAATATGGAATGCACCTAATCTAGAAATTCAAGTTTTTGCCCTTCTTTCTGGATTCAACATTTTAGGTTTTTTCATCAATAAAGAATTTCATAATGTTTTCATGAATTTTTATTTGTTAAAAAACACGAATATTAATAAATGTTTTAAATTCTAAGGTAATTTTGAAAAGTCAAGCATTACAGTCTAGTATATCATTTTCACATTTTCATTAATTATTATTTTAATTTAAATCATATATATAAGAGCTATTATGTTTAAATTCATTTATAATCTCTTATTTTTTGAATGTTAATTTGTCTATAGTATGTGTCAGAGTATATTTAGAGAAAATCGGTACATATATTCACAGTTAAAATCATAGAAATATTTTTTTAATTTTTATTTATATCTCTTCATATTTTTATACAAAGAGAAAAGCTTAATAAAATGAAAAAATAACATAAAATAGAATTAAAAAATAAAAATTGTTAGAATGAACAACTTTAAAAAATAATTTTTTTCAAGTTAACTTTTTTTATTCTATTCTTTGATAAATTATTCTTTTTTATTTTTCATCTGTAGACCATATGTATCAATAAAAAAATTCTGAGATTTGTGTATGTCACCTATATTCCCTCAATGCTCGAATCATAGAATTTTCAATCTTTGATGCATAATCCATTCCTGATATAGAACTACAATATTTAGGAAATTTAATCGCAATCAATAATGGATACTATACATATGAATTGTTAATTTTTTTGTAATGTTAAACAGTAATTTTATAATTTTTATATTTTTAAATTAAATATTGTTAAATTTTTATTTATAACAGCTTGATTGATATATATTTGTTACGATATAAAAAATATTTTGGCAATATATATTTTAAATATTAAAACATAAAAATTTTGGAAATTTATCTTAACTAAGAGCTGATATTTTTTATATTTGAAACCCGATCTAGCTATTAAACAATTTTATGCAATCATTGTTAAATTGTTTCTTTTTGGTGAGAATATTTATACATCTATTTTAAAGACCTGTCTTGAATATTTAGAGCTTTTTTTTATGATTGTATATTACAGGTGGTCATTTGCGTGTTATTTTCTCAGTATAAAACTATTTTTTACAATTAAAATTTTTTTTATTACTTTGTATTTATTTTATGAGCAACAATCAGTGTCTTGTTTTTGATTCATTTAAAATATTTTCAGATATTATGTATGAAGGTAATATATTTCAATTTTATTAAAAAAATAAAATAAATTTAGTATCAATAGCATAAAATAATTAACTTGCAAGGTAAATACTTGATATATATACGATAAAAAATTTAGCAGTTTTCTACTAAACAACAAAAGTGAAAAAATTTATTAATTTGAATTAAATTATCAGATAAATCTTGCAAAGTATGGATGAAACTATAATTAAGAAATTATTATCTGTTATACATTTTTATTTTTGTAATCTAACATCATATTGAGTGTGTTTTGAAGTGTAAATATTGTTAAAAATTAATTGTGTATTTAAAACAAAGGTATTCTAATTTATTTTAATTTTTGATATAATATAAAATTATGTATCATATACGTAGCTATATTTTGTGAATTAAAAGGATTTACATAATTTATACATAGACACAAAAAATAATAAATTATTGTGAATTTATATTACTATCACATAAAGTTATCGCGAAATAGTAAATTTTTAAAAAGCTAAACATTTTTATTCATTTATATCTCTTGAATAAAACTTCTTTCTAACTTAAAATATTCAGTTTTTAAGATAATGTTCATTTAGTTGATAAAAATAATTATATTAAAAATTCTTTATAAATTTTTATTTGATTTTGTAATATGAATGATATCAGAACATACCATAACGAGGCATTAACTATAAAAAAATATTGTTTAAAATTATAATAAAACTTAAGGGTTGGAAAATTAGCAAGGGAATTCTGAATTTTTTTTTGCATTGATAATTTTTATGAAATATAAATGATAAAAAGGCATGTTCAGTTATTTTTTCAATGTAACTTAAACATAAATTTAAGTGAAGATAATCAATATTTAAAATATTTTATGATCAATATATAAAATTTATTGAATTTAAAAATTTGATAATTAAACACATCTTAGTTATATCAATTAAAAATTTTTTAATAATGTATAGAAAAATCCTTAAATACAAATATAATATCTTTTAAAGGTATTTTAATTTTCACATTATTTGTTTCTTTTTAATTTTATGTTATTTACAAATAAATAAATAATGAACAAATTTTAAATATTTTTTATTCACATACACTTAAACTAAAAACTTTAGAGAGTTTTTAAGTTCTGTTAGGGATATGTTTTTTACATAATTAAATAAAATATAATTTTAAGAATTAACATAAAATATTTTGACAACATAAAGATAAGATGATATTTTTTGATAACGTTTAATTAAATATCTGGATACATAATGAGTAAATTCCTTAACGAATAAATATTTTTGTATATTGGTTTATATTTTGAAAATATAAATTAAAAATAATATAATTTATAAAATAAAAAAACGATACGATTGACTAAACAAAAATTTTTAACGATAATTTCAGGTCATTACATCAAAAAATCTGTTTCGTTGAAAATTGTTGAAATATTTTTTCAAAATAATATTAAATGAGTAAATTAACTAATGACAACTAAATTTTTCATTTGACAGTTTAAGATTGATTTTTATATTAAATTTCCTAATTTAATATTAAGGGTTGTTAATTATACTATAAATTGTAAAATATTTATTTTATCAATAAAATAATTTTGATTTTTTGGTTTCTTCGTAATTTATAAATATTAATCTGAGAATCGTGTTAAAATTTCTTATTTTATCTCATTAGTCGTTATTTGTTTAACATTTTAATATGTATGTTCATAATATTTTAATTAATACAAGAGTTAAAGTTACTTCCTTAATCCAGTCTTCACACTTTCATCTTCTTTCGAATTATATGGAACGTGTAAGGGATTTTTTTGTTTCAAATCAAACATCAATTAAGTTAATTTTCACAACAAACAGAGTATATGGATTTTTAATTTGAAAAATCTTTGTATATTAAGAATTTTATGTTTGTATATTATTTATTATCAAACTATTTTAGTTTTTTTTTTATTCTATAAATGATATCCATTTAAAAAAAATTAAAGATGAAATCATTTGTATTTTTAATGAATTGAAAACTAAGAAATGACTAAATAATTGTTTCCCGTTTACGATAACTATGTACAATTGATTACCGTTGCAATCATAATTATTATAGACACTCATTTTGAGCGTTTATTCGCTTTTTTACAATTATACAATTATCATCTGGTGTCATTTTCTGTAAAATGTAGTATCTCTTTATTTTATAAGGGTTGAAGTTTTTAACCTATAAAACTATGATACTCGATTGAAAATTTTGTTTGGCATCAAAAGTATTCGATGAAATAAAATATATTAAATTTTTAACAAGTGTGAAATATTTTTTTTCAGTATTTTATCATAGTTGAATTATTAGTCACAATTTTGTATTGAAATAATCGCTCTTCAAATTTGTTCGATATTAGATGATAAAAGACAATATATCATGACCTATATTGTATTCAACAAGAGTTGATGATAAATTTATAAAATAATGTCTTTTAACAGAGTGACGTAATTTATTTGACACTCAGTTCCTCAAAAAACTCCATGGGACTTTAATTGTTTTTCGAGATATAATTGTTGGAATTTATAATAACAATGAAGGATTAAGAGAAATCATGATTTCAAACAGAGTAAAAATTTCATGGAAACATTACAATCAAGATTACAACTATTTCTCTTAAAAAATATTTAAAATTGTTTTTATTTTTTCTGAGAAGATTGAGATATTTTTAAATTGTGAAGTTTGAAAATATAACAGTCATCTATCATAGTTTTGATAATATTTTCAATATTAAACCAGTCAAATAGATACTGGTTGTGATTTAGTCTTTTTCTGAATTCGATCTCTTGAATTTATAAATAAAAATACAGTTTCTGAAAAAAATTAAGAATAGCTAGTCGATTTTTAATAAATTGACGCCAATCACTTTTCAAGGTTACATTTTCTCCCCATGAATATGACAAAATTCCTTGATTAAGAATTTTCTTGTTATTAATATATAAATTTTTAGTTACAAAGAAAATTGCTTCGATTTATGTTTTTTAAATATTATTTCACGATTTATAACAGAAATTTCTTATCTTTCGTCTTCAAAAGGATAAATTGTTTTATTTCACTATTATTCTTCTGCATAATTTTGAATTAAAAAGCTTCTCTTGTTTTATTACTTAAGGGAGTCTGTAATAAATTTCAAACGATAAAACAATATTAAGAAAATCTCTAGTTCCATTTTAGTATCCCGTCTTGAGGAATTTTGATTTGCTCAAAATAATTTATTCCAAATTTAAATTTTATGCGAATGGAATGAATATTCTGTCTTCGATATATGAGAAAAAAATTTATAAATCAACATATTTTTCGAGAATTTTTATTTTTTAAAAATCAAATATCTTTTCTTTTAATTCTCTAAGCAAAGAAGGATTGTCTGAATTAATCACTGATATTTTTTGTCAAATCATGGTTTTTATTTGACATTAAAATCTATCAGAACCAAAATATTTCCAAAGACAGGTAAAAATATGTGGATATTATTTTCTCGCAGAGTTTAGATCTTGAAACCTTGAATGTATCTGAATCTATTACCTTACCATCTAGATTGTGATTTTCCATAAATATTCATAAAGTTGATTCCAAATTTAACAAAATCCATTTGACTCCCTTAGTTCTCAGAAACCTGGCATTTCGTAAATTTTTCTAGTTTAGATGCATATTTAGTACCTCCCTGTTAAGATAAAGAATTTTTACTTTTACTCGTTGTTGATGAACATATAAAAAAATATTCCAACTTTTTTATACAGAAATAACACTTTTTGTTTCGTGTTTTGAGTTTGAAATTAAATCGATGTGATAAAACTATTTTTCTCTTGAAACGATGTCAAACTTTTGATTTTACAAGATGAAATAATATCTTCGATAAAACATATGAACATTGACAAATTACCATTATATTTTGTTCATTGAATGTTCTTCGTATGAACATCGAATAAAATAAGCTCAATAGTACAAAAGTATTTAAAAAAAATCAAAGTGTGAAAATGCAAAAATTTCCATGATTACTGCTAGATTATAATGTTTTCATAAAGTCTATATTCGTTTTCAGAAAACATTTTTCGTTCAAAAATTTTCCATCAATTTATATATATTCAGATTCAGATATAATCTTGAAGAATATTTATATAAAAACTGAAAAAAGAAGGCATTCATGAATTGATCTTTCTTATTTTATAAGAGTAAAATATCGAGAAATTCAAATTAAAGATCATAATTTGCTTCTCATTATCACAGATAAATTATAATTAATTATGTTTATATGCAAAAAAAAAGAGTTTTATTTCAAAATTTTAAGCTAATTATTTTAGAGTAATTTTTATTGTATGTTTCTCAAAAATCAATATTCTGATAATTTAAAGGAAACTCATAGACATCTTTCAATAAGTTAATCGATTAATTATCATTTGGTATTATCACATAGTTTTATTATCAAATATCAGAAGATAGTATTATGATATCATTCACATAAATCAAAAAATTTAATTTTAAAGTACTTGTATAAATGGTAAATTTTGTTGTTTCAATTCTTTTTTTGACATAAAAAATTTGTTAAGTATCTTAAAATTCTATAATTTTGCCCATTATTGAGTGAAAAACTTATCAAAATATCGCGCATAATCTCAAGAGAAGTGCTATAAAAGAGATAAAGAATGGATATAAATTATCTCCATTGACAAAATAGGTTATTTTAAATATTGACTTTAATATTATTTTGAATAATTAATAAATAAAAAATTTGTTTAATGTCTCCTGTGTTTGCACCAAAGTTGTAAATAGTATCACATAGTAGAAAATTTATTCATAGTTTATCAGTTTAAAAACACAATAAACACTTTCTGATTTAATTTGACAAGTTTATATGCCTTATCGATGATAAATTTCTCGATTTTACCCCATTTTTGATAACTAGTATATTTCACACTTGATCTAAATTGCCATATCACACCATATTTTAAATTCAAATATAATTAAAAAAATTAAATTTGTCGAATATTTTTAAGTTTTTCATTGATGTCAAAAGAACTCTTTTAATCCTATGCCCCATAAAGTTAAGAACAAAACATACATCTTGAACGACACCTTTGTATTTGTACTATATAATCATGTATACATTCGTCATTAATTAATTTCATTGTCAAAAATATATATCTTTAAGCAAAGAGTTATTTATTTGGCTGAGATAATTCGCAATCTTTTGTAATTTCTTAAACATAAAAAATATATTTCTCGATTCAGTCACATCTTGAGTTTTTACCGAATGGAGAATGAATTTATTGCCACAACTGGCATAAATTTTAAAGATTTTATCAGATAGGATACTCAATTTTCAATCCATTTAGCTTAATCAATAGAAATATTCGAAGAATGTCGCTTTTTAGCAATCAAATTATTTCATTTATTCTTAAATTGTTTCTTCGTCTATCTTCTAGTCTTTGATTATTTTAAAAATTATAAATATTAATATTAAATTTTATGTACTGATTATGTAAAAAATCATCTTATAAGAAAAAATTTATTTTTTCTTTAAGCTAATTTTAAAACTCGATATTTCAGAGACAAATAAAAATATTTCTTAAATTTTGTAAAATTCTGAGTTTTATATAAGTTCTAAAAAGTTATATTCAATCAATATATATCAGAATAAAGATTTTGTTTGGTATGAAATATTATCATTATTTCTTAAAATATCTTGAATTAGTTTTTTATATAGAAAGTCATAAATATCTTAAGATTTTATATGGTTGAAATTTTCAAATGTTTAATGATGATTCAACATACTCTTTGAAGTATCTATTATTAAAAGTTAAATAAGTTATAAATATATGTTTGAATCATAATATCGAACAAAAAACATGACGCAAAATTTAATTTTTATTTTACAACATAAAACCCGTTATTAGTTTGTTATTTATTCTATTACATTTAAAAATATTTTTTATATATATACGAAAATTAAAAACATGCCTCAACTTAAAGTAGCAATCAGATAAAAATCAAAAATAAATTGTGAATAATGTTCAATTGGGATTTTATACTGTATGATAATGAATTTAACTGTTATTCACAACGAAAAACGTTTAAGAGTGACGTTTACTCAAGTGATCAGATCAGAAGAAGCGATTCCTACGTACTCATATGAAAATATATTCACTATGAAATAGTTCTGCAAAGGATAATGCTGTGAACAGTTCATTTTGTAAGCAGATATATGCTTATCCTCATTTTTGACAAAATTATTTAATTAAAAGTCTATATAAGTATAATAGATGAATGCATTTACATAAAGATTTGTCTATTTTAATATATTAAAATTTAAATTGATAGACTTATATATCTTGAATATTTTCAATATTTCTATGTTATTCTCATTTTTAATCATTTTTAAAAAATTAAATTATCTTCTGCAGTAAAAATATAGTGGAAATTATTTTAATTAAATGTGAATCTTTAAGTAATTTCGAGAATATCTGACAATTTATAACATATTTAAAAGATCCATACGAATCAAGATTTTTAAGTCGAAAATTTATTTGAAAATTTAAAGAATGTGAGTGATCATTTTTGAATTACCCCTCACTTATCAAATGACCTACCAATAAAATATTTAGATGAAATCAAATATTTTTAATAAAATTTTAAAATAAAATGAATAAAATTCTGATATTCAAAATATTTTAAAGTTTATTTAAAAAGTAAACGATAAAACACAAATTAATACACAAATAATGAAAATATTTGAATGATAAAGCGATTGTGTTTATATTATTTATCATTAAATTTCAAATCAAAAAATCAACCGAATTAAATTATAAAACATAGATTGTTGTTTTATTTTGAAATAATAACAATAAATTGAATTTACAAACACCTATATTAGCTACTTAAGTTATATTTAGGCTAATATTAAGATTTTTGGCTATGATAATATGTAATTTTGCATGGTTTACTAAAATTACATAATTGAGAAAAACATTATTTGCCTAACCCGTATAAATCATTCAACATAAGATTAATTCTTGATTTATTAAAGTTTTGATTGTATGTTTGAAAAATAAAAACTCCTTTTTTGTGAATTTTTGATCAATGTAATTTTATAATGAAGAAAATTTTAATTTCAATTCTATCTTTGACCTGCTATATGTTTTCGACAGCACTTTTGGACTTGATTTTTTTTGTTTTGCAACTAACTACGTTAACTAATCAACTCACTTCTCTTTCTGATAAAGATATTTTTCTTCTGATCTTTTGGAGATTATGAAGATATAAGGCTCACCACCAAAGGTTATATTTTCTTTAAAATTAAATTCGTCATAACTAACTTTAAGTTTATTGGCTTAAATATATTTTTTTTTAATTTTCACAGTGAATTATTTAAAATTGAATCGCATTTTTTACAGAACCTAGCTCGTTGCATATCAAAAGATGATTTCCCGATGTATAGTCTTAAAGCTTATATTTTTAAGAATAATCATATTCTTTGATTTATATGCCAGTTAAATAATGAAAACTTTGGAAAAAACTTCAGATTTTATCAACATAACTTACCAAAATAATTTAATTCATTTTGCTTTTAACCTTTAAATGAGAACAAAAAATAAAATAACAAAATGAGAATTTTAAATTAGTTCATGTTTATTAAGAACGTCAAATACCATATAATTACATCAAATTTAAAAATTGACAAACATTAACAGAATATTCTGTTTCTGATACATTATCCTAATATATTATCAATAGCCTTTAATTTAAATTATATATTTTGAATTCTTTATAAATACAACTTTAACACTGTTTATTCACCATTTTTACATCTCTTTTCACAAAATTGTTCTTATTTTTATTTTGATAATCAAAATTTATCCGAATAAAAATTTATATTTTCTCAAATTTAAATTAACTTATTACGTGACAAATTAATTACGAATAATCATTGTAAATCAGCTTATATTTTAATTGAATTAATTTCATGATTTCAAACATTTGGAAGAAAGTATTTACATTCCTTGTTACCAAATTGATGCAGGTATTGATTCGAATTATCACTTTACAAATATAACAAATAATTTAATAATTATTAAAAACCTTCTGATGGTTATTTATTTTTCCTAAATTATATTTAAAAATTTATTGTGCTGAATTTCAATATTTTCGACAGTACTTCTAATTTAAGCTTAAATTTCATGGTATTAAAAATTTATTGTTTCCCAACGTCCTTATCCCTCACAATTACAAAACAAAAAAACGAATTAACGTATGAATTATCTAATTCTGGTTATGCCTCTCTCGCTTTCTCCGATAATGCACATAGAAACATAAAACATATCTCTGTTTAATATGAAGTCTCTTCAACCGTTTCTGATTTGTGGTTTGTGATATATTCTTTTCGAGAGAAGGTTCGTATGGTTGATTGAATTTTTGCTTTCCAAAAATAGGTGATGTCCTAATATTTCTCATCTCTGAAATGTATAGATGTATGTTCGACTAGGTTACTCAGTTAAAGCATTCAAATTTCTTTTTTAATTGATCGTTTTAACCCTTATGTTATACTTTCTCACTATAAACTGGCTTAAGTGACAACGCATTTTCCCCCTTTCTACCTAAGCTATGAAATAATGACATCACAAAAATTTGATGACTACAACAGAGAACCACTTCTTTCTATGACCATAGTTTCGAACAAGTATTTATTCACCGACAAGAAAATTTTAATTTGCAAGGAGTATTTCTCACGATTTTTTGAAGGTGGCTTCATGTTAAACCTCTGATTCCTCTTTCTATTTTCAAGCACCGCCTCAGTAGGTGATAGTTTCGTAGTTAGATGTTCGGAATTCTGATAGATAGCCAAAAATTCGATCTAAATGATATATAATAGTCGAAGAGCTACAATCTGCAAGTCTTCCATTAAATAGATTTGAAAAAATTCGTTCTGTTTGATAATTGATGTTTGGATTAAACGTTGGGGAGTAGACACATAAAATATTTTATTCTGTGGTACATCGCTGAAAAGATTACAAGATGAAATATGGGTCCTTTGTACGGTACTAATAAATATGATTTTAATAGCAGTGAGAAAATATTCAATCAAATCAATATTATCATCAATTACGGTTGTTCTGCCCATTTTTTTATTCTTCAACATTGAATAAAGAACATTTTCTTAGCGATTGTACCAACTAAATCGACATGAATCGACTCGTTTGATAGTTCTTCTGTTTTTACTTGTTTATGAGGTTTTAGTAAACTTTTAATCTTACCATTTGGTTTTCTGAGCATTTTTACAATCGCTCTTTGTCTTTCTATATCATCTTTTAGCCAAAAAATACTTTCTGAACAATGATTTTATTTTAACAATTTTCAAATGACCATCACGAATCTTATTATGTTTTCGTCGTCTCATATCAGCCGGTACCACAAGCATATCACTGACGATAAAAATAATTCACTTTTACTAAATTTCACGTATGCTTCTTAAGATTTGTTAAATTTTGACATCTTTAATGTATTCATTCAAGTTTTTCAAATATTAAACTTTTCTTGAATTAGAATAGAATCATATGTGGTTTCTGCTTCGAGCGCTTCGCAGGTGATTTAAAAACAAACAAGTTTGAGGTTAGAATCTAACACCTAGTCAACTTCATTTTCTATTTGTGAGAGGACTTTTATTGGCAGTCTCGATAAAAAAATCAGCACATGTATTTTAACCTGATTTGCTGAATTTCATTTCATATAAGACACAATAAATAAAAATTGCCCTGCTCTAAATCTTGGCATCTTCAGTTTATGGAATTCTCAGTTTTTCATTGTAAAGAGAATTATGAGGTTTTAAGTCTGCTTGAAATATGTATTTTGAGCCTTCTATATGCTGGAAAATATTTTTGACCCAATATACATAACCAGGGTCATTTCTCAATGGCAGAATAATTTTTATTCATATCTTTAAGGAGTCGCCTTACGAATTCAATTGGCTTTTAAGAGTCGTAAATTTACGTGTTAGATAAAAACAGCACCTAGACTGTAAACAGAAAAGTCATAAGCTTAATCAATATACAGCGATAGATGGTAACGTGTCAACATTGTTTCGATTTTTGTCAAAGCCTCATTGTGAGATTTTTTCCATGTTAAATTGAAATCATTTTTTATATGTCGTTCAAAGACTCAAGTTAAGGTGACAAATTTTTTTAAATGCGATAATTAATAATCAAGTTTATCCACAAAAGCTATGCAGTTCAGCGATATTTATGGATTTAGCATATTTTAAAATGCTTTGTCTTTTTTGAGTCGATATTAAATTATGGTTAGAGTTGTGCAACATTATTCATACTTACGATGAAACAACCTTAATAAGTGATTGTAGACTGATGCCTGGTCTGTATAAACTTCTTAAAATATTTCTGAATCTATCTTTGTGTTCTTCTTAGGTTTCTTCAGAGATTATGGTATAATCGGAATCGTATCGAACCATTGGCTTATCCATGATAATATGTTCATTAGTTCTTTGCCATGTTGCAGGTGCTGATGAACAACATCAGCTGTTATTTGTTGAATTGATAGACTCATTCGTGTATTTTTCGTCACATAATTTTTCAGAATCTTTATCCATTATAATTCGAACATATGCTAAATCTAGATCGATTTCCGAATAAGTTTTTCTTCCATCTAACTTACATTGTAATTCATCTTGTTTCAGAATAAAAGCTCCTCTCTATGAAGTCAAGGATTAATAGTTCCAGCGATATCAACTCAGCTTCTTATCGATATATCAATTTATTTATTGAGTTAATAATAAGTGTTTAGCATAGTTTATCCAACAATAGTTTGATTATACCTAAATTTTTCAAATTGATGACGCCATATCAAACAAGTTTTTCTCAAGAAAAATTATCTAGATATTTAAAATTTCGGAATATCATTATTTATGAGTCTTATCGTAACATTGAATATTTTAAGATATCCATGGTCCCACTTAATATATTGGTGTAAAATAATAACTAATCTTCTCAGAGTCTGAAGCTGATAACTATATCAAAATATTTGGTTGCATAAACATCGGAAATGTATCATACATTCTCTGCTGATGATGTTAAGTCATGTTGACACCATAGAGAGACCATTTAGACCGAAAAAATTTAATTTATTGAAGTCGATTGTGCTTTTTATAATTTGTATCATATGGTAGCCAATATAACACTTATAGTTTGCATATGTGGAATTAAAGTAGCACGATATTCTCTAGCGTATTGGCTCTTATGATTCGGATACATGATTCTGTGTCTTTCACCATTTCTAATGAATAGATTGAAAAAGAAACCTCGATATAAAATTGTGAAAGTAAATTAAATTTAATGTTATTCTTCTCTCTCGGAGCTGATGCTCTATCTGATCGTTTCTTTTTTCTGCATACCTCATTAAATTGAGCTTTATCTTAGAAAATGTGAAGGTTACATCATGTTATAAAATAATAGTCTGAGGAAGCGTCACTTTATTCCTCCAGCTATTCAAAGCACTATTTGTTTGTAGCATATAGCTTTTAATGATATCTTTACAACCACTAGACCATGATTTTTTTATTAAAGTCTGTTTTATTGCAGCATTAACTTTATCTACTGTATAGAAGGCGTCTTTTAAAAATATATTATCTTTTTCCAAAACAGTTGGTTGAACATTTTCTTTGCAATTCATGCACCCTCAAGATGTAAGCTTCAGGTTATAAAAAACCAAATCGGTATTATACACATAGACTGTTAACCAAGTAAAAATTCTCTCATTAACTCTTAAGCAAACTTAATTACTGAGTCAACTTTGTAACACTCATATTTCACTTATTTCTTTAGATATAACTGAATTTTGAGTAGTTTGTCCATTTCAGAAAGTGTCAGCTTCAAGATGTTTTTGTGATTCAAGAAACCTTTAAGTGTTGAGTAACACCTTAGTCTCAAACTGAAATATAAGCATAGTAAACTATTCAAAAGGAATGTCTTTCATCCAAATCCAACAATTGAAGCGCGCCATGTCCACTTTCAAAAATCTAGCCTTCGACGAATATTTCATTTCGTCTCAGAATCATCCCTGAACGTTTTTGTGTATCTGAATTAATCAAAACTACCAGCGTCTCTCGCCTTCTTCGAGTTTGAGCCGTTTACACGTAACAAAAAACAATATTATTTATATTTTCATGCTATTTAAGTTACCTATTTGACCAATTTTAAAAAATATATCATGAAATGTTGTAAAATTCACTGAAAATATCAGAATTTCAAATAATTAGATTTCTCATCATTGACAAAAATAACAAAGAAAATTTGTCACATTACAGTTTAATCTTCTGAATTCATTCAAAATTTTTAACTCTTTTATCGTAATTACATCACTTAATTTAAAATCTCACATCTAAGTTTTTGCTCAAATTATTTTGAAATAATGAACTGAAAATGTTTGAATTGTTTACGTATGCCCTTTTATTTTGTTTATTGATCATGCATTTTATTAATCTTTTGTCTATAAAGAAATAGTATCATTAGTTGAAACCCATAATTGATTTATTTGGATACAAATTTGAATAATTATCATAACCTTACCGATTCTCAAAATTTGTTAAAAAATGTTAATTTTAATACAAATATATTATTTTTTTGTATGAAAATACAATTAAGCAAATAATCAACATTATGATTTATTATGTTTTGTTTTCAAAAATTTTATTTTCTATATTTCGTATGATGATTTTAATAAATTTTCACAATTTTATGATAACAGATTTGAGCTTATTCATTTGAAGTGATAAAAAAAATCTCCACGGTCTTTTCATTTTAATGTATTATAAAACTATTTTGAAAGAGGTTATTGTTTTTTGCTCATTATAGTATTCTTTAGGAGTATCTTAGATAATTTTATTCAAGTAATATTTTCAGATATATATTAAACAAATTAAAAATCCTGCTTTTTTATTATTAAGTATACAAACTTTTTGGTTTTATAATCTTCACTCATTGATGTGAATTTTTCCAGAAGTTTTAAACAACACAATATTAAAAGCTAATTGCTATTTTTTCAAACCCACAGGATTGATTTCTTATTCTTTGCATGATACTTATTAGATTTTACCATTTATTCTTAATAAAGTAATCTATATCGTAAAATTCTTATTTTTCACACCATTAACTGTTTTAAATATTTTTGATATCGATTCTAAATTCATATATATGCCTTTAAAGTACCTTAGAATTATCAGAGTGAAAAATATGTTTAACTATTCTATTTACATGATTGTAAATTAAAGTACTATGAAACGTTAAACAATGTGCAATGTTGATCAAAAAATGTGAAAAGGTAATACTATAATCGATTTAATACAACTTTTTAGACATAAAATACTAATTAAATTAAAGAATTTTAATGAAAAGTATATTTTATAACAGACGAATCATAAATTTGCTTCATCGTATTTTTCCGAAGCTGAGGTATTTTTAATATATCTGTGTATTTACAAATTTTAGTATTAAATTTTTATTATAAAAGAAGAAAACATAACATTATTAAAAAGATAACCAGGAGTCATTTCATTTTCTAACTGCTGACAATAAATTTTTATTTTAAAACTTAAAATACTAAAATAGATAAGTATAAAAAATTGCATTTTTTTTATTTTTGTCAATAATTATTCAAATTACTGTGTATATCACACGTTAGAATAATTTTTACTCTCAGTGTAAATTTTTATTTCTAGGAGTATTAATAAAAATTATATTTTGTAATTTATACAGTCTCAAAAACTGAAAGAAACAAAAACAGATTTGTCAGATAAAACGAATTATAAAATTTAGAAATTAAAAAAAAATATTACATATTAGGCAAATTTTAGCTCTGCAATAAATCGTAACGTCCGAAATCATGTTATATTAACTCTAATCTTATGATATTTAAATTATAAAAAAACTCAAGAACAAGTTTGAATATTTGTTCAAATCTTTGAAAATGAGTGTTTTCTGGTCAAAGCAAAAATATTCATTTATGTTGAGGAAAAAAATTTATTTCAATTATTGGATTATTCACTGATTTGTCTTAGTTTGATGAAAAAATGTGTTCTAAATAATATTTCAAGGGATTCTGCGCTAAAAACATTTTAAATATTTACATCACGTTTTCTAAAATATACGTGTTGTTGTAAATATAACAGGAAAACGCGTATGCGCAGAAAAACGTTGTTATTTTTGAATTTTTTCGAATTAATTGTGAACAGTATATAAAGTATAGTTTATATGGTATAAATCTTCTTAAGATGGTTATCAATAACATGTGTACTGTACTGATGGTTCGGCCTACGTTTTAAAGTAGTATTGATTGATAAATGAATATTCTTTTTTTACACCGAGCTGATAAATCTATATTAATTTTTATGTATTAGATTATATTTTTAAAATCGATTTTTTGACATTTGAAATTTTGAAGAATTTAAGTTAAGCATAATGAAAAGGATATGAAGAAAATACATGAATGATATTTGCCTAAGGTGTATTATTTGGCATGCGTATGCAACGTCGCACTAATTTATTTTCTAAGCCAATAAATAATAAGTAATTATTTTAACAAATGAAAAACCATTATATTCTACACCGTAGTATAAATATTAGAGTTAAACTATTTAAAGAATTTAAATATCGTTTAAATCATAGATTAATCAAAAGATTTTTTTTATATCTATAATATTTATAATTGTTGCTCCCAATATCAAAAGATCAAATGTGGAAATATGTTTTTGATAAAAAAAATATTTAAATAAAAATAATGACAAATTACGAATAGCGTAGTTTACATCCGAAGTTTTTAAAGAATAATGAACTTGTATTTGATGTTATTTGCAATTGCTAATAAAGATATTGTATGTTGTCAAAAACAAAATGATGATACAAATCAAACATTTGGGCAAGTATTTTCATCTCATTCTTAACCTCAATATTTTTCAAGTGAAACTGAGTCAATTCCAGTCACTTCGAAAAGTGATGATCATTTTGATATTTTTCCTTATGAAACTTCTAAAACATCAAGTAGATTTCTTTTAAATCAGAAATCGGATGATTTGAACCAAAGAAATAAATAAAGTACAGTAGCACATTCAACATATTATTGTCATCTTTATTATAAAAAACAAAAGAAAAATTTTAAGCAATATTTAACATATAATCCATCAATTTACGAGTTTTATTTCAAGAATAATTTTTTAATGTTGAACGAACACCAAATTAAATCAAAGAACGAGTTATTGAATTTTATTCGACATCATATAGTTTAAAATCTCAATCTAAGGGATCTCTAAGTCATGAAATGGATGATTTTATAAATATTTCTGTAAGTCAATCTTTCAAAAATTTTTAAAAACAGGAAAAAAGCGAGAACACAATACAGGATCGCAAGAATATTAGAATACAGATTCTAATTAAGTTATTTTAATGAATCATTTTCATTATAATTTTAGAAGTTTGATGCATTATACCTATCCTACGGTTCAAATGATGATAAAATATGACATCAATGGATTATTTGTTCATTATTTATCCCTTATGTCGGATGAAAATGAAATTAAACTTTAAGAAGATTTTAATCGATCTCAGTCTTTAAGCTCATCGAGAACTCTAAAGATTGCCTTAGTCATATTAAAAAATAAGCTTTTATCAACTTCGAAAGTTACTTGAAAACTTTCGAGAGTTTCAATATTCTTTGCAAAATATCATAGATAAAAATTTTCTCACAACTCAAAGAAAAAAAACTTAATAACAGCTTTCAGTTTGGGGTTTTTGAGCTTTTGTCTGGTTTGAGCCAAAAAAATTCTCTGTATAGAATCATCATAATTTAGATCTGCGTTACACTTTTTTTCAGCTGATACCACCAAACATACATGGTGTGGCGTCCTCATTGATCTGTTAAATGTTAACAAATTTTAAGAAATTAGTTTGTATATGGGGAAAGTATTATTGATTTTTTATTTAGACGAAAAGTCAAATCTTAAATTTATCGATCATACAAAGATATGTGGGAGATTTGCGTCAGTGCGCAATGAATTAAAATATCAAAACAAAATATATTTGATTTATTAACATAAATTGTTTTAAATAATGATGTATGTTTGTTTTTTTCATTCAACACAGCTTACTATGAAAAACTCATCACTTTTAATTTGATAGACATGTATATTTTATATTTATAAAATTTTAGGTGTATACATTTTGAATATTGATTATTTTTGATCATTATTCTTATATGTATTGATAATTAAAAATGAATTCTTTATGTTGGAATTTATTTGTGCAAATTAAAAAATCTGGATAATCAATAGATGTTTTAAATTTTATAGTAATTTTAGAGATTCAACTATTTTTTCCAGTTTAATTGATAATAGTCAAATGTTGTCTCACAACTATCATGACTTATATCACATATTTTATAAATATTAGGCACAGGATTCATTTTTTTAACTTAAATTTCTTTGTAATTTTATTTGTTGTTGATAACATGAGAATTTAACATCTCAATGCTCATATCTTACGTTTATAGTGTAATTTAAAGAATTGATATTTTTATAATAATACATATTGATATAAACTAATTTTAAGTAATACGAAAAACGTTTTTGGAATGAAAAAGTAATTTAAATTGAATGAAATAAAATGATGATAGTATAAGGTGTACTCAAACAAATACTATAAATGATGAAGTAAATTTTACTTAGGTTCATTTATAAAGATAATAATTTCTGCTTTTTTACCTCGTGATTATTTGTATGAATATGAATGGATTCCTACACGTGGAAAAGTTACATACATCTGTCCATATGAGAAGACAGAATTTTTCAACTGATATTTTCTGACCGATGAGTTAACATCTATTCAAAATTTCATCATGTTCATAAATGCACGATACACTTATGCATTTTTAATTCTTTACATAAGTTTTACAATTTTTTATCATATTATTATGTTTTGTAAAATTTATTTTTCTGTTTATAATGAACAGATAAAGCAATAAATTTATCATACTATATAACCATTGAAACTAATTTTTATTTTATCTCTAGTAACATAATAATCAGGGTGATTTGTATTTTGCATAAGCTGAAATTTCATAATATTTGATATTCGATCTTAAAATATTTATAATCTAAAAGAAAAAACAGTCAAATTAATTTACTATAATCCATGTGATTGTATTTTAATTTTACAAAAATGGATCGAACAACTTTAAATATTAATTTTTATTTGATATCATGCTAAAAATCCATACCTCGTGTTTTTTTTTAAATTTTACTCTTTTCACAAAATATAAATTACTGTAAAGGTGTTTGATTTATGATTTGTAAAAAACACTTTAACAGGATTTGTAAATGACAGTTCAATATTTCATTTTTTTCCTAAAAAGTTGATAAAATTTTATTTAAAATTAGTGATAATAAATTTCAGAAACATTCAAATGGTCAAATATTAAAATGTTGTTCTATTGTTTGATAGATAACAAATTTAAATAAATATCAGTTTTTTTATAGATTTTTAAATTAAACTAACCAGAATTAAATAATTCAACGAATTTTGTGATGCTATTGTATTAAAATAAATCATAAAATTGTAAACTGTTATATTTTTAATTTGTTAACATCAATTAAATTTTTTTCATTTTACAGTCAATTTATATTTTTTTTAAATTTGATAGTTTTTATGATTCAAAAAATGTTACTGATTTAATTTAACTTTTAATATAAGTAGCTCTAATTTCTATGATATCGATATCATTTTTTGATATAATACATAGATATTTAGAATAAATAATGAGTGAATTGATTTAATCTTAAACACTTAATAATCTCAACATCTAAATGGAGTATATATCTTTGATTTTTTTGTTCAGAATTATTTAAATGACATCATTTTTCGTGCGACTGTTACTTAAATTTAATCATTTAAATGATTCAACTTAATTAGTTGTTATAAATAATCATATATTAAATTTTTATTTTATTTTTAAATTTATCAATAAAAAATATTTTCAGAATACTTCAATATAACATAATAATAATGAAATATATTTCATTATTTCATAGAATCTAGTACCGTAAGTAATTTATACTGAAAATTTAGTTCATTTTATCATTTAAATCGATTTTTTATTCAAAAAAAGATATAATTCTCAACATAATATAATCTGTGATATCAAAACAATGCTAAAAATAGTTGTGAACAATCTATATTTGATATTTTATGATTTCATCAAAAAATTTCTCTTAAGATATTTTCGATACATTTCAGATATAAAGTATCAAATATTGGTGATGTGTTCACAATCCAAAAATAAAAAATATGTTCTTATGTAAATCATGAAATATTTATATTCGGACAAAATCTTCTACAAAGATTAAAAAATAAACTTATAGACAAGTAAAAAATTTAAGAATCAATTCAAATTTCTAAATAAATTGATAAATATTCACTTTTCATTTCACGTAAGACAATTCAATTTTTTTCATTTTGTACTATGTTAAAAACAATTTTTATTGAAAAGGAATGAAAAAATATATCTACTAATTGAATTCTAAAATTTACACGTAAGATTTTTCTTTATAAAAATATAATTTTTTTGCTATCTACCTTTAGAAAAAATTTATTAAAGTTCCATTTGATGAAAAATGTATAATTTCTGAAGCAAAATCATAAAATTTGAAATATGATGTATTAATTCAGTAAAAATATCAATAAAATGTACTTTAGGAAGCGTAAAAAGCGCCTTCTGTGATTATGACGTATCTCAGATTATTTTTTTTAATAACGAAAATTTCTAAAAATCTTTGAAAAGATTTTTCAATATTTTGTCACTTCAGTAAAAAATGAAAACTAGTCGTCGCTTCATTAAATACAAAAACGCCAATGTTTTTGTAAGATTTCCTAAATCGTTACAATCAGGGTTAAGAATAAAATAAACAAGCTTTCATAAATAAATCTCAAATCAAATAATTTTTTTCATTTAGATTCTGATTTACATATTTCAAAAATTATCCAAATATAATATTTTGAATAAAACTCGATAATGCTATTTACAGTTTCGTTTCTATTCATATATCTAATTTGACAAAATTTTTGAAAAAGAAATATTTTAACTTTTGGTTCAATTGGTAGAATAATATCATATTATATTTGATTATGTTAATTTAATAACATTTTTAATAAAACAAATTCGTTTCATGCATATAATCAAGTATAATGATGATACCTCATCATTTTTATGAATTATAATTTTAATATTATATCACATAAACTTTATTACTTAAAGAACTATTTATTTAAATGGTTTTTTACATTTTAAATTAAGTTTTACAAGTATACTTTTCAAAAGCAATAAATTATTGAATATTTTAAATTTAGTTATGATTGTATTTTTGTTATGTTAAATATTGGTTTAGAATGTTCTTAATTATCTAACGATAATTTAATATATTTCCAAAAAATTTTTTTTAAGCATGTTTTAAAGGATATCCTAAAGAATAATCTGAAGCTAAGGATTGAATGATTTTTGTTTTGCGTTTTAACAGTTTATTCTCATATATTTCACAGAATAAACCGCAATTAAAAATATTAATTTGGGAGTTTTAAAAATATTTACTGAATAATCAGAGAAGCCTAAATTCATTATTTTTAAAGACCTGGTTTTAATTCAATTTTCAATATGAATTAAGTTTTCTCACATTTCAAAAGAACGTGTAACAGAGGTAAGGTTTTAAGGGTTCGACGGAGATACCTTGAAAGTTCTAGACGATCTGTCTTAATATATAGAATAAAAATGTCGCAGAAACAGAGAACAATACTGTATATCAGATATGGTGAGCAAAGATTTACACAAAGGACATATAAAAACGAATACATTATATGTGAGAACCCTAGATAGGTTTGAATCATTATTTGTGGACAAAAAGTAGTTCTCAAACTATATTTTAAAAATTATTTATCCATTTGTTATATATTTAAATTATCTTGACATTTAGGACATATATTTGGACAAATTGTAGATTTTTCTGCACTTTGGTTTTATTTACACTCAATATTTTATATTTTTATTTTTAACGTTTTTGATATCATGTTGACTGTTTTTTGATACTAAAATGGTAATCTGTGACCACACGACTTAGGCAATATATTCAGAAAATTTATGTTAAATATAATAATAACTTTTCGTTGATTCATAACAGGTTTCTGGTGTTATGTTTGTTTGAATACAAATTATATATTTTCTAATTTCTATAAATCTTAAATATAATGTCCCGAAACGTTCTTGTATACTTATAAAATATATAAATATTTCTAAATGTTTTATTATTCTGTTGACTACTTCTCGCATCAACAAAGAAATAATAAGATGAATATGTTAAATATGCAACCGAAATTTCGATGATTTTTTATTTGATAAAACTGAATAATATCTTATATAATTTACATTAAAAAGAATTTTTATATGCTGACTTCTCTTTAACTTTAAAGAAGTATTTGTATTATGAATTCTTCCAATATCAGTTATCAATACATTTATGTTGCTTTTTTTTAATTTCGAAAACACGTAAAAAAGTTTTGTAATGTGTATATTTACTCAATTAAAATACCAAATATTCTGCTTTTAAGATTTATTGCATGTTTGTTCTGACGGATTCAAAAGCAAAAATATTTCATTTATCGGTTTCTCATACATAATATTTTTGATAACTTCCTATCGATTACGATAGCTTCATAGTTAACCATCACATTTTTCTGCATCATTAAATTGCAGGCAGTTCGATAATGTTAGGTTTCATTCTATGTATATTGAAGACTCACTTAATGGATATAAATTAAAATATAACATTTATATTGTATCTTCTTATTCCTTTCTTTTATAATCAACTAAAGTTAAAAAACGTCAATGAATAACAAACATATTTATATCTTCTATATTAATTTCACGGATATACTTCGATTTTTTTTCATAGATATATGTATTACGCTATGTTTTGGTTCTGAAACATCACATTTATAGATCACTTTTGGAGGAAAAACAATTTTTTAATCATACAGATCCCTTATTTTTATAAAATTTTTGGAAAGATCTTAAAATAAATTTATCTACATTTATGGCATGAGGAACTCTAAAAGATTAATATTCTTTCAAAAACATCAAAGCTTATAATTTTTTCGAAATAAGCTATTTTTATAATGAAAAGAACATTTTGCGCGAATTTTACATTTTCTAACTTAAACAAGATATTATATGGTTCAATTTAATAACCGTTCTGTCACTCTCATGTCATGTAAAGAAAAATTTATGATATATTAAAATGAATATTTTTGTCTATCGATTATGATTTTTGGAAAAGTTTGTATTTATATCAAAATCTGATTATAATTTTAAGCTGTTATTAAATTTTTTAATGTCAAATATAAATTCATTTTCTCATCATATCTCAAAATATGATTTTATTATTCGTTTTCCAATCAAAAAATATTATTTTTGTTGAAAAATATGGATATAAAATTGGCTGGTTATCAATAATTTTATTTCCATAGTAAATAAAACTGAAAATATTATTCTTTAAATTTACTCCTAGTTGATTTTATTGTCTTTAAAGATTCTATTATATAAACTAATTTTATGAAAATATAACTAAGATAATCGATATAAAGGGAAATTATATTTTCCAAATTTATTTCAAGATCAAATACGAAAAATATTATTTTTCATAAACTTACTGTTAAATGAGTATCAGAATGCTTTTTTGTTGATCTCCGATAATACTGTTTGTTTATTCTTTTTTGAGATATATATTTTTAAGTTACGAACATTTGAATTTCATTTTGGAGTAAAGAACATCGTTTCGATTTATCATAATTTTTCCTTAGTAAATCTCTCTAAAAGATTAAAAAAAGCAAAATTAACAATTACTTTATTTTGGCCATTCTTTCGATGAGTGAAATTGATAATTAATTTTTAGAAACATGATAGATGTTTTAATAGTTTATGTAAAATAAGTGATTATCTTAAGGCATATATTCATGTTCACTTACATCATCTACTTTTTTTGTTTTCTTGATGAATATTTAAACAAATATCAATTTTTCTTGGTTATAATCTGTGAGATCTATGAATAAGATATCAAAAAATAGCTTTTCTTGTTTTGGATATGTTAGTGTTCGTTTATATGGTGCTGGTTAATACATTTTGGTAATTTATTTTAAAGAGAAGAAAAACTTTTATTGAATAAGCATAAACCACGAGTGGTTTTTATTCTCAAATAACTTAAAATTCCTATTTATAGTTGTAGATTTGAAAATATCAATTATTGAATAAAATATGTTTTAATCTTTTCAGATCATAATTCTATTGATAACGTTTATCTGACATAAACATATATTTACAATCTGAAGTTAAATTTTTTTAAATATTTAATAATAAGTGGTATTCCATTTATTATAAAACAATTTATGGAATTCTTCTTCAATAGCCATCTTCTTGAACTGACAAGATAAATTGAGTCTTTAAATTCAGCGAATAATCAAATTGATGATTTTTAAACTTTATAAACCTGAAGTAAACAAATATTAACTTATATTTAGATAAATATTAAATGATGTAAAATTTATAAATTTCATGATAATTTATTTTTTAAACTATGTTTAATAGATTTATATCCATAAATAAAGTAAAACTATTGAATTTTTGAGATACTTTTACATTTGAGGTATAAAGCAAAAATTTTTTTTAAGAGGTGGAATAAAATTTACGATTATTAATTTAAGAATGAAAATTAATTTATATAAATCGATTATAAAATATTTCGTTTAAATTATGACATAAAAAATTTGCTAAGATTTCTATCGTATATTATTTAAAATATAATAAAAAGTATTAGGTATAATTATTTTAGCAGTATACGAGTGCGCAATTATATTGTATAAAAACATAAGGCTGTATGTTAAATATAAACTAAATTTGACAGATCTGTTAATTTTTTGTTGTAAATAAATATCCAATGTAATTTATTGTATTTATCGATATTTTGAAGTTGTATAAATTTATAAAACATAAAACATTTTGAAGCGTTGTGTATCTATCATTATGAAAATGTTTTTTGAGTTATAAGTTAAATCATCGATGAAATTGTAAATTTTTAATCCAATTCTTAAAATTTTGAAGCTATATACGTTATAACTGATAGTAATTTTAAAATTAGTTTAGAATTTATTGAGTTGACTTTTACCTAAATTTTATCAAATTGCGTGCGCAGCTATCTTTTCACTAAAAATCAAAATTTAATAATGCCCTTAGATATTCAATATTTATTGTTGAAAAATTTTATTTGAAATGGTAAATAAGAACAATTACAAATAATTTTTAGTTATCTGTATTGTTGAATGTTTATCACAGATAAAATAATTATTTTTTTATATTTAATTCATATCAGGGTAATAATATTGTGGATTTTTTTGTTAACTAATTTATTCCAAAAAGCGTGGCCATTACGATCAACGAGGATAATATACGAAGTGTTTAAAACTCATGATGTCGTATCTGCCGTTATTTGCTACAATTATTCATAAATTTGTTATTTCTCCAATACAGATAAAAGATAAAAATCTACGGAAAGAATTTCATTTGAATTCACAACCACAGTTTTTATCTAATTCTGCACAACTCTATTCAATCACTTCAAAAAGCGCAGCTCGAGATCTGAGTTCTCTTTCTAAAAATCAAACATCAAATAAAGCTCTTTTTCATCGGATTTCGAACAAGTTAAACCATAAAAATAGCGAAAAAAACTCAAACTCTGCTTTCAAAAAAAAAATCTGCTAGAAAATTTTATGAAAAAAAGAAGAAGAATTTGAGTTTATATCTTGTGAATAATCCCTCCGATTACGATTTCTATTTTAGAAATAATTTTCTTTTATTGAGCAAATATCAAACTGAATCAGCACTTCAGCTTTTGCATAAAATTCGAGATAATCAATATAAATTAGATTCTCAATCTACTGAATCTAAAGGAAATAGAATGAAAGTAATATACGCCACGAAAGATATGAAAAGCAAACACGAAAATAAAGGTATGTTAAAGATTAAAAAACACGGATATAAGAGATTTCAGAATCCAAGATCACAAGAGTTCCAGATATTAAATACTCCTAGTGTCATGCTAATTGAAAACACTTTAATTAATTATAGACGTGTGATGTATAATTCTATTCCTTCGGTTGTAATGATAAAAAAATTTGACTCAGATAGAGTTTTCCTTCATTATATATCCCTTACCTCTGATAAACTTGAAGTTAAACTTTTGAAGAATATTTTGATTATTCTCAGTCTATTAGCTCAACGAAATACCCAGAGAGATCCCAAGTCAAATAAAAAAAATTTAGTCGATCTACCAAGACAGCTACTTGATAACTATCGAGATTTTTGTGACTTGCTTCAATATATTAAAAATAGAAATCCTGTATCTAAGAGAAGATCATCGGTGAAGTGTAGTTTTCATGAAGACATTTTAGAATTCATGTCTAATGTGAGACAGAAAACTTTCCCTGTATGTTTGTATCACAATTTAGATATGCGTGAACATGTTTTTAACAGATACTATCAAATGTACGTGGTGTGGAGTATACATTGATTTATTATATTTGAAAAGCGAAAAAGAATACCATCGGGCAATGGGAATCGTATCTTTTATTTATTAATTTAAGAGAAAAGTCAGATCTCAAGTATTTCAAACACACAAAGATATGTGTGAGATTGCAGCAAATACTAGATTAATTTGAACCCTAACATCTTATATATGAAAATTCTTAACATATACGATCTTTATCAATTATCTTTGTATTTTATCTATGCCATAGAGAAATACAGCCCCACTTTTTACATTAAATGCAAGATGTCTATTTTAGAGTTTGAATTTTAAGGTTCCTGCATATATAATATTCACATTTTTCTTTATTGATTATTGTTTAAAAGTTGTGTTTCTTTATATTTAAAGTGATTGTTTTAACTATTTAAGCCTCCATAATAGACGATTTTTTTTAAACTATTTACAAATTTTGGAAATTCTTTTCATATTTCATTTTAATTTATCATTCTCAGATGTTACCATAAAAGTATCATTATTTAAATCATATTTTACTTTTTATTATGTTGATAATATATCTTATTTATCTTTATTCTTTAAATTTATTTATTATTTGCGATTTATATTCAAAATTATTCATCAGATATTTCTGGTTCAATGGATAACAAAATATTTAAAAGTTGATAAATTTCAACTTTGTAACATTCGCAATGACTTAAAATACAAAAAAATGAATTACTGTATTTTTTTATGAATTTACAATATTTTAAAAATTTCTTGATTGATTTTCATTATATAACACTCATATTTTTCCAAATATATAAAAAGTAATCACGTTTAATTTTAACAAGTTTATTTTAATAAATCCGTTATTTTATTGTATTTTTATCTTTGATGCAAAATAATTAAATATTGATTCAAAATTCTTCTTACTCCACAATATCCTTGTAAAATTATGTTTAAATTCTGTTTTTTTACCATAACATGAAATGAGAATCATGATTATATATAATTGTTTGGAATTTAGTTTTAATTTTATCAAGTCTAGTTATGTTTATTTAAACAGTAAAATATACCAATTATATAAAAAATATCACAGATTGTTAAAAATATAATTTTATCATTCCAATATGTTTAAAAAAAATAAGTATTCAATTTTCATTCTTTTAACTAACCCGATGACTTAAGTTGAGATAAATATATATATATATATATATAAATAAATATTTAAACAGACATTTTGAAAGATTAAATGTATTTCTAATTTTTTGTTTTTTTTTCAAATCATTAAAAACGATTGAAATTTAAGCAATAACGATTTGTAAAAGATTTGAGAAAAATTTTAAATGTCGTTTATTGTATCAAAATAAAAAAAATTTAACTGTGAATGATAATACTCTAAATAATAAGTTAAACTGCATTTAATAGAAAAAGATTTGTACAAATAAGTCAAATTGTGATATAAATATTTCATTAATTTGAGATATGATTGAAATTGACACTTAAAATCACAAAATCCTTTTTTCAACGAAATTTAAAAGCTTAAGTTTTTCAGATATAAATAATTGATGAATAATGCTATTTTTATAAACTAAAACAAAAATTTAGTTTTTAAATTTAAGTATAAATATTAAATATGAGAATATCTTATAAATACTCTTTTGAGAAGTTCTATTGAATAAATTCGTTATTGATAAAAATATATAAAATTTTATTGATAAAATATATTTTTGCTTTCAAAATTATTTTTTACAGGTTTTAAGAAGATGTTTAAAAAATGAAATTATATTCGTAGAATATTAAAAATTTGTTTTACTATTATGAATTTTACATAAATTACTGTTTTACTTCAGAATAAAAGTAAAAAAATAGAACAATTTAAATTTGTTAGCATATATCATTTCTCATAAAATATATAAACATTTTTTCTGGTTAATTTATTATTTTTAATCAGATTTAATATAAACAAAGCAATATATTTAGATATTTATACTTAACATAAATTTAAAATTCATTATTTTTTGAATTTATTTAATTTTATATATTGTTTAAGATAGAGCAAATTTATTTTCCAAATATCCGAGGAATAAATGTTTAAATTTTCACATTTAAACCAACTAAGATATTTTGAATATTATTTTTAATATAAAGTAAAATAAGAATTTAAACTTTAGGAAAATAATATGTTCGCGTTTCAATCCACATTAAAGAATTTCAAGCCTTTTATTTATAAAATGTTTTTTAGACAATGATTGAAATATTTGGAGAAATGTAACAACATTAGAATCATTTTTGAAGACATATATGTTTTTTAATTCGAATTCTGACATTCATTTTTAATATAAATTTCAGAATTTAATATGAGAACACTTTTATTATCTTAATGTATATATCGAATAACATTTCACATATAAAATGTGTTCGACATTTTTTATATGCATTAAAAAGTAAAATTCAATTTTGATCTTCGAATTGTTTTTAAATCTTGCATTTTATCCCCATGATGTTCCTCACTAAAAATATTTTCTTAAGTCGGTATGAAAAATAATTCATATAAAGAAAAAAGTTACATAATAAATTCGTATGTTATAAATTTTTCTCTCATGGTTTATAAAGAACGACATGTTTATAATTCTTTATGTATTATCGAAAACTCGGTCGATGGATGTGAAATACAGTAAAGATTATATGTTAATTTCTCATTTGAAAAATCTTTTTAAAATCATAAGTTTTTGTATTCATCGAAGTCATGTTGATCAGTTCATGTTAATTTTTAAAATTTAACCAATACATTTAATTCGAATGAAAGATATTTTTTTCTCCTTAAGTACTTTTGACAACCTTTTTAGAAAATATTTTTATATTGGTGATAACCACATATAATTAATTACCAAGAGTCCCAACGATCTATTCAAACTTCAGCTTTGAGAGTTTTTACTATTATTTACCTACAATAACAAATAATAATGGTTGATACATTTTTCAGGCATAAGATTCTTGGATTCTAGCATATCATTAGATATGTATAGATATTAATGAAGTATATTCTGTCCGAAAATACTTTTAGCATGCTCCGTATTTTATGACAAATGGATCAAATTTAATAGAAAGTGGAAACTATTGTAGCTTTATATTAACATAAAATAGTTTGATTTTCTTTTACTCATCCAATTCAAAAATAATCAATCAATATTTAAGTGAGAAAATTGATTATAGATGTATATTATGTAACCTGCTTGATCGTTGTTTCATCTGGAATCGCCTATATAGTTATGAAAACCGGGGTTCCTAATCCAATATTTATTCTCGTTGAAATCTATTTCTTCAGAAGAGATATAAATGGAATTGACTGTGTTTGATATTTATGATTGAAATTCATAATATCTTCATGGAAATTTGTGTAATATTCCATAAATACAAATAAAATATTCAAAGCTATTAAGATATCATAATCTTTTGTAAATTATTAACATGACAATTTTTTTACTTTCTATCGTATTTTTGAAGCAGTGAAGGGAATTTTTTCTTTCATTAATTTACCAAATATGGCTGTTCGTTTTTGAGTTTCAATTGAACAATCGATATAATCACAAAACATGGCTACATTTTTTAATTTTTTTTTGCAATCCTGAATAATCTATAGTAAAGTATAGAGATAATAAATCTATGAATATAATTAAAGGTATATTTCTATTATTAGTAACTAGTCAGCAATCGATACAGATATCGCATGTTATCTCTCTGAATATGCTAATAGTTGCTTATTCGAGATTTGTCTTTCGCAAAAAAAAAACTTACGATAAAATATATTCTTTCTGCTTCTCAATGCAAACTTAAGCATATGGTGCATTTATTTATTCCAATTTTTGTTTACGATAGGATAACTTGGTTTAATTTCACTATAAATCTGTGAAAATAACTAGTAGTTAAAAAATCAGTATTTGTATTAACTCAAACAGTAAATAATAAATTTTAAATTATTTAACAGATAGAAAATAGTCTATCATACAATTTTCTCCAGTTGTTATTGGAATTCTCTTATGAGTGGTATCATTTTCATTCTGATCAGAACTTTTATCTGTTTAAAATGGATGTTCTGCCTTGAAGATATTACAAAATACTTTTTCTTATGTCCATATTATATTTCGATATTCTGAATCAATTAAAAAAATATTTATTGTTGTTTCGTTCAACTCTCTCTTCGCATGTGCGTGAAGTAATTCTTATGCATTAGGATATTTCTATAGACCAATTTAAATCAGTTTTGATTATTTTTTTCAAATAGTTTATATTTGGAAATTTTGAATGCATCAGAACGTTCTTCTTCTGTCGAATTTTAAGGATCTGTGAAATTTCTATCAAACAATTCTTATATAGTTTCAGAAAATAAAAAATAAATATTTTGAATAATTTATTAGATACCTAAACATTGCATTTCGGTTTAGTTTATCGTCTATGAGATATCATTGATGATTCTTATTTTAACTGAGATTTTTTTACTCTTTGGAGATAAATATATAAAAATATTCTAAACCGTTAAAACAAAAATAGATAATTCCTTTTTTTATCTTGAGGTAAAAATAATAGAGAATCTGAAAAGCTATTTTTGGGTTCGCACAATTTTATACTTGTAATTTAACACCATAGCAAAAAATTTCTTGAACAAATCTGACTTTTGGCTCCATTCATAAAATATTTACAATAACACGTTTTTCATATTGATGGAGATCATAACAGCGTCAAAAGGGAATTAGTAAATTGGATAAACTCTAATTGAGAGTTAATAATCAGAATTTCCAATTTATATCTTCTGTTATCGTTTTTCTAAATACAGGGCCTATATTAACAATTTAATAACTTTTTCTTTTGTTAATATCGTTGTTAATTTATCGAAATTCGGAAAAGAGACTTTTTAGATTTGAATATTCGTATGAATTAAACTTATTAAAATGAGAATTTATGAATTCAAGCGTACTTATTTTATTGGACAACTAAAAGGAACACGATCACTGAAATTCGTCTTGGAGATAAAACTATTCTTTACCGTATTATCAAATTCATTCTTTTTTATTTTTTATAAAACAAATTAGTTTCCATACACAAAAAATGGTGGAAACATTTTGTTTAATTAAAATCTTCGCAGTATACTTTTTAATAAATCGATTTTCTCTTAATAATATATTTTAAATCATTTGCTCAGAAAATATTTTCTCATTTTTTCATATTTTGACGGCTTTATTATCATTTTTAAAAAGTGAAAAGTTAAATAATCCAGTATCAACCCATAATATTCAGATAAATTTCACGTAAATTAGTCAGAAAACCAAATTTCTAGTGATCTGTTTTATTTATATTTTTTTAATCCCACCGTTTTTTATGTTGCATATATAAATTTTAAACGATTTTTTTCATTCTTAAAAATTCTGAAGGAAACAACTCGATTGACTTATGACTACAAAATGTAAATTTAGATTGCGTGTCAATCTCAAAAACATTGAAATTTAAAAAATATTAAAACTGAGATAAAAATCGAGGTTTATTATTTTTATTTACATCAAATCCATTTTATATCGAAGACTTTCTGGTTTTATTTTTAAGGATTTTAATGTAATCTATATAATCACACATTTAATGTATCCATAGACAAGATCATCATTTTTAAATAGTAAAATGAATAGATTATTTATATCATAGATGATTTTTAACTATACCTTAAACATTTTCAATTTTTCATTCGCCTGATGTTAAAGACATTAAACTCAAAAATTTTCTTCAGGTATATCCTCAAATTTTGGTTGACTCTTTGCCTCGCACTCCGTATTGAGGGCAATATCCAAATCTTTTTTCAAATTCAGATCCGATTCAATGATCAAAACTGGTAAAATAAAATTGAGTTCATCAGTAATGATATTTATAAACCTATCGCGTTATGAATATGCCCTGAAAACAATGAATATCTATTTAGATCTAGACTGTTGAATTTGTAATTCCTAATCTGATGCGTTTGCCATCAATGATGTGATTTACATAAAACATGTTTCCTCCTACACGTAGAAATTGCATTGAGCTGAAATGATCGTGAAGCATCTGAATTATTTTAGAAAAATAGAACATCACTATCTATCATTCTTAATTTTAGATTGATAAATTAACGAATTCTTTGATCATATCAATTTTCAGAAACGTTTTCGATTGTTTTTCAGATGAGGTTTTATTTAGAATATCTCATTTTCTGAATCTCTCGAAATTTTCGAATGTCTCAATTTAAAATCTAATTCTTCTATGGTTTTTTAAATTATTTAATTGTAACATTTCTGGTGAAATATTTTATAAATAATGATAAATTTAACGATTGTAGCTGATGTACTTTTCCGTTGTAAAACATCTTTTGAGAAGAAATATTATTTTATTAATTTCAGAAATAATAAATTCCTTAGACAAATCACAACATATGTTATAATTATGTTAAATTCCATCTTTTATAATTTTATATTGAAATATAAACATTGTCATCTTGATTCCCCAGAGATGATTATGTTATATGTCAAATAAATTTATTAATTCTTTAAATATCAATAAATAGTTAAATTTAGATGTATTAAGTTAAAAATTTTTTTATCAATCTTAAATTCTATTTAGAATTAGGTTCAATAATATTTTATGATTATTTAACAAATATTACAACTGATCGATCATGAAAAGTAAAATAAGTTATAAAATTGTTTGATTTGAATTGTTAAACAAAATACAGGTCGTTTCTTTAATTCATATTTCACTACATATTAAAAATTAAATATTTTTCATTTTTTCTATTAAGTTTAATACATAAGGAAATATATTAATCGAAAACATGAATAAACTTAAATGAATTTCGAAAAAAAACAGCTTAACTTAATTTTATATAAGATATCATTTTAAAAGTGTTTTATTTGAAATTGAATGAAACTTTGATTCACAAAGATAAAATGTGTACAAATCTGCCGTTGTTAAAGTGGGCCGACAAGTTTGAGATTCCCAGATATTTGTCTTAATATTTATACACTACGAATCAATGCTGAAGATGATAGAGCTCTGAATAGAGAACCGTGTTTGCAGATATATTTGAATGAACTTATATAGACCTAAACAACTATCTTTAGAAGTGCCGATAGCTATAATAAATCAATTTACTAATATCATAAAATTGTTGAATTCAATCGAATCGTTAATAATAAAAATTATTTATTTTAACCATTGATATAATTTATCAACGTATAATTCCAATTTTGAATCCTATTTAATAATAAGATGATCATCTAAAGTAAAAATATATTGTGTATTTTTATAATTAGTATGAATTTAATACAATTTCTGAAATATAATTTTTTAAAAAAGAATAATTTTAAGTTAATTTTCATTCTGTTAATCTTATAATTTCAAATTGAAACTTATTTGTCTATTTGTCGTCCAATATTTCAGAGTTAAAATGGTAAAAAATATTTTGTGAATAAAATGCTAACATTTTAGCCATTCTTTGTGCTATTATAGATAAAAATCACTTCTTAACACATTAATTATGAATATTTTGACAATTATAGAGCATACTGTAAGAATTTGATATTTAATCTCACTGGAAAAAACATGCTAGAATAACATTTTTAAAATAGATTTTTGGTGTCTTTTAAAAAAATAACATAAAATTAATTTTAAAAAAGTGACATTGATTCTAAAGATTTAAATGCAAGATAAAGACAAGATTCAAGATCTCAACTGTCATAAAATTTTCACATGTATGAAAAAATTTATACAAATGAGTAAAATCTTAATTGTCTCTATTTATATATCTTAAAAATTTATCTAATTTCAGATCTCTTAATGTTTTGATAATTTATTTGAACAATATGAACTTTCTTGAATTATCAAATTGTTAATCGATGAATGTTATAATGAAGAAATTTTTATTTCTGTGCTAAATTTGACCTATTCTACATTTTCTTCAACCAGTTGGAAATATTTTATTTTTGTTGAAATTACTGTGAAAAGGTGTGGAGGCCATTATTTTATCTTTAAAATATTTATATTCAAGAGCATTTAAATATTTTTTAACCTACTCAGATCAAAATTGCAATTAATTATTATAAGGCGAAATAATTAAAGAATAATTATTGATAAATCGTGAAATAGCTTAAATGATTAAAATTAAGGAAAACATTATATTTTTTTTTGTTTCTTAATAAATTTTACTTTTTTGTTTCATAATTTTCCCGCGTAATAAATTCATTTTGACTTGGAGTCATATATAAAATTTGAGACAAGAAAGAGTTAAGCTGATATTACTGGTCTATGTTGAAATTTGCTCAAATATTTAATTTGTAGGCTAACTTATGCTCTAGATCGAGACGAATGCGATAAGACTTAATGCATACATTGAAAAAAACAAATTTCTTATTATGACATAAAATGCATCGTTGATATACCAATTTAAACACAAAAATCTCCTCAAATATCAAAACACAGTCAACATTGAAGTGGAAAAAGGTTCTCAAGTACAATTAATAACTTATCTTTTTTCTTTGCAGTCGGTTTAGCCAATAAGCGAGAATGTTTGTAAAGATTTGAATGTAGCGATTGCACAGTAGACTGCCAGCTAAAGACGCGAGATGGTTACTTTCTAAAATGATGAACTTCAAAAATTTCTATTTATAGCTTTTTAAAACCGGATCTACAATTTGTTCAGTCGCCGTATTTTAAATAATTTCATTCGTCAGATTAAGGACCTGAAGTTCATAAAACATTAGAAAGCAATCGAAAGCATTCCCAGTATTAATATCAACACAGACATGGACCTCAAACAAAAATAATTCATCCTGTGTTATTGCAGGAAATTAATTTTTATGGAAATCGACATCGGTTGCTCAATTTTACTTCATCCTTGAAAAATGATACACTGCCCTAAAATGTTTAAAATTTATATGAAGAGTTCTCTTCAACATAGGGAATAATGGATAAAACAGACTGTAACGTAACTGACAATGAACGAAGCATTGTTATCTGATATCATTAAAACTGATTATAGTCACGTACTGTGTATCCCCCACTTTTTTCAAATAAACAATTTAGGTTTGAACACAGCAGACTCCTCGACTTTTTTTGCAACATGTAGACACTGTGAAATTTAAATCATAGCTCGAAATACTCATCAGAACTGGAGAACTTCCATTTCATTGTCACCCCATGAACATTGTGTCATGTTGTATTCATTAAAGTAGAATGTTTAAATCTGTTGGAACAGTACCTACATGTTAATAGCTCTATTTTTAGATGTCAGAAATGCTATGATGCAGTTTCACATTGAACATTATAAAAACATCAGAAGACCTTAACTTATCAAATCAGATTGGAACAAAATTGCTCAATAAACATCAATAATAAAATCACTTGCAGATGCCACGCAATATGTTAACAGTGAACAAAACACGACACGTTCTTCCCTTTTCAGTTGGAGGAGTTCTATTTGTAGACTGATAATGATTAATTGTGACTATCCAAGTTATATAACAAGATACCATGCTGCAATATTGAAAAACTCAACAAACAGAGTTTAATGTATTGTTGCTATGATAGCGTTACAAATAGATGTGGTCTCAGATCTACGTTACAAGTAAATCACGGTTCGTAAACGCGAGAAACCATTAAGCATTGTAGATATGATTTAATGCATTCTGAGACTATACTATTTATGACACTTAGCAGAACTTTCAACAGGCTCAGAATAAAAAAGCAAATGAGAAGACAAAAGCACCTGTTATATAAATAAAATAATATACTATTGCTCAGCGAATCAGAATCGCATTTTTAAGTCGATAAGTCTGATGCGGTACAATGCGCATAAACAGAACTAATTAGGTAAAAAGAAGAAACCGTCATTCCAGAAACATAGGACAATCTGATGTAGTGATAACTTAAAAATCAATGTTTTCCTGTCAAAACAGTTTTTCGCAAATATTTATTTATGGATAGGCAAACATCTTTTCATGTGAAAAACCGTTCTGTTTTCCAGGATGAATAGTATATAATTTGCGATCATGTTTACATCAATAATATTTAAACCTCTTGCTTTTCTGCGTAACTGGCAAAACTGATGCTGACTAAAATTATCTTAAGTCGGAATACTGTTGTATTTTTATTTAAAAAATAACTCATTATGTTTAAAAGAATTCAGAAAAATCACTTAATTCAGTGGTATGGACTCAATTTCAGACATTGTCGAATGAACTGTTAAATTTAGTCTTTAATTGTTGAAGATCGGATATAAATCTACGGTTTTTATTTTTATATACTTATTTAAACAAGAAAACAATTGTTTGTACCGACCGAGACTTAATATTTGACTTTTTAACACTATCAAAGCTTTTTTTTCGCCATTTTAATAGATCAAAAGATAAAGTAATTTATCTTTTGAAAAAAGGAGTTTAACAAATTAATAAAACACAACCTATTTGATTTAATCAAAGAATAAAAATATATACTTTTTTATTTTCTTATCAATAAAATTTATGACACTCTTGGTATTGGCATGGTATGAGTAGAAACTTGATTTCAAAGAGCAACAAATACAAAAGTCAAATAAGAATGAAATTTAATTTTTCCAATTTAAAATGAATGTGTGAATATTTATATTGATCATAAAATAAACATAAAATAATGTGAAAATCAATAAACAGCTTTATTATTATTCTTTTTCATCGATATATACCTTATTAATTACGTTTCTGAACTTTGAAAGTTCAATTTCTAAGATATACGAAGATAAAAATTTTATAAATTTGAAAAATTGCTTAAAATTGGAATTTTTAAAAGTTAATTTTACAGATCAGAAAATGTTTTAAAATATCTTTATACATAATTTAATAAGAAAAATTAGATTAATTTACGTAAGTTTTGTAAATTGAAAAGATTTGAAATTGTAGCGATGAGAGATTATTTGATTTTCTTTTGACACATAAATTTTATCGTTACTTTTATAATAATTTTAAATATTTGTTTCGAACCAAAAAACTGTGGAGTATGATTTCATTTAATATTTTTAAAATTCGAATTTACAGTTTCGTTTCTTTTAATATTGTATCAAAATTATTTTTTGGAGCACAAAATCGTATTCTGGCAAACAAAATGATTTAATAACAAATACTGTATTTTTACTCAACAAGTTAATCATAAAACAGGGGAAAAAAGAGAAATTAAAACTTATATAAATCAATAAAATATGATGTGCAATTTATAATGCAACCAAAATTTAAAAAAGGCTAATTTCGTGATTAAAATCTACATTTCCACAAATAATAGTGCTTTCTAATTGTATGAGTTTAAAGCTATTGATCACTTACTTAGATTACGTTATATATTACATTAAAAATTGCAGATTTTTTCAGAATATGGGAGAATTTTTATTTCATGTTTGAAACAAGTTAAGCTGTAAACTATTTATTTTCGTAAGTATAATGGTTCATCGAAAAATAATTTTGCAACTAAAAATTATTTAAAGAAGTAAAATCGATTGATTTTTACTTATTTTAAAAAATTATTAAATTTGGATTTATCATTAAATTTTTCTTATCTACGTGTAGATTGGGAAAAATTTTTGATTCAATCAAATTTAATGAAATTTTGAATATTTTTGAACAATAAATATCGTTTGGTTTTATGTCAAATATTTCAGACGCAAAGATACTTAAATTGAAAAAAACATCATTATACTACATGTAAATTTCATAAAAATATTTTAATCAAGAAATTTTTAAAAATAAAAAAAAATATCAGCAAATTATTTAAGATATTGAAATTACACTTTTTATATTCTTAACAACTAAAATTAGTATGAGTTGAATAATTCTTGATTTTATATTTAAAAAGTGATTTATCCAAAAGCGAGAAAAACTTTAATTTAAATATTAAATTACAGTTTCATAATCTGCAGTTTATCAGTGTGTTATAACATCATATTATTCTTATAAATACTATATTTTTAAAATTTCAGGTTAAACATTGATGATTGTTCTAAATAAAGAAATTTTTATTGAATCGCTTAATAATATCTTTATTTGCAAAAATATTTGATGGTCAATATAGTCATGCATTAAAGTGTTAAATATTAGCTATTTGAAAAATAAAATCAACAAGTCTCATTCATTTTGATAAAATTTTTGAAAAACAACAAATAATTTTAATTATTTAAAATAATAATTCGTGAAAATGAAAATAAATTTGAGATTTTGATAAAAATTATATAAAAAATAAATTCTTGCATATACTTAAAAAGATGAAAAAATTTTCACTCAATAAAACAAGAGTTTTATCGTTCATAGATAATGATGAATAAATTCTTCAACTCCAAATATATTACATTTTGATACCACGATAATTTACCATCTCTGTACAATGTTTAACGTAAACATGTGGTTCATCTTACACCCAGATACTGAAATTTGTGTTTTAAAATTGAATTTTATTTTGTAGTTAATCAAAAAATAGTTTATTTAGAGTTTTTATTCATACATCATGATATGTTATATATAGCATTTTCAATACATAAAATAAACTTGTAAAAATTTTAATTGGCAAAATATTTTTATATTTGCATGATTCATAAAACCTAACGAGAATTTATGCTCATATAGATGTAAAATCCTTGATTTATAAAATCTTTTATTTAAGATGATGAATTCGGAATAAAATCCAAAATTTCACATTATTTATATTTTTGAAAAATCTTTTCACCTCATATTAAAATAAAAAACAAAATAACAACATTATATATTTTGATTTCCCTGAAATCTTAAATATGTTAACTTTTGGAGTTGTAGAGAGAATTTATCATATTTTCAATCTAATTAAATCTAAAAGAAAATTTCTTTTTCAACAATGTAGACATCAACATTCTAATTATTTTTTTTATGTATTATTTCACAAAATATCAACATATTTTTGACAGACCAGTGTTCGTCAAAACTGCATATATCTTAAACATAGAATTAAATTTATGTATTCTTTCATAAAAATATCCGAAAAAGTTTTTCATCGAACTGTAAATTATTTTAAGCAAAAAATTTTATCGAGAGTTCTTATGATTAAAATAATCGTAGTCTCATTCTTATGGCACTTATCGTTGAGATTTTATTCACACTTAGTGATTGTTTGAATGGGTTATCAATATATATGTTCATATCTATCCTATGTTTTATGTTCAATAAATTTAAATTTAAACATATAAGTCTGTTTGAGTACTTATTAAAGAATTTATGCTATGAGATTTCTTTTTTCATTAATTATATTTCAAGCAAATCCACGACACGTCTACATTAGAAGTTTACACTTATGTACGTTTGTGGCAGCATCTCTGCATCATAGATCTTTAACGATAAATTTAATGCTTAACTTGAAAATATGTTTTGTCTGTCGAATACTTCTAAAAGATATTAAATAATGGTTGATGACTTTATTCATGACAAATAAACATTTAAGTCCCATTATAAAATAAGTAAATAGTCAGAATTTAAAATATATCTCATTGAGATAAATTCTTATTTATTTACTATTTTCTTGATATCGTTTGATATATATTGAATGCGTGCATAGATATTTAATTTTTAACATCATGACTTGGCATTACAATCGCGACGAAGATGAGATCAATGAGGCTAGAAGAATTCGATAAAAGAAATAAGTTTGTGGACATATCATGTGAAAAGTTTCAAGTTTTGGCTATCAATTGAATAGCTAAAAAACAACAATTTGATCAACTTGTTTATTGCACAATCGGTTCCCGTACCTATGATATCATTAAAGCTCTTGTTGAAACTGTTGATCGTTCGAAGCTACACTTTGATGAACTCATACTAAAGCAGATGATAATCGTTTAAGGGTACAATTTCGGCTTTGTCTCCCAATCTGAGTCGTACCTATGAGACAAAGTTCATTTAGAATTTCAAAAAAGTGATGCTTGAGAGATCATTTTGTTCATTACTAACACCCTAAGGGAAGTATGTTTTTTGAGATAATCAAATCTTGTCTCGAAAGTTCGTCTAGCTCCAATATCACCACTGGAACAGACCATGCAAGAAGAGATATATGCTCAATGAAATAGTCAAACGCTCACAAACGGGATATGTGAAATGTCGATAAAAGCTATTCATCCAATGAACCTCGAAAACCGAAAAGTTGGTTCACTAAGTGAAGTTGAATGAGACAAGACGTGACATTCATTCGAAAATATATCCTTTGATTAAATCAAAAGGCCACGAATTTCAAACAGCATGTAGAATAGAGGGAAGAACGATTTTTGTAAAACACGTGCGCAAATAGTTAATTTATACCTTAACATGACACAACAGAGAGTCCTACACAATCCGACTAACAGTATTTGCACCATGAAAGCGCGTATAGAAAGGCTGAAGAGTTTTACCTCGGAACTATGTTTCTGAGCTTTAATTAACTGCATATTAAGACAAGAATTCATTTAAGAACAACACGATAAGCTTGAATCATATTATCTCTTCAAAAAATAAGATATAACAATGATAAAAATTTATATTAAAGCAGTGTCAACATATATTTTTCGAAAAAATATTCCTTCTTATTTTTGAATAAAATAAATTCAAAACAACATTTCATACACATTAATTTTCTGAATTTTTCAAAATAGATTCACCTTATTTTTTCACAGAATTTGTCAATTTATTTTAATGGATTTAATAACACACACTCAGCTTTTTGAGGGACAATAAAATAATATAAAATTTCTTAAATAAATTATTCATTTTTTTCAAGCAAAAAAATTTTTATCATATAATTTTGCAAAAACAAACTTTAAACATTGATATTTAAAATTATAATGTGGTATATACGTCTTTCAGATAAATATGAAGATCTTAACATGGATAATTTTTCACAAATATATGAGTTTTATTTATCTTATATTTTTATTTGCTAAAAATGAATATTTTTGATTTAAATCTTTGTTTTAAAAAGAATTCGAAATTTCAAGGATCGTATTGAATATAAATAATGGATGTTGTAAATTGAATGATAAAAAATGTGACAAAATGGTATCATTATTATTGAATGCTTCGAATTTGGATTTAATATTTGAAAAAAAACTAAACCAAATTATGAATCTTTAAGTTTAGATGATATAGCAATCTTAATTTTTAAAAACAGCAAATTAAATGAGTTAGGATAACTTCTTATGGTAAAGAGAATTCGAATGATTTGGATCAAACGACAATTTTAAATCAAATACTAATGAGTATATATATTGACAAATTATACAAACTATATTATCACGAATTCAGTTTCGTTTAACTAATATCAAATTCCAATGAATTTTTTCAATAAATTTTAAACACGTTTATTTTTATACCTTATATATTGGAAAACCAAATAAAAGTTTTTAAATAGTTTTATTACATTTTAGTTGTTGTAAAAAATATTTTGACAGAATTGATCCAGTTTTAACTAAATATTTATCATAATAATTCGATGTTCAAAGTTCGATACGATATGAAACTCATCATTGAAATGTAAATTTAAGAAAAGTTCATAAATAATGGAAATTTATGATTAAAATATAAATAAATAAAAAGTAAATCTCTTAAACGTTAATTTAAATATTGCTAGAATTTTGCCCATGAATAATAAAAATGATGATAGCCATTTTAATGAAAAATGTTGAAAAAATTCAATAACATGAACCTTTGATTATTTAATTATACACATGTGTTTGATCTGAATCAAGTAGATAAATTTAACACTGTAATATTTTTAAAAAAATAATAAAAGTTAATTTTATATGATATTAAAATTATATATGTTAAGAATTTGTCAATCTTGTTAAGATAACGAAAAATCATTTGCGTTCTGTCCTGTATCCTACACATTTTTTTGTTATTTCCATAAATTTGAGCTTTGATAAAATTCTAAAATAAATATACTCATTGTGCAACTCCCATAGAGGGATTAAAATCATTTAATCATTGTAGAAACCAAGAATCCAAGAGAACACCACACCTGATACATTCAGTCGTCTTTGTAAATATATTTACGCAATTATATTTTATGATCAAATTTTCTTGAAACATTTTATTGTTGAAATTTGACGTGAGTTCTTGAACATCCCTTTGAAAGTCGTGCTTGAAGGTGTGCTTTTTGGACTTATTTGATGCCTGTTTAAAATATTTTGGTATGTGTCAACAAATTCTCGAAAATTAGGCACCAAATTAATAGATAGTTGACGGCTAATTTTTCTGATCTTCTCTGAAAAACAAAGTGTTTCTTGATGAGCTACGAGACTTAAATCTTTTAGAATTTCCCAAATAAGTTTAATTTCCCTTTTATCAGAAATAATTGACTTGAAATATCTAAACAAGTTGTCAGTGTTGAAATCTTTTTAACATTCAGAGGACAAAATATTCTCCAACACCGAAGGGAACGATAATCTTCACCAGGTAAAATGGTTTTTGATGAATAGTTTTTATGATCGTCGTATAGTTTTGACGGGTTTTCTTGCGTTGTTTCTTCATAAATGTTTGTAAAACAAACATGTTGAGCCATTTTTTGTAAATATTTTGATTTTGTGATAGAATCGTCTTGATGTCTTGAAAATTCACCTAATTGGATGTTTAATTTCTTTGTTCCTTTTCTAATCTTATTCAAGATTGAGGTTTTTGATTCGAATTGCTCCTTAGAAGTTTTGTATGAATTTATTGAATAAAAATCATATATAGAAGGTCCATAGATATAAAATAAACGCACATTATATTTCGCTTTTTCTCTTGAACGTCTCAAGTATAATTTATTTTTCAATACACGATTAGAAAGACTTCGTTTTGGATTGTTAATTAATTCTAATTTGTTTGAATGATAAAAGGATTGATCGGTCGTTATTCAATCTTCATCAAAAACAGTTTAAACAGGAGTTACATCTCTAGAAGCATAAGAGAATGATTCTGAAACATCTTAGACATCTTGACGGGATTTAAAATCTAAAGTAGTTTTTTGGTGTATACTTCTCCATTTATCTTTCCACCTATAAGGTGAAATAACAGATGATTGATTTAGGATTGCAATGAATGACAGATAGACGTGCATGAGATTAAAAACGTCGAATATAAAACTGAGAACTCGTAATTGTCAACGATAATGGTCGTGAATGTGGTTTAATAAATAAAAATATTCTTGGATTTATATAATTTAAGAAAAAAAGAGTATACTAAAATAATCGTAAAAATAAAAATTCATTAGAGATACGAAAAAATTATTTACGTAGTTTAATTAGTGATTTAAAGGTATGACGTGTAATGTTTTTGATTTTTTCTTACGATTTAAAAAATTCTGACTATCTAAATTAAAAATATGACAAATATGATATTTATTTAATAATAGTTAAAATTAGCTTCACAATTTATTTATTTTCCTCCAAGTAAAAAGTGATTAAATTTAATCAGATCTTTAACTTTATTTGAAAATCTTTCGAAGAATGAATTTTAATAAAATTACCTTCGAGTATTTGTTATCAAGAGTTAAAATTGAAGTAAGTGACATTTTAATTGGTCGTGAATAAGACCTTTTAATAACAAGGAAAACACGTTGATGCAGTAGTTTGACAACTCTTCGGATAAAAATATTCGAATAATGATTGGTTTTATTTCAGATTTATATGTTACTAATGTTATAAAAGAGTTTTGTACTCAGGAAGGTAATTTTTTGCAGGTAGTCAACTGAACGTATCGAAAATTATGAAAATAATTCAATTTTTATTGAGACAGTCAAATACCGATGAAATTCTTTTTGAATTAACGATAAAATCGCACACAGATGTTGATAGGAAAAAATTTTACAGGGCTCTAATGGCTAACCATTTTAAGATTAATCCCGTTATAATTTAATTAAGTGGATATGTTTTAGAGATCCAATAGTCTTTGTAAGTGTGGCACAAAGCAAATGTTGGCAGAATAGAATTTCAAAAATGGCTTTTTTGAATTGACGTAGTTGGATCAAAGGTTGAATTCGTTTTGGAAATAGTTCACCGTCTTAGAGATACACTAATTGTATTTATTTGTCCACGTATGTTTCCCTATTCAATAATAATTAGTGATATTTGGATGTCGTACGAAACATTAGGAGATGAATGTACAATCATTTAACAGTTAATAATTAAAAATTCTATCCCCTGGTAACATTTGTTACAACCAACCATGTTGAACGATGTTGGTAGAGGTTGAAACAAACGCACAATGAACGATAAGTACCTCATCTATCTTAACTTGCTGCTCATTCAATAGAATTTGTGAAGACAAAGGTTCCTTAAATCTTGTGGTCATTTTATTCAACACATCAGTGAGATTTTTCATTCAATATAATTTAGTTTAAGAATAGATATTTCAATTATTTTGTAATTAATTCTCGGATTAAATTAAATCTTTTTTTAGTTATTAGGTAAAATTAAACAAATATTTTAACTTCTTGACGTTTTTTTTAATTTATGATATTTGAAATTTTTTCAGACCATTTTATATTTCAGTAGGTTTAATCATTTATAATCTTTAACATTTTAGAAAATTAGTCTATTGGGTTAACGGTGTAAAAAAATTGCATATGACTTATTTTAGGAATATTTTGATAGATCTATTAGATAATTAAAAAGTTGAGCAAATGATTTTTTAAAACTCGTCGACGATATTTACCATAACTATAATTTTCAAAGGTTATTTTATAAACTTTACATCTATCACTTCTTTTCAAATTATTTTTTCAATAAAATTTTGTCCATGTTTTATATTTAAGTTACTTTTTCGAATGTTTAACCCTTTCCCCTGTGTATGATTTGAGATTTAATCTAATACTTATTTTAGCCGCACAATGGGTGTGAAGTTTAAAACTATTGGTTTGTAAAAAATGAACTAAATTTAAAATAAATTACTTGCTTAAATAAATTTTGAGCTGATGCAATTCGTACGAGAGGTTTACATATGACCAGTAAATATGATAAATTGCCGTATTTTTGATTAATTTTATTTTGCAAAAAATATAATTAATACTAAGATTTTCATCATATCACAAATGAAGATATATATTCGATCATTGTTCGTTAAATCTACGGCGTTTTAATTTATTCTTTTTGCGATACCTAAAAACTAATTATCACCTTTAAAATTTCGTCATTATTATATAAATGATAGCGTTAATATTTTTCGCTGTTTAATAAAATCTATTATGAGTAGAATTTTCAATTTAATGGCTTATAATATAAAAAAATATGCAGTTTTCTTTCTGTTAATTTCATTAACAGCATTTCTCCATAGTTTTTACCAAACAGCGATTGACTTTTATCAATCTGTCCAAATAGTGTTTAAATTTCAATACCGCTTTACCATATATTTCCACCTTCCCACTAATTTTTGACAGGTTATAATCTTTTATTCAAAGATTGCAAGTATTAAATAGGTAAGTAGTATCAAATTCTTTTGTGCGATTTCAAAATTTTGACACATTTTTCTTAAAAGGGTTATTCACACAAAGACTTTATGTCTTAATATTGTTAATTTTGCTTGAATATGTTATTTTGGATCTTTATAATTTATAGTTGGTGTAGAAATAAATTAACCTCTGTTATATAATTACGAAATTCGAAGTTCCTTTTTATCAAAAAATAGTTTAAAAAGAAAAATAGATTTCTATGATTTATATTATTAATTTAAGTCTCATTATCTTTTTGATATATAATTTTGTCAAATATGAATTTTACTAAGGTATGTGTTTTATTACTTAAGTGAAGCAGAATTTGATATTTTTTAATTTAAGGGTTTAAATGTTAAATTCCTTTTTACTTTATCTAATTTATGAATCAAATAAGATATTCAATTCTTGCTCCTGCTATTTTAAAAATAACATTACGTCATAGATATGCAAAGTCTCCTTAAATAGTTTCTCCTGTTTTTAATCTCGTCACATCTTAATCAAAGAGATCTTATTTTTACTTTATAAATAAAATCATATTTTATAAAATTTTGAAATTTAATTGTTTTAATGCAAGATATATAAATATTCAGAGACTCTGTTAAATTCTGGAGAGAAAATCAAATTTATTTTGAAAAGAATTAATGATGGTTCTGTGTAAAAGTTAAAAAATTAAATAAATTATGCTTATATTACAATATACAAGACGATATAGTCATATTGGAAGAGATTTAATTATAATCGAAAAGATTTTAAATTGAATTTACTTGTTAATATTTTTGAAAAAATTATCAGCGATTGTATTTTTGGATATATCTGTCTTTTTAAATAAAAAAATATTTTTGTCATCTGATTATAAATTTGCTTTCACATTAGATTGACAAAAACTAGTAAAGAAACATTCATTCAATCGCTATAAATAGACCATCACAAATTCAGCGTTGACTACACCTTTGAATTTTAGAAGCATTTTTATCATGCTTATGTTGATTATTAATTAATTTTGAAAATTTTTTTAAGTCGTTCGCAGTGTGTAAAATTAGCCAGCTACCATGATAAGTGGGATAGTCAAGATTTAATTTGCGATATTTTTTATATGAACCGATTACTTCATTAAACTGTTTACATTATACTAGATTTATCTTTTTTATATTTCATTCCATATGTCATTCCTAATCTTCGTTCTACAGTTTTAAACAATGACAAAAACAAAAGTCAAGGGTTTATTTTTAATGGAAATTAACTCAAGTTTTGTGATGAAAATTGAAGTTAAATGTGAAAAAAATGTTTTCCATTTGATCTAAAAATTCATAAAAATATAAATTCAAAGAAATTTTTATGTCTTTTTGTAAAACATATTCGTTGTAAAAATATCAACTATGCTATTAAATGTTTTTTAACAAGTAATAAGCAATCTTTCTTTTGAATAATAAGCGTAAAAATATGATAATTTTTTCATCTGTTTTTTTACAATTTTAATATCATTTTTGCAAGAAATAAGAACCAAATAAAATAGAATTTCTCAAAAAATTAATAAAAAAAAAATCATACTATGTTGAATAGATACACGTACTATTCTTTACTCTTAAGAAAATTTACAAATTAAAATAACGGACTTGTATGATACGGGATAAGTCATATATGTATCGCTTTCTATTCTCATTAAAAATCCGAGAAATATAAAACTGGATTCTAAAATTTTCCATTCGTATTACATTGGTCATAAAAACCTTCTCAGAAGTAAAAGAATAAAATTTAATACTTACATTTTGTAAAAACAGAATTAAATGAAAAGATCTTTTCTTCTTTGTATTACTCTTAAAATATTGAAAGGTTTAATCTGATATGCAAAATTTTTTGAACATTTTTTTGTTATTAAATTATTCCGAGCTAATTGAGGTCCATTAAATAGTATACATTGATTAAAAAATTCATTCATTCTATTTAATTTATTTTCATTCACAATCACATATTTTTCAACACGTTTACAACTTACAAAAAACTTACTTGTCAATACCATGTTTCATAACTCCGGATATTTTCAATTTCAAAAACCACTTTTACTTATAAATAAAATTTTTTGATATTTATTGTGCACAAATATGCGCTTAAGTCAATCATATGTGTTAAAATTCGTAAGATTATTGTTATTATAAAAACGATACTCATATTTAAAAACATTAAATAACGGTAGATATGTTAATATTAATTAAACCTTATCTATGGCGATTTTTTGACGAGAACATTTATTTCAATATTTTAAAAATTCAAAAAATATAAGTTAAAATAAGATAATTCTTTCGATAGTATCGTGAATTTAACATAGATTTGTAAAACTTTCATAAAACTCCTACCCTAACTGTTGGAAACAATGAAGGTTTTATTCACTAATTAAATTACATGCTTAAGCTATCATCTGTGAGATTCACATCAAAACATATCTGTGTAGAATAAAATAAAATTTTTTAATATTTCATCATCAAAAGGCACATTTATGCATGTACTATCTTAATATTTATTTAATCGTTTTTAAAAACATTTTATCACAGGTCAAATGAATAAAATACGTATTGAAAAAAAGTGATATAAAATTTTGATGTCCAGGTTCAGATATTTTCTAAGAAATCGACTGTGGGATAAATTTTTATGTTTAAAACGTATCTTTAACAAATATTAAAATTTCAAAACAAATTATTTTGATAAAATTATAATAGTTATTCATTATTCACATTAAAATTTTCATAAAATAACTTCATACTATCCTAATACCTTCATGGATTTAAGCAATAGAGAGCCTGAACAGATATAAGTTGCAGTCTCTTGAGCAGTATCGGCTGTTTGTATTTTTCCAAAAATAAAAAACATTTTTATCATGAATTCAAATATATTTAATTGTGATAAAAAATCTACAAAATATGTATTTCTTAAAAAATTTTAATATTTATCCTTATAGGTAATCGAATTGATCATTTATATTTGAAAGGCACGGAAATTTTTTAAACAATTTTAAAATTACTAATTATGAAAAAAAACTGAAAACGTCAAAAGATAAAACCATTTTAAATATTTGTTTAAACTAAAAATAAAAAAAATTGAATAAAATAATATTATATACTACTAAATAACTAGGTTCGACATAAGTAAAGTCATATGCTAATCCTTTACTGGATTTATTAAAGATAGAATTTATTAAATTTAAGTTTATTCAGAAAACCAAATTCTGTTTATTCAAAAAATTTTTTTGAATTTTTTCATTATGTGTTTTTAATTTCGAGAATCTATCACACGAGATAATTAAAACAAATGAACGAAAAAGTAAAAAACGCTGTATTTTTGGGAAATTTTAATTTTTATGATACTTTCATTTTATTATTCATACTTTATAAGGATTTTTTTTACATCATTAAAAAGTCAAACCTATCTAGGCATCTTCCGAAGAAGCTTATAATTGTGTATATTCTTATGAGCAGCTAATTTTTTGTCTTTTTCGCGCACGACCCATGTACAGAAGATTAAAAATATCCTCTTTTGTCTGAAAGAAAAAACGCACGCTCATAATTTAACTCTTTGTCTCAATGAGATATATGACAACTAAAACCCTGAACATATTCATTCGAATTAGCTCGTCCCTTTTGATTTTTTGTAAAGACAACAGATGTCCTTTATAACTCTGTCATTATGAGTTTGTAAAATAAAACTTTACACATAGCAAACATTTAGTTATTTATAATATCAATAGAAAGAGGAAAGGTTATGTTTAAAAGAAGCTGACATTAATGGAGGAAATAAGAGTGAAGTGCTTTTTGATTTTAATTTAACTTTTTATTTCAGCTTTTCATGAACGACGTACATTTGAGTGCATTTGAAGCTAAATTAAGTTACAGCAATAAAAATATAATTGTAAAATAACATTATAAATTTAAATTTTCAGTAAAATCATAATTGACGATTTTAAATCAACCAATACGTTATTTAAAACGAAAGAAATTTATCGATAAAAATGTTTCATTTCAGAAATCATATATTCAAATAAACATTCTTATTTATGAGTGGTTAATATTCAACAAAAATTTTAATTGTGAATATCATCATAAATTATGAAAATAGATATAAATTACTCAACAACAATTTTTCCGAAAAATCTTGTGTTGCATAACAACTAAATGAAAATATTAAGTGTCTTGATTATTGTACTCTTAAATCAGAACATATAACAGAATGAATGAAAATTTTGAATATCATGGATAATATTGCATCATATTTGATAAGATACATCATTGTCTTTTGTAATCATCTTTCATATTTTTTATAAATAGTTTCATGCCTTTTTTTAAGCGTTGTAATTTGGTAATTTGTTTCAAAATAAATAGGCTATAATTGTATTTAAATAATCAGAAGGTGTGATTAAACTCTATTTGAGGTGAGAAATGGGGAAGTAACTTGAGTTTCTATTTTATCGCAGCCGCAGAAAAATTAGAAATAAAACATACATTTCATTTTTTTCTGCGATATTAAAACGTATTCTCCTCCATTCTATTTTACAAATAATTATAAATAAAATTATATTTCAATCAGATTTTAAATATTTATTGCTTAAATGGCGTTTTTTATATTTTAGGACAAAAAAACAGTTTTCCTTAATTGGTTCTTTTATCATAGTTATACTTGAAAAACTTAAGTGTGAGATTATATTTTGTCTTATTCCTTCGAAAAGATTTTTCTTTCTTAATATTGTATTTTTAATCCCAATTTATGCATCTATAACAATTTAAATTGGGTCCTATGATTATTTACACATAGAAAACAAGGAATCTCAATGATTGTTCATTTTCTAGGTAAATATGAGTTTGTTTTGATAAAATATTAAGAATAAATTTTACATAAATTAGGTTTGATTGATCATTTTTCATCAGAAAAATTTGTATTTTATAAATTTATCGCACGTGCGTGATATAATAATATTTTAATTTATTTAGAACGTCCACTTTCCGATCTGTTATATTATAAAGTCTGAAGAATATTTTATGGAGTCAAATAAACAGTGTATGACCCATAAGATTTGATCAATAAATGCAAACTAACTGTTTTGAATATATGACAAGCTTATTATATTTGAAAATAAACAAGAAAATTTCAACAAATTATGTCTTTAATGTGATTTCAATGAATATTAAACTTAATCAATCATTTCAGATAAAGCCAAAAACTGTTACTATTGAAAAGAATCTGTAAAAGTCTTGAACATGTAAACTATGTGTTTATACCTAGAGAAAAGAGTTTAAAGTATGTTGAGACAAAAAATAGATCCATTTTATATTATCAATGCGACTGCTATCACTGACTCGTTATACTTGAAACTAGCTTGATATAAAAATTAACAAATTTTTTACAAGATAATTTCAACTCAATACTATGTGGTTTTATGTCAAATAATCTGAAAGTATGTGATAGTAAACCGAATGCAAATATATTTTACATCATTACTCAATAAATTTAAAAAAATAGGTGTTTACAATGAAACATTGTTGTTTTGATTAATAGTATATTTTACGATAAATTTAATAATTAATACTGATGGCATTTTTAATGTTAAATTATTTTTTATTTGAAAATTTAAAAAACGACGAATGGACAATCAACTTTGAGGAAACTGTTTTTGAGTCTCGATTTAATATTTTAAAAAAAGAAAAATCATAATATTTAATCTTATAAAATTCATGTTTATTGTATATAAACGCATGCGTATATAATTAGTTTTTCTTTACCTGATATAGCAATGGGGACGAGGCAGATTTCTTAAACACAAAAAGAATTCAATCAAGAGCGAAGTTCGTCGACAGAATATGTATAACGTTTTGGTGTTTGATTTTAATTAACGATCTACTGGAAAATATGTGAAACAATGCATTAATTGCCAAAATCAGACCTCGTACATACAATCTCCTTCAAATTCTTATCGAAACTTTTGATCCTTGAACGCTACCTTTTAATGAACTTGTCTCAATCCTCGCTAAACACATCAGGCAAAGTAAATGAAAATCGCCTTACAGTACAAATTCAGCTTGGCAAAAGTATAAGCTTGTAACGGTTAAAAAATTTTCGTTTAGCCTTCAAAAAGTAGGCGAGACTTGCGAATATTATGATTCAATGACAACGTCTAATGGGAACACGTGTGCCCAAAAATTGCACGATCCTGCATAAATGTTTGTCTTTCTCTTTTATGAAGATAACTAACCTTACAAGAGGCTATTGATGAAGTAGAAATTATCATGTTTGCAAGTGAAAGCGCAAGAGAGATAAGCGGGAATCTTAAAAGTGTTAACCCCTTTGATATTATGAAGCAAGAGAGCTACCAAAGTGCAACATGTTATTTTTCCAGAGAACATGGAAGTCAAAGAAAGGATTGCTCGCGACTCAATTATATATACCACATTTGTGGAATCAAAGGCCATATTGAAAATTTATGCAGAACAAAACTTTACGAAAGCAAACAAAATTAAAATAAAGTTAACCTAAGTTCACCCCTCTACCAATTTGTTTCGATTTGCAAAGCCATGTTAAAAAGTGGTATAGATTCTGGGTCACCAGTGTCTCTTATTTGCTAACGTGATTTCGTCTGTCTCTCTTTTAAATCAGAATAAAAGTTATATATATTAATTTCACAGGACACAAGATAAAACGTTCTGGAATGTGTAATGTCGAGTTCGAAACTGAAAGAATAAACGATCATGGAGATCTTTATGTTATTCGAAAGGGAGCAAACATCATTTACTCGAAATGGCAAGATTAACTGAGAGAGACTGACCCAGGTAAAATTAATTCGCTGTGTGGGACTCTATTTTGGGAACAGATAAGGAAGAAATTCTGCAAGTTTTTTTCTGAACTGATACGGAACATGAAAGAATTTTCTGCTTAAATCATCTTATTAGATAAAATTGAACACATTATTCAACAAAGCTAGACCCATCTGCTTTTTTAAAAAAGAGCTTGTGTCTTAAGCTCCTCTTGTTTGGGAGAGACAAGGGATCATATAAAAGATTTACCATAACTTTAGGGTGACGCTAGGCGTACTGCTGTTGAGAAGGATGGAACATTTAAAATATGTGCAGAATATTCCGTTCCTCTTCTCGAACAAATGCATTAAGACTTCTACCAATTACCTTGATTTTGAAGAGCCTTTTATTGAAGCATTCCCGAGGACGCTGCTTTTCACTCATAGATATCGACTCTGCGTATCTGCATTTTGAAAAATAAAATTAGCCAAAAGGTTACCTGATAATAAAAAATCGTCAAAGACATGATAAATTTTGCCGTTTTCCGTTTGTTCTTTCATCTACTGGAGCAATATATCAATCAACAATTTAAAAGATATAGGTAGGAAAGACGTCTTCGCGTGTTATTTAGACGATATTGTAATTTCTGGAATTTCAATTGAAGGCCATTCTAAAAGATTAAAATCTGTTTTAAATGCATTGAGGGAGGCCGCATTAAAACTTAAATATGGAAAGTGAAGGTTTTTTTAATCGGAATTCGAATATTGCTTTTTGATATTATTCAGAGGTGGAATTTAGGCCCTCTTATACTTAAACCTTAACCATAGACAACATGAAGACACCAAGCAATCCGTCTTAACTCATATGGTGTTTACGGACATTTAAATTATTATTGAGCACCAATTCCTAAATTATCTATTGAGCTTTCTTCATAATATGAGCTGCTTAAAAATAACAGAATTTTCAAATGTGGAGAAAGACAAGAAAATTCACCATGTGTTGTAATAGAAGCTATTTAAAATTATGCAACTCGAGAGTACTTGTACCAAACGCTGCCTGTAGCAATAGAAACCAATTCATTGTTCCATGGAATAGGAGCGATGATATCCCAAAGAGGTTAAGACGGTAGTGATAGATTCATAGCATTCGCATGGATATTTCTGTCCAAATTTAAAAAAATTATTCAAACTTAGAAAAATAAGCACTTTCTATTTGTCTGGGAATCTAACATGTTTTTAAATTACTTGAAGAACGAAATTTCTTATTACAAACTGACCATCAATCACAGACATGTTTATTAAGACTGACAGTATGAATTACTCAAACCGCTACCGCTCGAATTCAGAGATTGCCGTTTTCCTTTCGATGTTATCATACACAAAAGATTACAGCCAACCATCAAATAATGGGAATGAAGATTCCTTGTTTCTTTTTCCCTGGAGACAGATTCAAAATAAGCTTTCAGATGTTTAGAGTCTTTTTATTTATCATATGTCTGATTACTATGTTTGTTTTCTTTTAAAATAATTTGGAATGAAACTTGAAATGACAAAGTATTATCAAAAATATCGGCGTAAAAATTTAAATAACTTGCATGGATATATAAATTCTTACTTGGCTGATCCATTTTTGAGAATAAAAAATGAAATCTCAGATATCGGTGAATGCTTAATATTAAGCGAAAAATAGGCATACCTTCACTCTTTCCTATGCTTAAACGTTCACACGAGGGACATCTAGTGATAAATATAACTAAATACATAGCACGTAAGTGGCCAAAAATTGATGCAGGCCTTTTCAGAATTAGTGGTTAATGCCATATATGTCAGTTAGAAAAAGTATAAAAGCATCAATATTATATTGGAAGGATGAAAAATATCCTTTAAGCAGAGTGCACATTGACTTCGCTGAACCTATTCGAGTTAGAATGTTGTTGATACCAGTTGATGAAAATACAAAATGGTCAGAAATTATCAAAATGGCATTGAATACCTCGAATGATACAGTTAAATAGCTAAGGATAAATTTTTTTTCGTAGTTGGGTTCCTATTGATAGTTACTGGTGTTGGTCTAAATTTAGTTGAGATACCTTCAAACAGTTTCGTGGAGGAAATGAAACGCTTCAAATATAAGATCACCTCCATACAATTCAATATCTAATGAAATCGTAGAAAAATTTATCTGACAGCAGAGGGAAGTATGGAGAACTGTCTTCAATCTGAATTCAGAAAACAAGTTGCATCATTTATAAACAGCTTAAAAAATTCCGATTATTCAACGACTGGTGTAGCTCTTTCAATTAAACTTTGCAGACAACTTAATACCAGACCTAAAAGACGAAAAGAAAATTAGAGATCAGGAAATTAAGATTTTAATAAAAGATACAGTTCTTGAAAAGAATGAACCCAATATCAAAATAAAATTTTCCAAATGAGAAGTAGTTAAATGTCTAGAATCGAGAAATTATCAAGTTAACGTGCGAGAGAAGACACTGCACAATGGCTACAAACAACTGAAGCTAACTTTTATTAAAGTTAATTAAGATACGAAGGAAGAAAGAGATACTCACTGGAAAAATCGAAAGCACACAAATGGTATATGTTAAAAGTCGTCCGAAAAGCTTCAGTAAATGATCTTCAAAAACCAATTAGAAAACTCACAGATCGAGGATGAATTAGACGAGACGTACTTTCCTTCCAAAAATACATCAACTGATATAAGCATAGAACAGCAAATGTCGAATCTCCTTCAGAATAGAGAGTGAAGAGTGTTGTGAGTGTGACGCCTATGTAAATATTTTTAGTTTTCCCATTCTGGATATAACAATCATAATGATATTTTCCCATTTTGACAAGAATATTTTTGATTTATTAATCATTTTTAAGGTGTAAAAGGCTTTTCTTTTGTTGAAACATTTTCCAGACGTTAGGAAAATTGATCAAAAATTTTTGATCATCAATAATGTCAATTTTCATGAAAAAGTAAATACTCAATGTTTTAACAAACTCTATAGTTATTTCTTTCTGAAAAATACTAATTTAAATCGAATAAATCTAGGGGTTACAATTTTTAAGGTTAGTTAAGTCAGATAGCAATTATATACGAAAATTTTAAATCTTCATATGCGGTTAAGTTAAGGTACTGTATGAATTGATGTAATCACGTCGTTCATAAATAATACGCACGCGCGCTTTTTGTTTCATTGAACAAATTACTTATGTATATTTTCAAAATTGAGAAAACAGATGTGAACGCGGAAATTAAGCTGACATTTTTACTTCATTATTTTAAAATATGTAGTTTATTTACAATCGAAATTGCGCATGTCATAAAATTAAGTCTAGAATGGCAAATTTGGGGAAGTTGGAAATTTCAAAAGTTGTTTTTATGTGTTGTGATATGCAAGAAAAGTTCGTTCCGCATATTTTGAATTTTAACAAAATTGCTAGAGTTGCCTCAAAATTAGTACTCAGTTTTATCATTTAGTGTTGCGCTGCTGATATTTTGAAAATCCTGACAATTTTCACTGAGCAGGTTTGAAATATTTTTATTACTACCCGTAAAATTTGTTCTTTCAAGTGAAATCGCCATTGTTCAAGATTATTTTTATAAATTAACACATATGATTCTATTTTAACAAGATTATAATAAATTTTTCTGATGAATAATCTTGCCTTTTATCAAAAATATTAATAAAACATAATTTAAACTTTCGACAATTTAAATCATCGAAAATATGACATTTTTATTTTTTTAAACTTGTTTTTTAGTTCTGAATAAATATCTCTAATTTATTCATTTTAACCATAAAACTGTTATTTCCTGACATTAGAATTTTGAATTTAATCGGTTCGATAAAATTTAACTCAGTTAATTTTGAAGTTTTTCTATTTTCCCAATGTTATTTCTAAAAAAGTTTTTTGAGCATTCTCAGATTACTTTTTCTTTTCTATCTTGGCAATTGAATTTTACATTAAAGTCGTCATAACATAATTTTATTTTTAAAAATTTGTTTTACAATCATAAAATTATTTATTATCATAACTGGTGGTTTTGTGTTAAATTATTTTTTTACATTTATTTTTGATTTTTGGAGTTCAGTTAAATATTTATGATTTCTCAAAATTTGGTTTCAGTTTTTGTCTTTTTAAACTTTAAGAGTGATGATTTTATTAAATATCTTCCTCCAAAAAATTCAAGTTAACGACAATTTTGAACAATAAGTTTTGATTCATTTTTCCTCGTATTCAATTAATAAATATTTTAGTCAAGTTTTTACCCTCTAATTCAAATCTTTAATAATTTTATGCATCAGAAGCTCATTTAAAAGTTTGAGACAGTTTTACTTCAAATCTAATTTCATGAGTTTGAAACACCCGAATCTTTGATTATTAATTTTTCTTATTCATGATTTTCTTGTTGAAATGTCATGAATATAAAATTTATGTATTCTTCAAGATGTAACAAAAATATGATATCTCTGATTTTTATTTTAAACCATTTTACCAATTTATTTTTAAAATCATTCGAGATTATTTTATTTAGAAATAAAATGATGCTGGGATTTATAATTTCTGAGTGAATTTAAAGCTTTTCTAATTTATCCACGATTCAGAATTATTCTAGACGCTTAATATTTTCACATTTTATGATTTCTACCTTCTAGAATGTATTATTTTTGATCGTCATAAATTTTCTCAGTAATTTATCTATGACTTCAACACTTTCAAATTAGTTTGCATCTGCATTGAATAATCAACGAAAGAGGTGTTGTAATGCCTAATTTAACATGGTTTCTGATTCATAAGAAAATTATTTTTGATCATGTTCAATTCTATATATGTTGATATTTTTTCACCTTTTAATAACATCTAGATGTAAAAAACTCAATAACTTTAAACCTACCTACTTTAACAAATGCTGATAATGTCTTTTAATCTCATTTGCTTACTTTATTCTGCTTTTCGAACACATTCATCTTCTTTCTTAATTCAGCGGATTAACCGTATCGAGATCTCATTAGATAAGAATAATTTTTGTGATCAAAAATATGAAATTCTTGATTGATTTTGCAAGCTCAAAATTATTTAACAAAACTATTTTATTTTGATATTTTCCATTGTTACCTCATCAAAAATCCATTGACGTTTACTAGATTTTTAGCATATCATTTGAAAAGCATGTTTTTCGAAACTCTTGCTTAAAGTATAAATTGTTTGTTTGATATTTACATATAAACGTAAAATGTGAAATTTTAATTGTTAAGAGCAAAGTTTTCGTCATCACCTTTAAAAATCATATCTTAGGCTAGAACCTGATAATTTTATTTCATTTTATATCTTAAGCTCAATTTTAAGTTTACAATTTTGATATTATTTAAATAGTTTTAATCTACGTATTATACATTCAGACGATATTTGGAGTATGATACCTTTCTTTATAAATAATATTATAATGACATTGAAAAATTTTTTCAATCATATAACGTGCCACTCAGGTTGAATCTGTTAGCTAATGTCTCGTTGTCAATTTTATGTCAATGTTAATCTTTTTAAATTTTTTATACTTCGTGATACCCAGGAAATTATATCAGATTGTATATATTGTTATACTCTAGCGCAAGCTTACAAATTTTCTTATGTTTTAAATATGAACGTTTTTAAGACAAAACTAACTTTTTCTGACACAATTTTTGAGCTTATGCTTCCCTTATTTTCAAATGATTTGTCTGAAATTAGTTAAGCATTAAATTTTGAATATAGCTTGTAATTTTTTCACTGTTAATTTTTTAAGTTGATTAAAAAAACTGGAAGAATTTATTGAACACGTTTTATTAAATTCAAGCAATTTTATTTATTTCAATAATTAATTTTAAATCGATTTTATTTGTCTAAACTTCATTCAAAAATTTATTGATTTTGTACGTTAAACTCTTTTCAATGAAATGAAATATAAACTTAAGAATCTTTTAATGAATCAAAAAAGTAAAATAACATTTGAATACTTTATAATTTTTTTATCAGATCGGATCATTCTCTGACGTAAAAGATTACGTAATTTTAATATATGCCAATATTTGAAAGATCAAAACTATTCTCAGGTTATTATTTATCAAAATATCACAAAATTTAATTTATTCTGTAGTAATATGATAAAAATCAATATACATTCATATAGTTTATGTGGTGTCAATTATAATATTTTAATTTTGAAAAGTTTAATTGTCTCTTTAATTCAGATAAACATCTGTCTTCGTAAAAAACTATTTTTAACCTTAAATATGTTCAATTTGATATTTTTCATTGAACATAAAAAATGTTTAATACAGCTTTATCGTTTTATTAATCGCATATCTATGATTAAAATACTATAAATTTAGATTTCGGTGTTCAGGGATTCTTTTAAGTTTCTCTTTTAAAGTCAAAAATATATTGCCGGAATTTTTTTATACACCTAATACTTAACCCTGAAAATTACTTGATTCATAAATGCTACCTTTTTCGCATGAGTAAAAGAAGTTTTTTCTTTCATATTTAAAGTAATTTATTTGGTTATATATGTTCGAAATTATTCAAACCTAAAATGTCAATTTCTTTATGATTTCCCTTTGAATGAAAATTTTTCATTTATGTTAATATTAACTTTAAACGTACAATTTTCGTAGTATCATTTTGGGATACAGCCTAATGATAAAATATGTTTTATATGTCTTTCACCTAAATTAGAATTCGTTTAGAAATATAAAAGTAAAAATATTACATTTGGATTTCAAAGGCTAAACTTTTACATTACATTTTTATCTTTTTTGACAAAACAAAAGTTTCTAAACACTTTTTTAATCACATTTGATTTAAAAAATTATCTTATTTTGACAAAAACGTCCTCATCATAAGATTAGCACGAATAGAAACAATAAGGTTAATTTATGAAATTTTTCAAGCATAATTAATCGATGTTTGTATCTACAAACGTACTTATTCTGAAAATTTTTATCTTTTTTATGCTAGATATTGCGCATTGTTATATTTTTATGCTTTAAACTGTTGAAATAGTTTAATGACATCATTATTAATTTTCAATTGTCAAATTAAACGAATATTTTCATTATCTTTCCATTAATTTGTAAAGGGCCATCCTCCCATTACTTTATTAATTACTGACATCTCGTGGAATCATTAGTTTTTCGTACCTTTTTTCTTTCATTTACTCCTTATAACCTAAGATATTACAATTTTTGTTTTTATCTGATAAATAGTGTCTTCTTAATCTATTTAAAAAACTTTTAAGTGACTGCTTTTTGTTATATTATAATGGTTTTGATATTAATTAAATCCTAAAAAAACAACCTAATACTTCAAAATAGGCCAAATAATTCTATATTTAATCTAGAAATATCCAATTATCTTACAAACTCATCATCATTAAAGTTTATATTGTCTTTAAATGAAATATTTTGGGATATAAATCTATTTATGTTTAAAATATTTAAACTTATAACGATTAAAATTCTTTCAGTTAGTTTTTACATAGATACTGTTGTAAAACATAAGGAAATGCTTATATCTCAAACTCGAAATTTTGGTTGTGGGAACAATTATTTGAGGTCTTTAAACATGAAATAATTCATTATGGTTTTAATTAAACTCAATCAATAAAAAAAGTTATTTGAAGCAGGTTTTCGTTTGATCATTGAGCAAACTGTGACTTATTTATCGCTGTTGTATCCCCATTTAATAAAAATTACAAAAGAAAACACAATCAGGTGTAAAAATCGAAATTTCATTTCATTATCAGAAATTTTTCACAAATTTAAATTATTTTTCTTGATTTTATATAAATTGAATTTGAAAATGAATTTTAAGACGAGAAAACTGATAAATCATTTCTGAATACTTTTTTAATGATTGATGTTTACTTTCAACATTTAAGTGTTTTTTCAGAGAAAAATTATTTTGATTAAAAAGTATTTTAAAAATTCATTTTAACTATTAATGTCATCCATTTCATAAAATAAAATTAAAAAATTTGCAATATTTGTGATCTGATCCATTTTGTTTGCTTGGTTGGTTTTCTATGCCAACATACGCGTATCAAGAAATTTTAATTTTATGATTTTATCAGCTTTTTAAGTTCTTAAATCGTCCTATTGGTCTAAAACAAATAAATTCAGTTTAAATCATTTCAAAATCAAGGAGAGTTCTGATTTTATTTGTTTGATATTTTTGTGTTCATATTTTATCATCAACTAAGAAATCTAAGTCCATTTATATTGATATTAAAAGAATCCCATGCTTATAAAATTCTATTTCCCGTTTTTTAAAAATCCTTATTTTTTGAATATTCAACCGATGTATCATATTTTTGACATTTCAAACTGATGTATATCGTAAAGTATGAGATTCTTTTTAAAAACATGTTTTGATATTTTGACAACAAAGAATTTTTAAAATATTTTTCGAGATTCGGCAACATATTATTTTGATTATCTTTTTTTAGATAATTTATTATCGTGATAAATTGTAATTTATAATTTCAATATTTAAAGCTAATTTAAATAAAAGATAAATTTTTCGTTTTTGAACAGAGGTGTCAAAATACTCTCGAAGAGTTTTGAGAACTTTTAAAAAAATTTTATCATAATTCAAATGTATTTATATCTCTGAATAAATTATGTTGAACCTTTGATTATAGTTTTTTCAAAAATACTGAAAAATGTTCTAATTTATATCATTTTATTTTGTGACTGAAAATCAAATAATATTTTGGCAATTTCAATAAAAAAAAATTTTATTTTATCAATGTTGAAAATTTGAACATGTAACAAAAATACAACATATTTTTGTTGACACGAAATATCATGTATGTTTATAATATATCTCAGATTACGTGCTCTGCTTTTATTCTTTATAAAATTATTTGAAGATTTTTCTTGTTAAAAATAATTTATGTTTATTAGAGTAAAACATATTTCACCCATATGATGCTGTTTAAAAATGAGAATTCGTTATCATAAGAAAGAATCTGGTTTTGTTTTATTGTGAAAATTTTAGTTAATTCAAATATTTTCTTTAGAAAATATCATGTATTTCTTTATTTTTATTTTTATTATCTACAACTATGAAAAAGAGCTTTATCTCAATAATTTCACTAATCAATCAAAAAATACAATCGTACTCAAGAAAAAAATAACGTTAGTTTTAACATAATTAAAAACTAGTTTTTATTAAAATAAATATTCCATAATAGTAAATACCGTCAGATCATGATATTATATATTATACCTTATCATTGGTAAAAGATTCATTGAAAAATTATTTAAAATTGTTATGATATATTATCATCACTACAAACAAAATATTCAAATTGTCTTAACATGGCGTTCGAAGTTGTTTTTAAATTTTCATGGTTGCAAAAATTTTTAGAGTTTAGAGTTTCAAATAATCATAAACCTCATTTATTCCAAACATAAAATTTTAAATTTTAAAGATAACCTGAATCAGAAATTTAATGTCACCTGTTCTTATTTTTGTTTTATGTGCTTATCGGCAGTAATGTACTCGATTCTTCTAATATTTTTCTGAATATAAAATGTAAATATGTAGGTAATATTTAGATATATCAAATTATATAATATTTAACAACATTTTATTTTGTTTCCACTTTAAAACATGTTTTCTAAACGTATCAACTTCTAAAATTATCATTTCTTAATAGCATATTGCCTCATTTTTTTCTGTTTTTATTCTAGCTGATTTGTGTTTGTTTGAATTTTCAAATTTTATTTTTCTTTAAATGTTTTTTAAACAAAGTTCATTCTCTCATCTGGTGTTAAATAAGGATCGTTTTAAATTTGTTTAAATTTATCCAATCAATCGAAAGAGAAATTTACCGATTATTTGGAATTTAATCTCATGTTTTTTCTAAAAATTTCAAATCTATTTAATGTGTTTATTTCTCAGAGATATATGTAATGTTATCAAAAAAGTATCAACATTTATGTTCTAAGTATTTTTATTTCAGATCGTTGATAATCATTCATTTGTTTTTTTGATATTTTTTGTCAAAGAATACATCTATATACTTTTGCTTCTTATCTTTCGAATAAATGTATTTGATAATGTAAAAATCTGCAGAATCTATTTTGATTTAAACGACTTATTTCAAAAAATAACGGTATGATTATTTTTCAATTTATTCTAATTTATAACAACAGTTCTTTGAAGTATTTGAGATAAAATGTTTTCTTTTGTAAAATTTACGATTTCAAGGTAAATATCCATTATTACCAATCATTAGTTGTGTTAGGAATTACACTTATTTTCAACTTCAATTTTTTTCAAATGTTAATTTTATGTAAGGATATCATATTTTAACAGAATCTTGACATGTCATTTGATTTTGAAATTTTCAGGTTTTTAAAATCAATTAAATTTACAATTTACCTTTATTATTCTAATTTTTTATATTGTTAATTCATTATTTTTTAACTCTCGTTTCATAAAAAACTGATAGTTAAAATATTTTGTTATAAAACAAATAGCCTCTACAATTTAATCGTTTTTTCTTCCAAATATGAGGTATTTCCTTCCAAAATATGATAATATTTCATATTTTGTCTGAAAAAAGGATTGTTATCTTTCGCGGCGATTATGAAAATTTAATATTGCAGACAATATCATTTAAACTTTTTGGAGAGTTAGAATAAAACCTTTAAACAATTCTTTTACGAGGAATGAAATGCATATTATCTTTTATTATACTAACTTTATGCGTAACGGATTCAATTTTGAGCAAAATATTGAATTATTATGACATTCTTTCGTGTTTATAACAAAAATATTGAATTAATAAATAATATCGTTTTTAATTGTTTTCAGCTTTTAGGTGGATTATCAAAATTATTGAATCTACCAATAAATTTCACAAATATCAGAGATTAATAGTTTATTTAAAAGTTTCTACCAAACATCCAACTTTTAATTTAAAAAATCGGCTTTAAAAAAATTCATGTTAAATTTACGAATATCTATTTGAACATCTGGTTATTTAATTTTGATTATCATGCGTAATTATTGTCCACAAATACGATAATTGATAAAATTATGTTTTTAATTGTAAAGGCTAGTTTTAAGAAACATTAAAATTTTTATCTAGGTTAACATGCTTTGGAAAAAATCTCAATTTCATTAAATTTAAACTGTTATATAAAACGTTCAACGACTTTTATTGTTCGCATCATGATTCAAGCATATTTTCATAAAATCCCTTATCCAGTCACCGTTCCTCATATCCTTGTTGAATTATACTCGCAGTAAGATAAGTTCAAGATAGGAAGTTGCTCTTGATATCTTTAGAAAATAAAATATTTTAACACTTTGAAAATATTTATTGGAAGTTTATAACCACATTCTGTTAGATTTTATAGTTATAAATTTGACTTTCAACTAAGTTCATCAAAAACTGAATTTTACGTTTGTTTGTCGAGATTTATTTCTTTGATCGGAGTATTTTCCAAATTTTTCGATGTGTAAAATTTTTGTTTTTACCAGACAAGTAATTTCTCAAATCAGCTATCACAAATACTGATATTAAACAATCATACCTGGTTGCTCCTTGACTGTTTACAATAAAAGAATGACACTCAGGATGAATTATGGAGAAATTTTTCCATTTTTACTCTTTCATATTTTAAATGTTTATATGAGTATATACTGATTTAAATATTTATCGATTGCCTAACTTATTAAAATTTGAAGCAGAAATGAAAAAATATTTTATTTTAAATTTTTTCATGTAGGATGTTTTTTGGTAGTCTTTAATTAAAAATTAGCATATTTTTGTTGTCCAATCACATCGTAAACTTAGATTATTTAAATATAATTTATTTTTAGAACCCTGATAAATTGGGTCGAACCGTGAATCTGATCAATGTTCAAAAAGAGAACCTGTTCTCTAAAACCATGTTTTCAATGATAACACCAGAAGTAAAAAGCGCGATTCAAACTTCCTTCAATGCAATGGACTCGTTTGTTATCTTTGGAATTGAGGTAAAACACAGACATTATTTTAGGCACATGTCTGTGTTCAACAGACTGCACTTGATCTGATTGAGCTGGGAAAGCAAGTTCATGTTGTTGCTGATGCTGTTTCCTCAAGAAACGAGTTAGACTATCATTGGGGTTTGAAGGTTAATTGTTTAAACTTTAATTAGAGGATGAGACAGAGTCATTGTTTTATCACAACTTATGAATCTATACTCTTCAGTCTTCTAAAGGATTTTAATCATCCTAACTCAAAAGAAATTCAAAAGATTGTCAAATTATAAAGCTTTAAACTTCTTAATTTAACAATTTATTTTTTATATCGTCCACAGTTTTTTGTGTGAATTTTGAAAATGTGTCTTATTTTTTCAAATATTTGGGTTTAATATTTTTCAGACATCTAAACCAAAAATTGTATTTTGAAGGGTAAATTCTATGTAAATAGCCTAATTTTCGGTTTTTCGAAAATACTAATCTCAATAAACATTTTATTTAGTCAAAAATTCTTCAGTAAAATAGTCTGACTCTATTCGACTCTAAAAATCACCGTAAAAGTTGTGCAAAAAATTTGTAACAGTGAGATTGTCTGTAAATATAATAACACTGACACTGGTTTTTCCTTAAGAATGTCATCATAAGTTAAGTCATTTACAACGATTTCTTTAGAATTTTATAGATGTCAATGAATGTGTAATGATAGTTTAAATCTAAGTTATAAAAGTATCAACAGAAATTCAACTCTTTGTTATATCGCTCCTTAATTGTCACAACTTAGAATCAGTTTTTAGTCTTAAATATATGCGTGGTGGATTACACACAACTATTGTTTTAATTTTCTTATTTTTATGAAGCGTCCTAAAAGTAAATTTTCAGCAGACGAGTTACTCTTGTGTTTTGTGGTTCTTATTTTTGAATAAATTATAAACTTAAATATTGGAAATGTTAAAAAATGCATTGACGTTAAAAATATTTCTATGTTAAGCTTGCACTTAATGTTAATTAGAAACTAAAATACATTAAATTAATCTATCGGCTTAAATCTTCAACTTTTTCAAACTAGTTTGGCGAACCAGATCTTTCTCTTCAATCAAAGTAAAACTGTTAATCTGTTTTTTTAAATCCATAGAGATGTAAAAGATAAATTTTATGAGTCAATGAATATCAAAGGAGATCATTTTTAGAAATTAAAAACAAATTATCATTTATAATAACAACAACTGGATAAATTTCCTCTTTTGACTTTGAAAAATTCATTCCACAATCATCTAATAAAAGTGATTTATATATTCTGATATATACTTTATTTTCTGTAAGTTAACATTCCGAACCTCTCATTTACGCCTTGCAAATCGATCTTTAAATAGGTTATGCTTGTATGTTCAGTGACTAGAAATCCCGTTCAAAACACTAACATTCACGCATGTTTACATAAAAATATATCCCAACATTTTTCAGTGGAATATTGACATCTCATGTCTCAGCTTTTAAAAATGTGACTTCGTTTTTGTTTTTACAGTAAAATGAGGAAGATTTACGTGTTCATTATTTTTTGCTTGATGATTCAATTTCTCAGCTATTTTCTTTTTACAATTAATATATTACCCTGATGATCATCAGACATTTACTTATTTTCAATTTTTCACCACCATTATTTCCATGAAAAAACAGTATATATTCTGAATGGGTTTATCTTTTAAATTAATTCAGATAAGTTCTTTCAAATATTCTGACCTTACAGCCCTTATATCTGGATAAATTCTAGTGCATTTTAATAATTTAAGTTGCATATATCTTCACATTGGTCGACAAATTTGAATATTTCTTTTTATTTTTTAATTCCTTATAATATTTTCGAACATAACAAATCTCTACTTCTAAACATACATCAAAACTTCAATATCCATTATTCTCATAAAACTGTCGTCAATACTGTTTTATGAATTTAGCATTCAAAATCATTTAGGATGTCTTAAAACTCTTTTATTAAATTTTCTGGCTGTGGAATATTTTTGATGTTAAATACGCGTCTCCTGCCATGTATCTGATTTTTTATCGACATGGTACCATGATTTATTCTGTGACGAGGGTATGTGATACACATTCTTTGAAACAATCTCTTTGATATTTAAACCACTTTCCATAAGTATTTTCTCAAGTATCGATCTTTATTGTTTTTTAAATACATTTTTTAAACTACACCGTATTCTTTTATACCATATTTAAACATCTCATTCATACTTTTTTCAGTACGTCTAATGCCTTTTTAATCATTATTATACTTATCACAAAGGAGTAGAAATATAAATTTTAGTTTCGCGTAAATATACTTAATAGCTCAGGTATTATATTTTTCATTTTCCACATCATGATTTCAATATTCTTTGAAGAATTTTTGAACGTTAAATCGATGATGACTCATTTCAAGTTGCTACATTTGTATAATATTTAACATTTTATTTTTATGCTCTCAGTTTGGGCATTATTCTTATGTGTATTAGTTATCAATCTTATCAAAATAACACAGAGGAGTGATAAAAATAAATTAATTAAACTTTACCGATGATGAAAAACAAAAACTGTGAGTTAATGGAGAACATTTATCATCTTTTTCCATTGGTTCTGCACGACTTGACTCCCAGATATTGATGTGCTGTTTTTTAGGTTTGAACTTCCGATTTAAGGATAATATTTTCTTTCTTGCAATCACCGTTGTAATAACTGGTGTATTTGAGGAAAATATATTTTTTTTAAACATTGAACATGAACTGTACACGGGTATAAATTTAGCGAAAAATCTAATTTAAGATCATGATTTTATCAAGTTTTATAAAGAAATAAATATTTTTAAAATATTATTGTTTTTTTGTTTCTTATATGGTGCAATCAATGAGCTCGTATAAATGTACGTAAATCAGATTTTACATATGGTATAAAACATATAAATTCAAAAAATTAACATTTTTTAAAATCCAACGACATCATAAGATCTGACTTGCTATTTTATATTTTGAATGGTTAAAACGTATACACCAAAGTTATTTCATAAAAATGTAACCTTATATCAAAGAAAACGACAAATTTATCAAAAATCTATGCTTGTTTATCTTTTAATTGTTTTATTCTTTTTACTATTTTAATTGAAAAGATATAATGCATTAAATCAGAAATCTGTGTAAAAAATTTTGTTCAAATAGTTAATAATATGTAAAAAAATTAATCAAAAGAAATTTTTCGTTTCACGATGGGTTTTCGATCAAATTAATATTATTTTCAATCAATTCAATATAATTTTCTCAAAGCTATTTAAAATACAGATTTATATGTGCATTTTCTTTCATTTGGTGGATTTAAAAAGAGCAACGTTTTGATAAAAAAATTGAAATGGCCAGAAGTAACTGCTTCTAATTTTTGAATATGAGAACCATTAACTGATAATCTTTACTTGCAACACGATGATCAACAATATTTTTCCAACTGAACAAAAGTTTTAATGTAATTCCAAAATGGAGAATCTGGAAAGAGGAGAGTTAAAATTAAATTGAGAAATTTTAGAGCCCACTATCCATCCTCTTTAATGCTGATTTATTGCACAATCTTTGATAAAATGGGAAAAATAATTTCTTTTGAAACAAAACTGTTTTCAGGTTTTTAAGATGTTAATTGAAATCCCAACAGAAAACAGCATGCACTTTAATTTTGAGATACAAAATTTTAAAAGGTTTATCGCTGTCATAAATGAATTTATTTCCCCTGCAAGGATAGAACAGTCATAGAAGCTGATTTCCTATCATATATCTCCTCGTGGTGAGTTTACTAACAATCTTGAGTCGAACATCAGCCGAAGAAAAGTTAAGATCATCGATCTGACTTTCGATTCTCCGATAAATCAAAAAAATGTACTTCTCTGTCCTTTATTGTCATGTCCATATTCCTTATATCTCTTGCGCTAATTTTTAATTTTCAATGTATAATGAAATTAAAGGAACAATATATTCGTTTAAATTTATAATACTAAAACGTAAATATTTTTAAACATCTAATTTAAAAGTTCTGGAAGGCAACAAAACACTCTTTAAAAACGTGAATAAGCTGCTGTTCTTTTCTCTCGAAAGTTAATTTAGAGCATATTTTCTTCCGAAAGATGATTGATTTCTATCACCTGTTTAAAACATTTTAATTGTGCTCTAGATTGGATGGTAGTTCTGACAAACATCAAAACTATTGAGGACACAGAATGACCATATTTTTAGTTTTCAGCCGATATATTTAATAGCTGTACGATAAGTTAAGAATGGTCTTATTTTTAGTTTTAAGCCTTCTCAGTAGATAGGTGTTCAGTACCGCTTAAAGTTATCGGTTTTATTTTTTCTTCGATAAATGCCTCTTAAAGAAGATATTTTGAAAAATATCGATCCATTTACAAATCTTGACTTGAACCGTTTTGTTGTTAGATTAATATAATTATATAATCCGTCGTAGGGGTGTTATATGTGTATGTTCTATCCCTGATTATCCACGAGAGGCCCTTACGACTCCCTAAAATGTTAAATACTATGAAATGAAACTCCTTTTGAATGTATAGAACGAGTCATTTCGGGTTTTATGAAGGTAAATTCAAATTAAATGATTAAATCATGAATACATTTTAGCTTATGAGGACAATTTTATCTGACATAGCTGTTAATTAAATCATAGATTCGACTTAGGTTCTTTGATTACGATTCATAAGTAAATCATGCCCAAGTAGAAAATTTTCACAAATAATTTGTTGCGACACATCATCAAAATAAATTTCGATTGCATCGTTTTGTAATTTTATTTAATCCCAATAGTTTTATTTCAATATTTTGTCATTTTTATTTCTGTAAGATGACAAAAAGTTTTGTGATTTGGTTAGTCGTGCGTTTATTTATTAACTGAAAGAAAAGCAGTTTTCGTCACCAGATTCAATCAAAAATTTGTTATCCGTGAGGTGATCTTAAAAGTAATGTTATGCCTTACATCTTTTGACATTTTCTCATTTATTATTGAGCTATTTTGTACCGTATCCTATAAAATATACATGGAGAGAGCATTTAATTTCTATTGATTCAATATTTAAATTGTAGGAACATATTCTGAGTTTTGAATTGAGTTTGTTGATTTAGAAACGTTAAATCTACGAATGAAAGACATCCTTCTTGTCTTTGGCAAAACATGTTATGATACAATTCATTTTACAAACCGGCCAAACACTTAAAGGTAGTCGAGCAGCCTGATAATGTTTTTATTGCTCTTGAGTTACTTGCATTTTTCTATCTTTTTGGAAGATGGGGTCATTGTGTTTTCTTAAACAGTTGTTACAATTGTGCTCACAAGCTAGAGTCAAATCTCCTCAAATACCTGAGAGGAATATTTTCTCAAAGTTTTTATTGCTGTCTAATTTTCGAGCAGGTAGTTCACACCTAGTTAACTAAGAAATATTTAAGAATTGAAGTTTTAGTGTGATGTACATGTCACGCTTCATCTAACTGCTTATAACATCTTTGAACCTTTCAATTGTACCTGGTCAAGAGATAAAACAACATTATAATTCTTCGTATTTTCAATGTGAAATGACAATTTTAAGATTGAAATTAAGCCTGGGAGACTCACAGATGTGTCTGAGTTTTCTTGAACTGCGAAAATTATACCTAAACAGTTTTAGTTCCTGTGTTCGCTTCAGGGTTGCCAATATGTATGTCGTCAACACATTAAATTATCCTACGATAATTTATTACAAGTCTTTTTGTTAGGTTTTTAGTTTGCATTAAATATCCGTTTACAGCTACAACTCTTTCTTTGTTGGAATATGAATTTATCGTAAATATCAGGTACTTCGTCGAGTACAAAGAGACGTACGTTTTAAATTTCTAAGTTTTAAGCTAATTTATTTCTGGTTTCTTCATCAATTTCGCATGAATTTGATATCAGTTTCTTCAAGATTTCTTTATTTGAATCTTTCTTGATATCTGATTTCGATAAATCTCCTAATTTTTAAATCTTCGTTGCTAGTAGTTCTTTTTCTCTTAAACTACATGACTAGAATTTGAAATAAGTACACAACGTATACTTTTTGATATAAATATAAAGGGTATACAGAGTTGTATTTTATATAGTTAATTTTATTTAATACAAATATGAAGTTTATTAACTCGACGATTTCCTAAGAACAAAAATTATTGAGTTTTTCAAAAATGTAAAAATGGACTTCAAAAATAAACTTAATTAATCGAAAAACAAGACGTATCATTTTATTTTTCCCATATAAGCAATGGTTGTTCTGTAGACAGGAACCATTAATTTACACAAATTTTTATTCTCTGTTTTTAATATTTAATTTATATATTTTCTGGAATAAATTTTTCAAATCTTCAATTGTTTTTGATTATTTTTAATGTGATTATCAAAAGAATCATGAGATATTCAAAAAATATTTATATCGATGATTAAGAGTGAGGATATAAAATATCAGGTTAAACTTCATATTCTGACATCACACAAAAATTATCGACACAATTTTTGAAATAACAAAGTGTGAATCATTGAGTTAAAGATAGATTCTTCAGAGATGTCAAAGTTTTTACCTATTAGGCGGTTTGAATTTGATGATTATTTAATTCTCAAATTCAGTTTAACCTAACACGACAGCTCATTCTAAAAATCTGAGAAGTTTTTTCTCTTTGTACTACCTGTTGTTCAGTAGGATTCGAATTTATCATGAACTTTTCCTTGTCGAGGTTACATCCGTGTTTCGCTCTTTTTCATCAAGGTTATCTTCGTTTATATCTGAAGATATTATTTCAAATCCAAGAAATTTTAAGTTCTATGATGTTGTACTTTTAATGTTTTTATATCTGAAATCTTGATGGTTTAAATTGGTTTTTTCGAAATGTTCCTATTTGAGAAAATTAGAACTGTTCCAAATTATATATTTAACGTTTATTAACCATGAATTGATCCAAAAAGTCGAACAATACAAACTAGTAATTTTTTAAAACTTTTTTAAAGTTATTTTGTGGTTTAAAAATCCTGATTTCGGCGTTTCTTTATTTTCGACGATTTGGTTGTTTTTAGATATTACATTTTAAAGATATATTGATTTTGCCTTGTTTAATATTTCGCTTTTGTTTATAATTTAATTTTGTCTCATAGGAGATAGATGGAAGTTTTAAAAGTATTTTCGATATAGTCTATTGAATGGATATGGGTATTTCAGAATATTTTTCATCTAATCAATTCATATCATTTCGAAACTGTGTTAGACTGTTTGAGGGTCTTCAGCTTACTTTGCTGCATAATTATCCCTTGGTGAAGACACGCGGTCGATTTTGTCTTATTAATGCGCTATTCATAGTAAATATTTTAAATTTTTCAGTTTTCGAATCGTGTAGTATTACCAGAGTGCGATGTGTAAAGGATGCTAACAGGGATATCAAGATTCATACTCAAAATTTTACTTTATTAAGATTTTATCTAAAGATAGAATGGCTTCTATCCATTTCAAAATCGATGTTGTATTTAAAGAAGTAAATTAGGTTCAGCGATCACTTATTAGGCTTTTTAAATTTGACCAGATCTTGTTCCCTTTTATTTATTCCAATGTCTGTGAATTATACATGGCCAAAAATCTACCTTTAATAAATTAGAATGTTTTTCTCAACCGAAATAGCTCGAGTTCTTATTGTTAAGTTGATCAGTTTGTTTCTTATTTTTGGCCAAGTGTAAGGTCATGAGTAAACAACCATATTTCATGTTCTTATAAAATATAATAACATCGACTGCAACCAGCATGTTACATTCTTGCCAAATTTTTTGCTACTTAATTGAATATTTTCACTTTTAAAATTATGAAAGACTTATTAAATCAATGAGTCTCCCTTTTTTGAGAAATTTATGAAGGCAGTTTTAACACGGTTTTTATTTGACCAATATAGTGGTCTGCAACGGGATTTTTAGTTTCTAGCATATACTCGATTTAAATTTATAATTGCATTAATTAATGTGCTATCTGTATATTCGATCGTGAAAGTCTTTCAATTTCATTAAATATTTTGTTTATTATGATCCTTTTGAATGATGGTAGTCCTTCCCAGAGTATATCTTTGAAATTTTTCGACAATAAATAAGATTTACTTAACTTCCCTCGAGAGTCATTTGATTGATTAACACTTAAACAGGACCATGTTGTCTAAAAATTATGTTAGTTCTATTCAATCCATAATCTGAAAGAAAACAATTCTCATCATTTTTCCTGGCACATCTCATGAAAGGTTATCTCGATGTTTAGTTTTAGATTTTTATGATTCGATTTTCAAATTTAAATCGGTAAAGCTCAATTTTGTAGAAAATTCCAATATCTGTCATTACAAAGTATTTTGATTTCAAAAAACGTTTTGGCACAATTTTAAAAATCCTCGATAAAATTATGCTAACACACATACATCATGAGAAATAGTTCAAATACCCTTTATATTATTGTGTTTTATCGAATTTTAGAATTTCTTCAATTTTGTTAATCAATTTATGTCGATTTTGTAACTCGGGAAGTTTATCCTTTTCGACCAAAAATTACATTAGTGTGAGTGAGCATTAAGTTTCATCATAACCTTCTAAATTTGTCTTATGTTTTGATTTTTAAGATAAAGTTATATCTTCAAGATATACACTAAGAAAAGCATCTTATTATGTTTTAATCTATGATCAATAGTTAAGGTTTCCAGTTCACTCTATAGCACCAGTCATCACGTCAAAGTTAAATTTTCCAGATCCTAAACGACGCCAAAACGCTGTTTAATGTTTATCTTTTAGGATTATCATATTTTGATGGTTTATGAGCTCTTGGGGTGAGAAAAAGACTGATTAAATAAATTCTTTACAATTCCTGTATATTTTGATTTGGGTATCTAACTTGTATGATATTTGAGCTGATTTTATGTTGTTAAATAAAAAATTAAGATAAGTTCTTTTCGCGCTATAGTAACAGAGACATGAGATGAAACTCTTTCCCAAAATTTTTTTTCTAAATTTCTGTTTCTTTTATGACGAATTCTTTGAATTATGCTCGATGAGTCTGTGGCATCTTGGCAAGTTGGTTTGTCCACTTTTTAGTATGTACTGCCTTCCAGCAGTTAATCTTTTGCTATTAAACTTTGATAATGAGAAAATCCAACATGTTTGATGAATTATTTTATTAAAATTAAAGTTTTCTTCTCTGGATAGTCATGGTGATAGTAGCTTCTCTAACCGAATGTTTTATCTTCTATAGAAGCGATTAAGGCTGTTTGATTTCATTCTTATAAGTTTAAAAACCGATTTTACAAATAAACCTAAATATTGCGCCAAATAGTATTTTCTTGACTTCTTATATTTTAAGTATGCTAGTCTCTTGCCCAAGTAGTATTAAAATGTTTTCAGTTACTCTGACATCAGTTTTTCACCGTTGGCCACTGGAAGAAAAAATAAAATGTAAGTTTCACATATTTTTGCTATTAGAGAGCTAAATTAGGTTTTTAGGCTCTCGAATCGACTAAAAACCATTACTATTCGATAATTTCTCCGTTTTTCACTCTGACTTTAATTTAAATGCAATCTTCAATTGTGTAAAACTGGTACATTCATCTTTATATTCATTTTGCTTAAGGTTTTCTACAATCTTAATATGTTTCATATTTTCTCACATAACAACAATAGAAAGGCTCTCTTTTGATGGTGGTTCCTGACTTTTGTCCGACTGATCTGAGCAGATAATTATTTTAGAATGATGATAACTTCCTCAGGTTATCTTCCCTTCTCTCTTTTGATGTGTCTTAGATTTTTAGTTATTAGTCTTTTAAATTGTTGTTTGATGATTAGTGCTCTCGAGGTATACCATAGAGCGTTTCATCTGTTTTTACTCTGAGGTAAATGTTGATTTTTCCTAGAGTTACACTTAAAAAAATTTAACTGTTCATCAACATCTTCAAAATATTTTATGACAGATCCTTACATACATCGATATTTGGCACGTTATCACGATTTTAAACTCCTCGTTCCATTCTCTTTTGCTTTTAAATTTTTCCTTTGATTTATTCTCCTTTTTAATTTTAAAAAGTAACTTTTCTGCGTTGTGGATCTTTTAGTTTCCTCCAAATGGGCAAAGCGAATTTTTGAATATTTGACATACTCAAGTCAGGGATGATCGTGTTTTAACAGTGTATAGTCATTTTAAAATCCATCAATAGATTCTAATGTAATTTTTAATCGATTATTTTCCAACCTCTAGCACTACTGAGAATCGATTAGTTAAATCTAAAGTATATGGAGAGCTCAATGTTTAAATTACTAAGGAAGATTTTCTGCTTAATCACTCTTGAATATTCTAATTCCCTTAGACCTGACAAAGAGTTACTTAAACAGCATAACTAGAACATATAAATTTATAAAAGTCATATTTGAAAAGAACTTTGAATTAGGCCAAAAAACACATTTTAATATATAAAATCAGAACTGTTCTGACAGATTTTAACTCGCGTCTATATATTTAGAGATTTTTTGAACATGTTTGCAATTTATGTGAGTTAAATACAAAACTCACAATTAGGATCAATTTTAAATAACTTGATCCTCTGAATGATGTTCAAGATTCGCCGTTTTTGAGCGTCTAAAGCCAGTTAGAGAGGAAATAAAGAAATGTGTGTGTTTTGTGGATTATATAAATGCCTAGGTTCAGGGCTCTTGTCAGCTGCACCACTTACATTACGGAAAGCAACATGACATTTTTCGTTCAATTAGTTGCTAAACAGCATTTTATTGCTATTTCATCAAATTCCTTCACAGGTTTGGAAATAAATTTATTCCACCTTGAAGAAAATGATCATAATTTATTCAGGACGTCAGAGGATATTTTCAGAGAGGTGGAATTTGCATCTGCACAAATATTTATTTTTGGCGCAAATATTGCCTCGTATATTTAAAATTATGGTAGGTCTCATACACCAGCTGGTTATGGATTCAAGCGATTTAGATTAAATTATATTCAATGGCTTATGAGTTGTAAATAATAGAAAACAGTAACTACCATTGAATATAATATTGCCATCGCGTTATAGGTTAGCTTTAAGACTATCACACTTCTTGGTATGAGAAAATTAATTTTAAGCCACATCGGATTAAGAATAAATTTTTATCAGGCAACTTGATATACTTCAAGCGTGAATCGCAATAGATCAATCGTTTCACTTCTCTGAACTTTTTAACTCAATCGTTCGCAATCAAAATTTTCATTAGAAAAGATAAATCTTCAGTCAGTAACTATAAAGCATCTGATAAAATTCAGTCAAAATGATAACATTTTATAGTTTCTTTGTTAAAAAGATATTAATTGTTTTAAACAACTTAAATTATAAAATTAAGAAAATGTAAAATATAAGCTGCCATTCGATTTATTATGTTTGAGTTCATCGATCCGTATTTGGGATACAAAACACAATTCACTCTTCAAACTCTAAACAAACAGAGAAAAAGTAACTTAAAATCTGATTGGAGATAATTTGCTTTGCATATATCGAAAGCAGAATTAGATGATTTTGGAAAAATAAAAACCAAAATAATAAAGGCTGTATTTTATAGTTTATTTGTTAAAAAGACATGAATCTTAAGTCTTTTAGCATCTTCAATAAACTATAATTATTTTTCTGAATAAACATTTTTGATGTAAGATTAAACTCGATGATGGTTTGAGTTCTCTTTCATATCCATGATAGAGTTGAATCGGAGATTCACAGTCGAGTTTAAGAGCTTGTGAAAAGATAAACAAAAATTAAAACCCTCTTTTTCAAAAATTGTTTGCATATATACAAATAGACACAATCTATATTCATAGATGACGTTCGATGTTAGCGCAAAATTTCACGAAATGCCGTTCTTTTATAAACGAAATAAAGGCTGTATTTTTTTAAGATGGATGGAAAATATATTTAAGTAAAAGATTATATCTTTAGAGTGATTCATATTTTTTCTTCATAGTTAATATTAATAAATTTTTTGGGAAAACTTTTTTGATCTTAGGAAAACTCGATGATGGTTTGTTTTATATTCTTCATGAAAAACCCAGAATTCAATTTTGAATTATCTAGGAACTGAAACACTAATTCACTTAATTATTTGTCTTCTACTGGCTGTGTAACCTAAGAACAAGACAATTTCTTCGAAAAATACTTTACCATAGACATTGAAATCCCTTGTTTATCGATTGAATAAAAAAATACCATGGTGAATTTTACAACTCTTTCATGAATGTTAGCAGCATCAATAAAGAATGGAATTTAGTTATCTGAACTTTAACAGTATAATTATGAAGGGAAATATTTCACCTTTGAAAATAATTTTATATTCTCTATACAGTTTTTTTGTGACATGACACTTACTAACAAGACATGATTATTGAAAATACCAAAAAATAGAACCAAAGCTATCAAAGATAATGAGCTTAAAGGGGATAAAAGACAGACTTACCCATTTTTTAAAGAGAAAGTTAACAATATTTTATGTAAAAAATAGAAGGTTAGTCATTTTAGCTAAACCCCGAAATTGACGAATACCTTATTTTTATCGATCTATATCGACTCTTTGGGCACCTGGCATTTAATAATTCATTAGGTTATTCAACATCACTTTAATAAGATGGAAATGACTTTGAAATGTATCAAAACGAAGATTATTGTACCTGTAGTGTCAATTTATCAAATAGAAGAATTTATTTTCGAAGTCAACATTTATGACAACTCCAATGTATCACTGATCATAGCTGGAACAAGTACGCTTTACATAACTATATCCAGTTTGCCATATTGGCAATTATGAAAGTTATTATATTATTCATTCTTTAAAGGGTCATAAAATCATAACTGATATACAACAGATGATCAACATAGAAGCAAAAACGCTTTTTATAATGTGTAATCGGTCAATTCTGTGTTACATTTATGCACTTTTCTGACTAATGAACCTAGCTTGAGCACGTTTATAAATTTTATGACGAAAAATTTTTGAAAAAAACTTAATTTCTGATGGCAACTTGTTTGCTTGGCAAAAAAACAATGCTATAAATCATTGAAATCTCAAACTTTGCTCACAGATAACAGGTTTGAATAATTATAATTTATACTCGATCCTTTGTGTCGTCAGGTCTGGTTAAAATTAATTGGTCAGTTAATCAACTGACGATAAATATTTTGGTCTTAATTGAAGACTGTCATTAAACTGATACATATCACATTTCCTCCACTATACCCGACAGCACAATCTAATAACCATATTTTCTTCTTACTTTTGGTTAAAATATTGAGAAAAGTATAAAAAATAATTTATAAGCCTCTCCAAAAAAAACCTCATCCTTCACAAAATTAAATATAAAAAATTAATGATAATAGCCATTTTATGTGACCGATGAACATGTGAGCATCAAAAATAACAAACTCAAAGCTCTACTTCTGTTAATCAGGGTTTATGGCATATTTCATAAAATTTAAAGTGTGCTCCACCCTAACAGAGGTGGAAAATTATAAATAATAATTTCTTTACGACTCAATTCAGAAACAGATGGCGCTTCAAAGATACCATGTTCCTGCTAGCCCCTATCCACCATGTTATTAAAGTGACCAAGTAAATAAGAGATAAAAAAACTTGGGATGAAGCATTTTAAGAATAGTTAATCTTCTCGTGTTGAAGGTAAAAACAATTTAGAAAGTATAATTTAATTCTTATTCTGTGATTATTCGGAATTTTAAACTGAGATTGATTTCATTATTTTTTACTATTATAAAAAGTATTTTGAATGAAATATATTTGATGATAAAGTAGTTAAAATCTCCCACCAAATATATTTATCCGTAATGGTTTATGGAATTCATAAAAAATATTTCCTGTTATGCATATTAAAATATACAAATTTTCAGTCCAAAGAATAAAACCTGGGTTTCCATATATAAACAAAAACTGTCCATCGGAAGTAGCTTATGAGTTGAATATCAGAATATTTACTCTTAACATTAAATATTTTGATTTTGCTAAAAACATTCTTTTAATTTAAAAATTTTTTAAAATAGGCCAAGTAACGTTATAATAAAATGAATGAATGTGTGAAATTAAACGGGATAGCGATTTCTCGCCGAGAAATAAAATCGCACATGCGCGGATATTGTTAAATTTTTTAGCCTTTTGATTGATAACTTATTTTATTTTACTAAACAAAAGATAATTTGGAATTTAGTCAGATTGACCGCCTTGAAAGTATATAAGCGTTTAATAATAACCGTACGCCGCATTGTTTCCATAACTTAAATCAACGAGGTCACTCTATGATGAATAAAAACATCCGCAGTCTCTACTGAGTTCAATACGAGCCCATTGACTATGATGTTTCCTTGGATGTCTGAGAGCTATCTTGTTTTATTCGTATCCTCTTATCCTCTTGCTTTTATAGAGCTTCGTCATTTAAGTTTGCTTTATTTTTATATATCCTTGGTGAAATTGGCCCTCTTGTGTCAGCTATTTGATAATCGGTTGGTTTATTTCATTTCATTATTGTTTATGAGCATGCGTTTAATGGCGAATTAATCGCGACATCTGTGCACATCCAGAGATATATTAATATAACTTCTCAACTCTTTGTATTTTATAAAAAATAACTTCACTTTAAACAACTTTTATTTTCTATTGTAGTGTCTTAATGTTTTTATAAGGTAATTTTAGGTGCTATCAGATTTATGAAGTATTAATTAGGTTAAATTCATACTTTGGTTTGATATTTGGAACTCATAAATATAAAATTCAATTTAATGCTTTCACGATTAGTCTTGAAAGATTTCATAAAAAATCAATTGAAGGAACGCTAAGTTCAAGAACGATAGTGTTCATAGAGAATTGATTAATTTATGCAAATTTAAGTAGAGCTATCTTGGACAATATTATTTTAGAATAAATAATATTATTAAAGATATTATTCATTCATATTTGGATTGAAAAGTTCAATATATCGAGACATAAGTTTCCTACAAATTCTATACAGGATATTCCAGTAAATGATTTTGAATTAAATATCTTTTCAAATTGAGTAATTTTGGAAGAATAAATTTCAAAAAGACCATATTTTTTGAATATATGTGTTAAGATACAATAAATTTAAATATTTTCCAAAACAATCTTAAACTATCAAAGAAAAAAAGAATTGTGATAATATTAAGAAATCAATAAATGTTGAATAGCTCAATTTTCGGTGTCAAAATGATCCAATCCCCTTCATGGATTGCACTGTTCGAAATTTCAAAATAGCACTTGCGAATAATTTATTGATAAGGATTTAATGTAAACAAATATTTATTCTTTTAGTCTGGTATTATAGGACGTTGAGAAACGAGAGGAATTATGGTAGCGGTGGACTTTTTCAATAAGTAAAAAGGGAAAAAATATCTTTTTACATCCACGACAAACGAAGGATCCCTTCTGTCAACGTTTTTTTTACTTTTTGAAGCAACATAACGGTATCCGAACTAAATTCGAAAATGTTTTCTGGTCTTTTAAATAGAATCACCTTGTGAAAACATAAAAATTAATGAGAGTTGGATCATTCTGTGGGGTAATTAGATTTATGAATATAATAATAAAATCAATTTAAAAAGTTTATCAATCTTTCAAGCCTTAAAAATGTTATGCTATGACAGGTATTATGCATCCAGATTTCTTTGAACGGGTTATTATTTTTTCCTGCTAACATTTAAACACAAAGACTGGTTTATTCAAGTATGTTTTATTCATAGATTTTTCAAATATTTAGGTTATAAATAAACAATGAACACGTTTTAAAAATAAAATGAAATTTGTTCCTATAAACTTTAAACCTTGTTGGAGAGATTTATTTTCAAATGTGAACTTCGCAACTTATAAATACTTAAACTGATCAGAAGCTGTGATAAAAACGTGAACCTAATATGAGGAAAATTTATAGAGAAGCAAAATATTTCTCCCATTGAACGAGAATAAACGAGAGATTCTTTAAAAAGTTTGTCTATCTAACCTCTGTTGCAAAAATCATTCTATATTGCATTGATTTCAAATGGATCAAACGGCTGAAGAGCTAACAATAAATTTTAATCTTCATGAAATATCTAAAAATTCAATTTAAGCATTCAAAACTATTAAATTGCTAAAATATGTAAAATATAAGTAGAGAAATCAAACTATATTTTGAAGATTATTCAAAAGTTCGACACCCAAATGAATCAACATAAAAATGTTATTTTATGTACATAAACAGATTTAGATCATCAATTGTACAAATATTTTAACAAAATATTACCTATAAATATATGGGTAACAGAGAAGGAAATATATGTCGCATTTTTGTTGTATGTTTTAAAAACTCGTTTTTATTATCGAATTTGTCAAATAGTTTTTTAAGGAATCACAGATAGTTTTATTGGTTGAACATATGAACTTTTTTAGGTATTTCCAATTTGAAATACAAAAGTGAAATATTCTGAATTTTTTCTTAAAACTAAAAACTTGAATTTTTTTCTTTGATAAGGAATAGTCAAACTTTTTTTTGAGTTCCTCAGAGAGTTAATCAAATTAATGTTCAAGAGTAGAGCCTGCAGTGGGCGGTTCTACTTCATATGGGAACCATCATTTAAATCAATCTATCTGTGTGTAATGTGAGTTTATTATTTACCAAAACTCTCACCCTGACTTAGGCTCATCAGTGCGATTTTATCTCAGTAGTTGGGTTCCTAAGAAAGTAAATTTCACAAAATATGAGTCTCATCATTTTTACTACAATTTCATTATTTGGAAAACGAATATAACAAATTTTCACAACATTGAAATAATATATTCTTAAATGATACCTATATCGAGATATTTTTAAGTTAAAAGTTCACTCAACGATAAAACATTTGACGTAACACTCTACGTCGTGGAATGCCGCAATGTTCCTTTATCGATCATGATTGAAACAAAACATTTATAATTCACGTTTGTTTTGAAGAAGTTAGAATCTTAAATAACCATGAAGATATGGAAGTAAATGAAAACCAATCACTCATGATTTATTGGAGCTAGATAGTTTTTAGAGGAACAAAAAGTTTTTTAGAACATTTTTAGTGAAGATATGTTTGACGATATTAGCCACTTATGAGGAGAGTGCGACTGAGATCATGAATCAAAACCTTGCGATGTTAAAATTAATTTATAAATGTAGTTTTAACAACTTATTTTGATATAGTTGATAAGAAAATGGAAAATATTTCGTACGATACATAAAGTGAATGTTTAAAAAATTTAATAGTCGATAGATTTTATTTAAATTCTTGAAATGACTTTAATTTTTCAATTAACATGACTCATTTTTGAAAGATTTTGTCGTAGTATTGCCAAGCGTTTAATTATAAGAGAAATTCATCTCTTGTGTTTTGCTGACTAAAATCTGAAATTCATGTATAATTGGATGATCATGGTGAGCAAAACGCCGTTTACGCATTTTTTTCTTTAAACACATATGAGGTTTGGTCATTATGTTCAAATAGGTCTACTAATCTATTTTTGATAGGTGTATGGTTAACGATTACACTTATTGTCACTTATTTTTTTCTTCATTTTTTGCTTAACATCCAGATAATTTTCTACTCAGAAGGAAACTTAAATACAAAAGTCAAATGAATACGAAGTGATTTTAAAAATATTGACTCATCAAAGATTTTATGCATACCACCAAGTATCATTCGCATCAATGAATGAATTATCGAATGGTCCAAATTAAAAAGATTGTATTTAATGAAAGATAAATGTATTCCATGTTATGTCGGCAATAACATCATCTTAAAAATGAAAAGAACTGAACCAATCTAAAATTTAAATGAGTTTACAGTTATGAATAGTGATGTTAAACAGCATAAAAGATATGTGATACATTTGTTGAAAAATTCAATTCTGTTTTAAAAATCAAAAAGTGAGAAAACACTTGAATAAATGTCTTCAAAAATTAAAAAAAGAGAAGCTTACAAAATATAGCAGCAGGTGCTAAATTTGCACAAATTTACAGTTGATTTTTTTAGTGCAGCACAGAAATTATTTCATTTTTACTTGAAAATGCGCATACAATGCGAACATAGCATTTATTCACCAAACCGTGATGTATTTTTTCAAAAATTATTTATTTAAACAAGAAAATCAGATTTCCCTTTGATTATTTTAATTTTATCCAAATTTCGTAACGGATAAATTTTAGATGATTCATTCCTCAGCGTATAATTTAAACGTTTTGCATTTTTACGAATTTTCAAGGTTAGCTTAAATGTTATAAATAAGAATTTTTATAAAATTTTGTATACTTCTTTGATTTTCCTTAATTTATATGTCTAATATATTGTGATTTCATTTATGTAACATAATAAAAATATTTTGACCACAACAAAAGAAATTCAAACCCAAAATTCATTCAGATAGTTCGGTTTTAATTTCTCGGAGACGTAAACCTCAATTATATTTATCAAATCATATAACAAATCGATATGGTTACACATTAACTCTTAAGAAAATAATAAAAAGATCGGGATTTTGATTTTTATAGTTTCTAAATGATCAACTGATGAAAACTATATTTTTAAAAATTTTCCTGACCGAACAACTAATTTCTGATAAACCTATTCAGCACTGAAAAATTTACGTTGAGCTTTAAGAGATCCACGATCAATGACTCGTCTCAATATTGAAATAAGTTGCTAAATGATTGATTTTAAATTAAGAATTTTGATATTTCATTTAACAATACTTAATTTCATCGAGATAAAAATTTTTAATCATCAATTAGATCCAAATAAAAAATACTAAACAATTTTATTCGTTTCATCAGGGTTTGTTTCGGTTAATAAACACGATAACATTCGTAAGGTAGCCTGAACTAATGAATGCTGCAAAAAATAGGAAGCTAAACGCATTATAAAATATCCAATAAATTGATAAAATGTAGAAGAAACTCAACTTGGTTAATTTACATATTCAGGAGTCTTACCAGGTTTTATTCATAATTAAATTTTTAAAACAGATTACTGGATATCCTGAAAAAAACCAGGCTTACTTTATACCCAGCAAAAAGGAATTTTTAAAATATATATCTTTAAAATGTGGAGTTGTATTTTGGGGTTTGAATTACACATTAATAATCACCAAGTATCGTTTATCTCTTCATTCGAAACAATTACGAAATAAATTTTTATTGGTTCTTCCATATTGTAGGACATCAAACTTTTTAAGCCCTATGAATTTATTGACCCTGTTGAAAGTTATCATGTGGAAAATAAAAGATTTAGTAAAAGTAAGAAAAATATTTTAACTCGATTATTAATTAAAATTATTAATATTTTGAAGTCTTCATGGAAACTTGTAATTGGCCAAGATTAAACTTTGTTTTCGATCAACAATAAATTTAAAATTGCTTCTATGAGTTAATAAGGAAAATAAAAGGCCATAATTTTCGAAGTAAAACGAGCTTTCCTCTTTCGATCATTTAAAGCCAAAGGAGCTTAATGGAATTCTTATCGTCGGTTTCTTTAAAATTCGTACATGCAAAAATATCAGGCTAAATACGGTTTCCTAATTTTAATTATTTGTCATAAGCTGAGGGTCTATGTCTAGAATTCTGACATTTGAGACTCCCCTGGCTCTTTTAAGGGGTATACTTTTCCTAAAATTAAAAATATTTCCTACAATGCCCTAAATATCGTAAATCGTAATCTTTACACACTCAAAATGAGTTATCTTTAACTTGTATCTTATTTATTCAAAAATTTAAAAATTTTACAAAATTACTTCGAAAGAGATTTGAAATTATTTTTAATTTTATACAGGTTTATATATTTTTCCATCACCTGTTCGAAAAAAAGATAAGATCAATTTTTGATTTGATAAGACCTTCGAATTAATTAATATTAGTTTTCTCTCAAATCATTGATACTGGCTTGAGACTGATAGCGATTCATAGGCTCTATTAGAATTTTTTCATTTAACTTTTTAAAAATATTGTTAAAAAGGAAATTTGCGACCATTAAATAAAACTTTGAAAATGATACAATAACATTTACTGTGAATATGAATCTGATGATTAAATCTATCTAAAGAAGTCATCCCTCAAAATTTTGTTGTTTTGATGACAGCAGAACACAAGTGTCGTTGAACAGCTTTTGGAAGTGAGGATTTATTTATTCTCATTAGCTGCAGAAATTATGAAAATTTGAGAACATTCTTTCATAAATTGGACCTGAATTATTCCATTGATAATTAATAGAAGAGCGTGTCAAACCAGATATTTTGTAGAATATTCAGCGAACAATAATTAACATTTTATTTAAATTGAAAAGACGATTTTTAAGATTTTCTCGAGACTGTTGCTATTCATAAGAGGAGCTTTATCTGTATTTATGAGAATATAATTTTTGTATTTTCCTTTACATATTTCTTTTCAAGTTAGAAATTTTGATGATGTCTTTGCTTGTTTCGATTATCATTGACAAAAATTGTTGTGACATTCGAGATCCCATCGTAAAAGATTAAAACTGATCTTTACCGCGTATACATAGGCGTAAGACGAACTAGATTGTTCATTATCTTATTGATCATAGAAAAATTTTTTCCATCTTATTTAACGCACTAAAAGTATCATAAATTTATCAAAAAAATTTTATGTCAGTGAAGTATTTTTAAGTTCTCAGTATCATCATTCATCAGTTTGTATCTTGCTGCAGTTTCGTTATCTGGAATAATCATATTCCCAGGTACACTCTTGACTTTTATTCATGTGAAATGATTTTATCAAATTCAATAAATAGTGATACATTTGAAATTTCTTGAATTGAATTTGAAAATTTGCATGTTTTGATCGAAATAATTGACTGGATGAATATGTTTTATGTTTGTTTATCTGAAAATTTAATGCTACCATGCATTTATCCATCTATTTATCTCCACGAGTTTCCATAAAACACTTTCTCCGGATATATTTTTGTTAAAATTTGAACATAAATGTAAGCTAATCTTTAGAATAATTTTTCTATTTTCTTAAAAACGTTTCAATCATCTCGTGTGTTTTCAGTTGTTTCATTCTCCTAAAGTGACGTTTCTCGATAAATATATATTTCCATTAAATAATATAAATAATAATCATTGAGGCTGAATGTAATAAACAGTTAAATTTTACTTTGATATTTAAAAGTTAATCATTAAACAACTGAATAAATTTTACAAACAAAATATTTTCAAATGAATGTAAAAACTGTTGCAGAATGCTAAAATAAGAAAAATAATTGAAAATGAATGAAATTATGAACAATAAATTTAATTATAAATTCTTCAACTTCAAAAAGACAGGAAAATCTTCATATTTTTCAACTATTTTCACGATTATTATTTCATATTTGAATTAGATAATTTTGTTTCATCAAACAAGAATGAATCAAACATAAGGGCGTATTATGTTGGAAGTTCCGTAAATTAAAACCTTCCAATGTATCTCTGCTTCCCCAGTGTTGTCGTTCAACGCTTCACTCTTCTTCGCCACATTCTTCAGATTTAGTTATCTGGTGTGTGGTTGTTTTGAACTCTTACTCTCTTTTCAGCACCCCAAGGGTGATCTTATCTCTGCTGCATTGGTTCGATGGGAATTTAAGACGGCTCTTCGATTTTCGTTAAGGCTACGGAGAAAAGCTATCAATACTTAATCGAAATAAGTAAGAAAATTTTATCTTATATAGCTGCAACTATATAGCTCACATGTTTCTCAAAAGGATTGCTAAATATAATTTTTGTATCGATATATTGCATAGACGTCAACAAAAACATGTCTTAAATCATTCGATTAGCGTGATCCGAAGGGCCATGTAATATGATAATTATGATAAAAATATATCCTTTAATTTTGATTACTGTAGTAGCAATTGTATCTTGTAAGATTTTGATATTTTCCAACTTCATAAAGATTGAAAGTTGATTAAGTAAGTCTTCTTTCACAATTTCTTAAAAGAAACTTAGTGTAATAAGGTTTGATAGGAGTATAAGGTGAGAAAATAGCGATACTTAAAAACTTGCATTTACTTCATAATGAAACAATGAGCATTGGACTGATATTAATATCTTCAAAGTTCAAACATAATTGAATGCTAATGAAAAAGAAACAGTTGATTTAAATATTTCATAGTGGAAATGTGTGTGAAATTTCCGTTGATTTTGAAAAGAGTTGATGAATCTGACGTTATACTATTATCGAGTTTTTTTATATTTTCTCTAGAATGTATCAAATATTTAAATTATCAAACAAAGAAATTTTTAAGTATTTTTCGGCCGATTTTGTTGTTTTAAAACCTCAAGAAAAAAACTTTAAACGAATATTTCCTACGTACAACTCGACCCTGTTGGAGGATCAATAAAGTTATCATCGTTCTTGCTTATGTGAATCAAAAGAGTACAACTTGTTGAGATTATTGAATTATATAAAATAAAAAATCTGAATCAAAATTTTTTAAGATATTATTCATTATCTTTAATATCGCTATGCTATGATGTAAATAATGGCATCACTCATTCCTCGTCTATAAAACACCCACCAATAAAAATTAAATAGTTTTTTATGCTAAGCAGTAAGGTGATCCAATAATAGAAAGAGATTTTCGATGATTAGATTTTTAACTCTAATATGATTTAAGATTACTCAAAAAATCAGAAAGTATCACATTATTGTACACATTTAAATTTTAAGGAATTTAGAATCGCCTATAAATTAAAAGTTTGTTGAACTCCTTGATATGAAACGATAATTTTATCAATTTTTTTTCTAGTTTATTCAAAATTAAAATTTTTGAAGCAAAAAGAAGAGAATAAGCTATTTTATTCTTTATATTTATCCGGGGCAGTTTGCCACGTAAAGCTTTCGATCATAATTCCGCCTTTAACGCACTGCTCAGCTTGGGCATGAGACATTCCCTGAAATATCTTGATATTTGAGCCTCGCGGAATCAAAGGTTGATAAATTGATTTTTGAACAAAATAGAATGAGGCAAAATCTAGCTTGTATGCGATTCCACGCTAAGTTAATTAAATTATTTACATTTCCACAGTTGTAAGTTTCGATATCGTATGGTGAGAGGCCAATGTATTGAATGCCTTCATCGAGTATTTCTGTTATAAAAAATATATTTAACGTTTTTTCTTGAACTCTTTAAATTCGAGGCTAAAATCTCCACGTTGATAGATAAACTTTTTAATACCTTCGTTGTGAACCGCATGAAATTCTAATAACCTATAACCCTCAAAATCTCTTAAAACGAATCTAACGTAAGTAGGCTAATAGGTCAGGAATAAATTACTGATTGACGAAAACGGAAAAAAAAACCTCGATCAAGGCTTTCCTCCAACTCACAGGTTTTAACATGAGCAATAAACTCCCTTTGCTCAAATATTACTCGTGGAGAACCAAACTCAATATCAACGGATGAGACGTGCTCCAATAAATATCCTTTATTCTCAGACTTTAAATGTATTCCAGTTGAGTGATAACGACCTTGGGCCTTAATAGATTATTGATAACATACAAAAACGTAGAGACATTGCCTTGAACTTGTATGCTTTTGTTCTTTTGGAACGTATTTATGACTTGTTCTAGTATGGAGTAAATGATATTTAGCGTCATTCCAAAACTAAATTAAACAATAACAAACTTCCTCTTTCACAGACATTACGCTGACATCCAACTTTACAGTTGAATAAAACCCAAGAATATTAAGCGATTTAGGAAGACCAACGAGACTAGTCACATGCAGCTTGAATTCATCAAGTATAATCTGACTCTCTTCATAATAGAAAAAAACATTTATGCTCTAAATTGATATTCGTCTTTTACCGTTTTAACAAATTCCTTTTCATACACCGGCAATTTTAAAGCGCCATTACAATGAGTATTTACATGCTTGAGACGCAGAAACATCATTGGAATTTTATTTTCAGATTCTTCTTTAACAGGCGATACTATAATTCTCACCTCAATAATCTTTGGTTTCTGATAAATTCTCTGATCCAATGTCATTGACACGAATTCTTTTGCATCAAGACTTCCCTCTTCATTCAAAACCTCAAAGCAGTCTTGTGTTTCGAAGGCATTCAAATGAATTCCAATGATCAAAAAGACAAACAATAACGACTTTCGAAAATGATCCATATCTTTAACCGTATCGCCGAGCTCTTCATCCCTTATATATAAACCAAGGTATACAACCCACCCTGTAGGGGAAAGCGAGCTTTTTGTTTACTTTAATCAGAAAATACCTTCTCTGATTTATACATAAATTTTATGATCTTGTCAGAGTCGTTTATATTTCTTATATTTTCAAAACCATCAAACAAACTAGTTATGAAAAGTAACTTTTGTTTTTGGCTCTTCGAAAACAGAGAAACACCCCCATAAATTTATCGAATATCTTTCATTCAACATCATCATATGATTTAAAAAATAAAAATATATTAATGTTACAAAAGCACAACTGCTGAAATTTTGAGATTCGGTGTTGTTTTCCTTTTTATTTTCCTTCGCGTATTGATCACAAAAGTCCTGTGATATTTATGCCAAATAAACAAAATGGTTAATTTCACATCAAAGTATTTTTATGAGTTTTTATTCATTTTAGAGTCGAAACGATGTGTAAAAACACAGTTAAAACTCGCGAAAACATCGAACATAATATTTATGTTGTTCGATAAATATTATGGTTCCATTGTACTATTTTCTTTCATATTTTTCTCTGAAATTTTCCATGTATTTTTTGACAATATAAAAATAAGAGTTTGTTATGGACTCATATTTGATAAACATAATTCTAATTTTAAGTTGAAAATAATTCTTTTCATAAAATCATTATTTTTAAATTTCTTAAATTGTTTTCAATAATTTTTTTAATTTTTAAACAAATAGAATCTATTAAATGTTAAAAAATTTAATAAAACATAGTTTTGTCACAATATAATAAATCCCATAGGGAATCTGATCATAAAACTCTGACTTCTTGGTCTAAAAATCAATAATGTTAAGAAATATAAGCATTTCAAAATCTAAAAGTGACTTTAAATTTTGCTGTTTTGTTATTTTTAAATTGGCATATTTTTTATTTTAATGAATTATTGACAGGATTCTAAATGATATAAATAAAAACATGAAAACCCTTCATATTTAAATTCTAACTTTTTAAATATGTTTAGCTAAATTTATAATAGATTGAGAAAATTGTAAATTTTCATTTTTAGAATAAAAGAGAAATGTATGCACAACTTCATTAAGTTAAATTTTATTGTAGTTTTATAAAGTCAATTGTGTAATCCTCATTTATTCTGTGAATTTGGTTAAACAAGCGTCATATACTTTTTTTAATTCATCGTTAAAAATAAGATAAATTCAAATATTAGCTTTCATTATTTCAAATGGTTTTGAGGTATCTATTTATAATTATGTAATTTTTAGCAAGTTTATCAAATTGATATTTTATCAACACTCGACTAAGAGTCAGCTAAAAACGTGACACGTATTGAACATTAAGGGTATTGATCAACCTAGAGTGTTGTTTCTGTTTTTGGTAACTTGTCAAAGAAGAAGTTTATTGAACAAAATTTTGATCCTGCTAAATTTTTTGAAATTTTTCATTTTGAATGTTTTAATTTCGTTGTGAATATTACATCTTTTGTATGTTTTTGGAATTTTTAAACATTGGCATATTTTTTTAATTTTTCTTTTTAAATTTATAAAAATTATTTTTATGAAAATTCATTCATCAAAATATTTTGAGGTGGCTTTAGAATCAGGTTGATTTTGATTAAGTATGTAATTATAAATGATCTTTTATTGATTCAAATTGGAAATTCTTGGATAATTTTATTTGACACATCAAAATAAAATCTTGATTTACTGATCATTTTTCTAATCATGTGGATAAATTTCATGTCAGTAACTCAGAGTTGGGGTAAAAAAAATTTTAATTAGTTCACATATCTTCCATTAAAATTTTAATATTTTTCATCATAACGAGTATTAAATGCTAAATGCTTGTGGAAAATTTGAGTAAGATCCTTATTGATCTTAATATGTTTTTAAAAAATTATTACATTGACATTTTAAGTTTCAATGAGTATGAATAATATTTGTTTTTAACGTATTAAAGATGAATAAATATCAATTCTGAAGAGTATAAAGCTTATGGAAGCTTTGACAGTTGAAAAGTTTGTTGTATTTTTGTTACGTTTTATATAATAAACACTATTTCTTGATTAAAAGTTTTCTCAATATATTGGCAAATTGTTAAATAAAATGGATGATTTCATTGAGATAAAATTATGTATGTAAAAACTTTTTATATCATCTTGATTTTCTTTGAAATCACGTTATTATTTAGTTAAATTTATAGGTTTAAATCCTATTTATCTATAACTTGAGGGTTTCGACATCAAGACCTTAAACAATATTTTTTCACAATTTTTAAAAAATATTAATCTCATCGACTGATTTACATCAACGTCTCCTCTTTCCTATCATATTATTTACTCTCTTATCTAGTTTAAAACACGATCGGCATAGTTTTAGCATTTATTTTTTTAATATTGAAACAATATTAAACTTATAATTCACTGGTAGACTTATTTATTCCATTGTAGTTGTGAACTTTTGTTCTGCCTGCTGGTTAAAGTTGATCTTCAGATTTTCATTTACGTAGAATTGTCAGGAAATATTTTTTCTAACACCTTATTTTTTTAATTTATAATTTCAAAACAAGCAATTATTCGTTTATCAGCTTTTGAGCCATCGTAGTTTCACATAAATTGTTTAAGTTGACACTTATACTTCACATATTACTTATTTTTGATCGAATCTAATTTTATATTCCGTAGAATAATATTTAGCGTTTCCATATTAATTTTCGATGATGATTTATCGATTTAGTATCAGACTAGAAATGTCTCTTTAAATTTATTAAAAATTTACAGTTACAAAAAATACAAGGAAGGAATCTATTAAAATAGAAACCAGCATCATATTGAAATTATCGTGTAAATTCATCAATAAAGTTTCGATAAACCGTTCTTAATTTTGATTGGACTTGGTCATATTCAAGGCAGATTTTTTTGTTTAGGTTATGATAGTTCGGTCGAAACTTTCTACCATCCCTTAGAATTAGAAATATATGATGAAGAATTCAATTCTGTTGAATTAATTAATATTAAGCGTTTTTTCCAATATCGTAAATTCATGTTTTTCTCTTGGCCAATGCAAACAGCTTCAGGAATTATTTAATTAAAAGAATTTTAAACGATTTTCTTTTCTTTGAATCTACAATATAAAATAAAAATCTCAAAGTTTGATAAATTTAATGAGATAATCTGCAATGACAAACACAACCTATTCTTGTCTTTTCAAGAAGTTACAAAGCATCTACCAAATCGGTTTAGTGAATTTAATGTAATAAAATTACATCCTTCATATGTTCAAAAGTGAAATTGTTTCAATTTTATAACATTCGAAAAGATCAATAGAGATTTTTCTTTATTATCATATCTCGCCAAAAAAGTGTATTTGTAAGACAACAATTTCAAAATGGTTAAATTTCCTACATAAAGTATTGTTGTGAAAATATCAATTGAAAATTAGGAAAAAATATTTTCTGAAATAGTTTGTTATTTTGAAAATATTTGCTTCGACATTGAAATTTTGACAATTAAACCTTATATACGAGCCATCGAGATTTTATTGTTCATAAGTTTTTCCTATCAGTTTATTCTAAGGTTTATTTGCTTAATAACATACTTTCGCTCATTACATAGCGATTGGAATTGCATTAACTTCAATCTGACAGTTTAAAATTCAGAATCGGTCAATATACTGAAGATTTTATTGTTATTTCATTTTCAATTTCAACGATTCTGAAAAGTTTTGTTAACAGACTCATTAAAGTGTTTTTGGTTGGAACTTTATTGATGTAAAATACCTACTTTGGAAATTTTAAGCTGTTTTAATCAGTTAATTGAGTGTCAATGAATATCCAGAAATGTTGTAAACCTCAAATATCTAATCTTTTTGTGTTTTACAGTTTTCGAAATCGAATAAAGCTGGTAATGTGATTCAAGGACTTGTAGTTGCAAAGAGGACAATTCAATTGCATATGTCTAGGCTGGATGTTCGGGGTCAAACATTCATAAAACTTGTTCATAACACAAGAAAATAAGTTAAATTTTTCTCTCTTGAACCTAAATCGAAAGAATATATCGAAATATTCTGCTTCTTACAATTGTTCAGAAGATTTACATGAAGCAATTGATGTTACAACTTTAGTAATCATTTGATTCTTCCCAAGAAACTATAAAATAAGCTAGTAAAGTGCGAATTCTTCAAGAAAAAAAAGCACTGATCTTAACTATGAGATCGAAATTTTCCCCTCGTCAGAGAATTTCGAATATTCAAGTAAGAAGTTTTCAATATTTACTTAGGTAATTAAAGGATCGTTATGACAGACCAAAATAAAGCTGTTTTACCACGTGAGATAACCTAAATATATAAAATTTAAAAATATCATTACGATTGATCGGTTACAGCCATCGTTCTCAGCGGTGATTTTACATGATCAACAAATCATAAGTTACGACAAGTCAACCCTGTTTTGAAAATATTCTTAATGATAGAAATAGGCATTCAGTAAAAGCTTAATAGTCTCTTTTATATTTCTTTTCAAATAACTTGATAAGTTAAATCCTACAGAATATTTTAATGTAAGTTGAAACGAATTTATGTTCTCTTCTGAAGCTTTGTAAACGTGATTTGTGGCATTGAGTGTCTAACATTCGTACCAAACCCTCCATATATTTTTACACTATCGCGCAATGTTTGAGTTGCAACAACTTTTCACATCACCCTCTTCTCAAAAAATCAGGTCAACCTAACTTTAGAGGCGTCACTACCATGGATCTCCTCAAACATTTTCTTCAAATATTATTGAAGTATGATGTTTTTAAACTTGATACGAAAGAAATTCAGTTTAAAATATTGATAACTATAGATAAGATACGAAGTCAGGCATATTGACTGGTATAAAAGCTTCAAAGAGTTCAGTAAGTAAGATATTTAAAACAGCAATTGACTACTCAATGCATATGTTAATCATACTTTGTTTTTTGACATTTTTAGTTTCCTCCATAACATAACATAGCAGTATATTTTCCCAGCATTAATGTTAAAATTTGACGTCTAACATGACTAACTTGTTAAAATAAACTTTTCCATTTTTTAAACCACTTTCGGTGTAGAATTAATCCTGTAATCCTTCTTTGACTCTCTTTACCACGCAAGTGTTAATTTCAGATTGTCGTTCCTTACTTTTTATCGTTATTTTCACATCTCAAGGATTAACTTCCCTTCATTTCAAAAATCTTAAGTGATTTTAAAAAATGTGGAAAATCAAAGCTTAATAATAACATAAATAAAATTTTAACATTTTATTCAAGCACAGATAATGCAATAAATATTTTTAAACTTTCATATTTACTCTTTCGCCGGAAGATATGATGACCTAATTTTATTATGAAAATATCATTTACTAATCTTTTAAAAATAATAATGATAGGCCTATAATTGGTTATTTTAATTCAGATTTGTTCTTTTCCTCTGCGAAACTTTGAATTCAAAAGGCCTCGATAAACCGTGGGCCCTAGTTAAACAAATTTGATCATCAATGTATTTAACTAGTGCTAATATTAAAAGAAATATTGCTCATATGTTTAACGTTCCTAGTTATCTTTACTACGACATTAATTAGATTAATAAATATTTTTCATCAAACTAACCTATATTTTTCCAAAATTATTCTCAACGAAGGCTTATCATAAACTCTGCAATATGTTAACATGAAAATATCATCATTTGGCACGAAGGAGGTCAAGTATCGATATACTTTTGTGAAAAAGAGGCAAACATTTCAAAATTATTAAAACGATAAAATTTTATTTTTATCGATATTTTTACCTAATAAATTATGACGTTAACTCAAAATTTATAAATCGTTCACCTCGTTAAAATAAGTCAAACAAAGATACATCTTTTTATTTTAATAAAAATCACCATTTTATTTATATGAAATATTTTGAATGTTTGGACTCTAACTGAAAACACAACCATTAGATAATCAGAATACAACATTTTAAAACGTAAGAATAATATATCAAATTGTGGAATTAGGTTATGTATATACGTTGATATTTTTCTCTCTTAAAAGTTACATGACACATTTTACCTCAAACAGACAAAAAAATAAGTTATGGTTTCATATGATAAATAATTTTGAATGATAGATGTAGGCATAGATATAACAATAATAAGATACCCATTCAGGTTAGATCATGCTTGAGTGCGATTCTACTAAAAAATAGTATTAGCATCAGCTCATTTTAGATAAAACAGTAATATTTACCTAATTAGGTTAAATATGATATTATAACTAGTTAAACGAATTTGAATAAATAAATTTTTTAACAATAGAAAAGAAAACAAGATTTAGTTACAGTGGTTAATTATAAAATAAAATGATTTTTAAGAATTATTGAACTGGTTCAAAAGTGAAATTTTTAAAATTAAAAGTCTTAAGATAAGTCATACAAAAATTAAATTCTAAAGTGAAAATATTTAAACGACGTGAAAAATATGGATATTAACGTGATGATGATGAGTACTATCCCGCAGGAAAAACCGCAGAACATTCTAAATATTTCGCTTTTTATCTCAATATAAGTCAATATACTTACACCATAAAGTAAACACTCTAATTACTTTTGATAAAATATTACCTTTATTCATCTGGCATGGAGTTTGAATACTTTGGTTGAAGATTAGTGATTTTTGATCATCGTCAATTTCATAGATCTCTAAGAAATAGTTGCTACAGTTTATCAGATCTGTTATATTTAAGCTAGTAAATCGAGGCCCGTGCAATTTTATTGTCTGATTTCTGACTACATCACCTTTCAGAATGGCAAAATAACTAGTTTGGCCATATATAACTTCCCCGTCGTCGTAAAACCTCAAATCCATCTTGTTTGGATAAATAATTAATTCACTAAGAAATATTTCTAAATTAGCATGAAGGATTGCCTCTCATTATTCTTGAAGATTGAACGTTTATGGAACCAATCAAATAAATAAAAATCGAGATTTGAAAATATTGATCCATTGTTTTTTGTGGCAGTTAACTGAATTAATGGCATGTTACAAAGCATGGCGTTATTAGATTCAAATATATTGAACAGCTGATTTTTTACATAACTCTTATAAAACCATTTTTCAAACATGAAATTATATCAATACTGAGTTTCAAAAATTTCAGGCTATAAATAAATGAGAATTATAAATGTATTTTTGTCAATTTTACATCCAAAAAATTAAAAATGCATGGATTTTGGGGCAAAGAATTAACTTTTTAAATCTAGCTCGCGAGGTAATAAAAATATAATCAGTTTACACAAAATACATGTACGCAAAGAATTATGGCTGGGCATTAAAACAGCCGTTATAATATTTTTAAACTATAAAAATTTTAAAAAAAGTTTGAAAGTTTTCGCGTGAATCAAAAAAATTAGTATTGAATGTATGTTTTAGAAAATTTACACGCGGGATTTCTTTTATTCAATTAATCAGAAAATTTAAATATATTCTTTAATCTTTGCATTTAAGTGAAAAACTATGATATTTTCGATATCAGAATTTGAGTGGAAATAAAAAGTTACATGCGCATAATCACAAAAGAATTTAGTTTAGAATCGATTATATTCCCTCAACTTCTTTCAATTCTGAATTGGAATTTTTGCATAAATTTATTAAGATATTGATATCAGAGTATTTATGGGAAAATCATTTGTTCTGAAATGTTATTAAATTAAGTCTATTTGTTCGCGCGTGCGCAATGCACTTATTGATATTTCTGATGTTTGAGCTTGTCATGAACGATGAAAAATACTGTTTTATTTTTTTTATAAAAATTATCTGTTTAGTTTTTAAATTTTAGAAATATTTTCTCAGAACACTTCTACACGTTCATGATAAAACAACATAAAAAGTTACTTTATAGAAATAGACAATTTAATTGAGTTTTTTAGAGTAGCTGAAAGCGGTGGTATCACGATGTCTTGAAAAATTCTCATACCCTTTCCTTAAAATTCTAACAGAGATAAAGTTAAGCTTTAAAACCATGTAATTTTTCCCTCTCAAACAATATAACTTTAACAATCCAATTTTTCAGTCTTACGGTGGCCGTTTATGGAATATTTCATAAAATATGATAAATTTTTGTTGTCGATTGTATTTTAAGCTCCACCAGTGCATAGGAATAAAATTAATTCGGTAATTTCAAAATTTTTTGAGGGAGACGTTCATTCAAAGAAATTTTTTACTCTTATTTCTTGAGTATTGAGAAAAAATTGTTGATGGTTCGAGCTCTTGTGACAATAAGGTTTATAAAACTCTTTAATCCTTCAACTCAGACAGATACATTTGCTCGAATTTGCAAAGAAAAGAAGGATATCTTTAGTGAGTGCAAAAATGTGAACCTAAAGGTCCAGAAAATGACTGGACCACGAGCTCCAGCGAAATAAGGCGACCATCGACCAAAATAAAGAAGGCATAATTTGACTTAAGCGAATAATAAACTCAAAATCATCTTCAAAACGTCTAAACTGGACGAGCTTAACTTTGAATTTTAACAAAACGTCAGAAGGTGATGCCTGAAAGCGCGGTTTTATAAATAATTGTTTTCAACGACAAAATCTTGTTTTTCTTAGCGTCGATATTATGAACAAATACGACCATGGAAATTCGAAATCAACTAGTTATTTTATAAAACAAGAAAATGAATAAACCCCAATCAAACGATAAAGACTTTTACATTACAAATTTTTACCATCTTCCCTTATCTTCTTTTCAACCGTTTCTGTCTACTTTTAAAAAAATAATATCAATTGAGCCAATTAGAAATAAAAACTTGAAGTTAAGGGATAATATTTGAAATTTATTCTATTCAAAGTTCATAATTAATTAGCTTGCATCAAAAATTTAATCTTATTTCATACATTAAAAAATGGCTTGAAATTAGATACAATGTTTAACGTCAACGCATTTTAACAGTTAAGATTATTTTAATGTTTTTCAAATTTTTGTGAAAGATGGTTAATTCTTCTCGTTGCAGTTATCTGTTCCAAGTACAAATACGTAAAAGAAATTTTCGTTTTATTAAGTGCCTGGTTTTCAACAGATAATTTTATAATTTTATCTTAACCCCTGATAATTTCTCGGGAAATAAATTTAAAAAGACAACTTGGATAATACCTCTAACTACGGGATTCCAGCGGTTTTGCTGGCGGTTAATATAATTTTAATCAAACTGTATTTTCGGTCAAAACTGTCACTTAATGTTTAGGTCATAAAGAGTGAACGATGTGTAAAATTTAAATAGTATTTGCTCTTAAAAACCATATAAGTTTGTTCCACTTGTTAGAAGCAGTGCGCGTGCTCGAATTAAAAATTTGAAGAATTTGGAGCTTACAGGAAGTGGTTTTTAACAGTTGCTTCATCTATAAGATAGTTATTATTACCCAACTTGAATGGCCTTCCTTCTCCATGATACCTTTAATCACGTTGAGGCTTTACAGCTATAATGGCTACAATGATCCACTTTTAGATATAGTATGTATTTATGTAGGTAAAGTAAATAGAATATTTACATTTTTATAAACATAGGTGAAACGAGAAATATCACGAGTGAAACACAAACAGAAGCCGAAACTATTTTCCAGAATTTTATTTTAGTTTTACGTCCTAAAGGTAGCGGTAGAATTGAAAGAATTCTCAAATTCACTTAGGCAGATTAGGGATCTCCTTCCTGTTAAGTTACGATGCATGATTGAAAACTCTTGATAAGACGTTCTATGTTGTATATTTCGATTTTGACTCTATTACCCGAATGTTGCTTGAGGCCAGGAACGACTAAATGTTTCTTCAGCATGCGCTCGTAAAAAATTGATGGTTGTAAGATGTTAGTGAAAATCTAACTGTAAAATTTCAATTAATATTTTCAAATCAAGGTCTAAGCCTTTCCGAAGAAGCCATCACGTAAAACAGTCTGATTTTTCAATCAAAACTGATTGCTACATTAGGCAACCATGTTAAAAATTTTATCTTTGTACGATGATGATCATAAATTAATTTGAAACACGTTAAATTATGGTTCTTTAAGCCAAAATATGAGGAAAAACTACTTCAAATTTGTGTATTGGGAGAATATTTTAGGCCATAAAAAATTATTCGTTGAAAAAAACGTCAATAAAATTTTTGAAAATTCATTCATAAAATTGATAAATTTTTTATTGTCAAGTGTTAAATTTTATGAGAAATTTTTATTTGAATTTCATCATATGACAAACTCTGAAACAGAATGATAAGTATGAATTTATACTTTGCTGGTGATTAAAAACAACCAGATATAATGTATACAATCTATGATAGGGTATTTTTCTATGATCATGACAGGATTTAAAGTGGTGCGTGCGCGATGTTTACAATCCGCGCATTTTAACTATTTCATGCCATGTTTTTTTCGCGGTTAAATATTTTAAGTTAAATTATGGTATATTTAATTTAAACAACAAAAAATATCTACTATATCATAAGTACCATCTACAGATGAAAATAGAATGTTGAAAGTTTCAGTTCATTCATTTAACGATCATGAATTTAAAATTATTCAACGAAAGGGAATTTATCATGTTTTTAACCCGTTTTATTAAAGTTTAAATTTGAGAAGATTATCATAACTAATTAAAATAAATGCCGAAAAAAACCCGTTATACTCGCACCTCTTCGTCCCATACACTAATTTTATTTTTTACTTCTTAATGTAAAAATATTTAAAAATTGTCTTATTATATTTTTAAAATTTTTTAATGTTTTTATAGGATGAGCTTTGTAAATATATCGTAACCTCACATCATTTTTATTTTTGTTCAATTAACATTTGCTTGTGTCATAAAATAGCAAAGATTTTAATTTAAAATATCTATAATAATTACAACGTTCGTATGATTAAATATCGTCAATTATTTTTTGAATATAAGATAGATTTTTTTTTAATTTGCAGATCAATCTCCTTCATTTTATAGCATCAGATTTTTCAAAACAACATAAATAATATGTTTATAACCGAATATCACAGTAAATGAATGCCGATTAATGTTTTGAAGTGCCATTTTAGTGGTAAATAACTCGTATTTTCTCATTTATCTAGCGGAATATATTATTGATATTTAATATGGTGAAAAAAATTTAAATATTCACCGTCTTTCAATTAAAATTTCACAGAAATTGAAATCAGTTAAATGCACAGATGAAAATTTTTATGCCAATACACAAAACTATCTTTTGTTTTTTTGCATATGACACGCTAAGATAAACTGTCAGTTTAATCATCTTCTACAAAGAGGCGCCGATAGATTTAAATGTATTTTAACATGATATTTTATGCATTTTAAACATAAATTAGTGATGGGAACCTTTGATTTATTTAAAAAAACGATATTTTCTAATTAAAAACAAAAAGGATTTTTGATTTTTAAAGTAAAATCTGTTGTGTTCACAATACGATTATTTTTGGTTATTTTGTGATGCTTTTTATCGAGTTGTTGCTACTTCATCTTAAATTCATAGGAAGTCTCGAGATTATGGGAGGTATGTCTTTATTTAACTAGAAAACGACCAAAATATGCTAAGATCAGATCAAAAAGAGAGCTTGAAGTTTGTCAACAAGGTTTTTCTTCAAAAAGGATCCAATTTCGAATTCGAGTATCGTAAATTTCCAATCGGAAAAAACTTCACAATTTCTGTGTCCGTTTTTAACCAAGATATGCACCTGACATATCTTGAGAATGTCAATCAAAATAATTGGAATCAATATAGGAACCCGAATGGAAATATATATCTTGATGAGAGTTTGATATATTTCAAAAATGTAACGTTAGATGCGACGTACTTCCAAATAAACGCCACATTATGCAGTCATAAAAAATTTGTCCAACAATGCTGGGATATTATATCACCTATTATTATTTTATATGGTATATAAAAGTATATATTAGAAAATCCGAAAGCTAGTTGTAGCTTAAGGAAGGTTAAAAATATGTCGGCTCTTCATACATGCAGAGTATCTACTCTCGAGCGTGCGCATTTCGTCATAAAAAGCACCACGCCAAAAATTAATTTAACTACGGAAATTAATATTTTGTACCAAGATAAATATTTAAGCATAATTAACCTTGAATATACTAAGGATCTACAATTTCTTACGGTCATTACCGTGAAAACAACTATCTTCGGAAAATTGATTCAGGCCGATACCAATATTTCATCGTTTAAATCTTCAAGTAAGTTGGGAATATATCCAAAATTATCGTATCTATTACTACAAACTTATTAGATTTAATATTAATTGAATTATTCTCCTTTTTAACATGATTAAATATTTATTAAAAATGCTTTAAAATATACTGATTTCAACAAATTTTCTTGTATGAGACCGAAATCAGAGCAGATTCAGATAATAAGAGAATCACACACGACTTTTTTCGGGTAATGTATTTTTCACAAAAAGATTCTAAATGTCCTCTACTCTTTTTGGGTTATTATCTTGGGCTCTAAATTACATTCCTTGGTTTAATTTTTTCGAACTTTTTTTGTATTGATTAACAGAAATAAATACCTTTTACCTTCGAATTCAGAACCTTGATCGAATCAACTCAAAGTTGAAACTTTTAAAAATATTTAGCTCATTTTATCTTGAACGATTATATAAAAATCACCAAATCAAAGTTATGATAATCGTTAATTTGAATGAATTTTTCGTAATTATATTTTGACCAGGCCGTTTGTATTTATTCCCATCCTAATTATAATAAGTACATGGTTTAGCATGCACAAGTCAAATGTAGTAATCTTAAATACCTAATTATATTTCATCTGAAAATGTTATAAGTGTTTTGAAAGAGAAAAATCAAAATATCATCGTTAATCTTTGTTAAATTACGGCAAGTCATGAAAATACGAAGAATTTAATTTTAATCAGGATAAAGTTACGAATGTCAAAATATTAATAACGAATAAATTAATTCAAACAAAAGCTTGATGCCACAACATCAATAAAAAAATTATTTACTTCTTATACTAGGAGAGCTTTATGACCATTACTCATGCTCTACGGCAGATAAAAAATAGCATAAAAATAAACGAGTGGCTGATTATATATCTTGCTATGATAATCTACTGTCCTCCACATGCAAAATCCGCCCGCTTGATTGGCAACAATTATAAGATGAGCGGAAATCGTTTTTTTTCAAAAATATGGACTTTCTATAAACTACAAAAGACAATTAAATTTTTTTATAAAATATTAATTTTGATAAGGTAAATAAATTTAAATCAATTGACAAAAAACCGATCGAAAATCTTCGTGTCTTCCTTTAATTTTTCACATTTTTAGAATCTATAAGAGTCTCTGATTTAGGATGAATTCTTGTTGTATTATTGAAAAAATGTCGACGAAAGACATCATTTCATCATATTTTTACACGTACCTCAAGTGTGCCATGTAAGAAAATAGTCAACTTTCGCGATAAAAGGAAATTTTTCAATCGTTATTGATTTAATATTTTTACGAAAATGAAAATTTGAATCATTTATCAAACAAAATAAATCTTGTCATAATTAATGTACCAATTTTAAAGTTATACTTGGGAACTTATATTTTTTGGGAAAATGGGGATGTAAGATTTTCAAGCTAAATTCATTTCATAGAAGCTTAAATAGTATAATATTGAGAAAATACTTCAAACCCCATTTTAACTTGTGACGAGAGATTTATGCTAAATTTATAATATTTGAGGTTTTATGATTGAAACAAAATATTCAAAACTATTTACAAGATTGGTTGAGATCTATTCTCTTATCAGAGAAATCGAAAATATTTATAAAAATATAAGATGCCTTGAAAGCACCTTTCAAACGCGTTTGTAGATTTGGGTTAATGTGATTTTGGTTGCGCGTAATTGATCTAATCAAACTCAAAATTATCAATTTTAGTCTTAAATTGAGCATTTAGCGTTTTTGAATGACATATTTTTTATCTTTATTTTTCGTAGACAAATACACAAAGTAAAGATTAAGCTACCTACTTTAGATTGATCATGTGGTGTTGTTTATAGTCTTCAAGCACTGTTACATTTTGTTTTTCGAAGTTTCACTTTCAATTTATAAGTAGATTAGAACAGGTAAATCTATTATAAAAGAATAAATATTATATAAGTGAATATATCACAAACTTCATTCACGCATGTCATTAAAATATTAAAACTTTCTCGGGACAGATTCTTCTTAAAACTGTTCTTTCAACTGCGAGAACTTATCATTTCAATTCAAAAAATCTTATTACAGATGTGATAAACATTAAAGATATGACGTTTTGCCCGATTAATACACCACTATTTAGTACTACGAATAAAGGTCATATACCAAATTTTATGAATTTTTTAAAAATTAAATAAAAACAAGTCCGTATGATCTTCTGATGATTTTATGAGAATATCTTGACGAAAATTTTAACGATCTAAGTTTGATTACCTGTCAGATCTAGTTTATATAACTTTTAGAGATAGAATTAATTTTTGATTATTTCTATTATGCAGTACAATTTTCATGTTATACATGTTTAAATGAGAGAAAGACAAACATTATGCCGCACTAGCAGAAATTTCATGAAAATGATATTTTCGATAGCCAAGAGAACATAAAAAGATAATATTGCGGGAAAGTTGATAAACTGATTGGACTTCTTCTCCATAATGGACACTTTACTATTTGAAACATTCAAATCTGTCCCTGCTCCTTTCTCGTGATTTATGCCGATAATGACACTTTAGAATGAAACGAATAAATATTTTCCTCTGATATTTTATATAATGACTTGAAAATAAAATGTTTATCCAAGAGTTAAACATAAAAATAATCATTGGTTGAATAGTCTAGACATACCTCATTCATGACAGCTAATAGCGCATGCTTTATTATAAACTTTATCAAAAGATTTTTCGTGAAACAATATCTTGGGCTTTTTCTTTTATTTAAAACGTGTTATTTATCGACAAATATATAAATTAAAGAGTATTCAATCATCAGGAAAATGAAAATATCGATATATTGGTAATATCTACAATTGTAAAAGTTTCTACTGGGATTATATTTATTGAGTAATTTATGAAAATGAAAAGAAATAAGAGTTCTGACCGTATTTCGATCAAGCATGCGTAATACCCTTCCATTAGAAATTGAAAAATTGGTGAGATAATCAAAAAATATGATATCCTTAATAACATCGACCGTGAAAATTATAGAAGAAGATTTTGTGAGCACCTTATGAATGGTCAAAAAAATTGGATTTCTCACGTTCGTTGTAAAACAGGAATTTGAATTTTATAAATAAAATCTCAAATCTTTCCCATTTGAACTTAAATTACATGGTGGAAAGGTCTTTTCAAAATTTCTTAAATTCTTCAGGAATATAACCCGTGAAAACATGACTTAATTGGCATTTCTTTTTATTTTAACTTAACAGACATTTATTCTACACGTGCGTACAGTTTATTCTGTGTTCTTTCATTGATAATTCGTTTTATATAAGACCGTTTAAACCAGATAAGTTAATTTAAATGAAATTTTTAAAATATTTCCGTATGTGTGATAAAACTATAATTTGGAATTTTCTGGTATGGTGGATATGTTGACATTTTTTCATGCCTATGTTTCATTCCTTACATTCATAATAACAGAGTAAATATCCCATTTAAATTGAGTTAGTCTATTTCGAAATATTTTTTTTATCTGAACTAATTAAAATGCATCAATAATTATTTTGTTTTTAAGACACTGAAATTGTTTGACAGCTTATTTAAAAACAATAATGTAGTTCAGTCAAATAAGGAGCCATCAAACTATTTTCTTCTTCGAGGAATCAAAAACCATATGGGTTTACGCTTTTATACAGAGTTATCGCGACAAATTTTCACATTTCTTACGTTCTTCGTGAACCTCTAAGATGTGTCTTGCCTTAGAACCATTGACTTTTTTGAAGTATTCTTCACAGGTTCGTTTTATTATCAATGATCGTAAATTTATCTTTCGCAAACACAATTTACCACAGAAATTCAATAAACATAAAGACAATTGAAAAACAGTTTAAAAACATGGTCATTTAAACTCGATAGAGTTTTCAACAAAAAATTAAAAAATAAAATATGGCTTATATTTTGACGAATAGAAAAAGGAAAATTCGTTCAAAAAATTTATATCTTTAATTTTAATCACAATAGCAACCCGTGCTTCACTTATATTTTTGTTTAAATCAAATTCGCGCTCTATTGTCCGTTATGGGATCAGCTAAAATCTGTATCTATCTTCGAAACATTACTAAAAGACCATAGAGGCATATTTTTTGCATTTATACTTTTATTAATTTTATTAAGACACGTTAAATTATTTAAAAACTGAGAAAATTATAATTGACCGACGGAACAAAATTTGTGCGCACGCGTCAAATAATTTGAAAATAATTGTTTTCTTTCTACTATAAAATAA